>CM077221.1:2735835-3093335 GCA_039654775.1 Spinibarbus caldwelli
ATATTGCACTAGATTTAAAAAATGAAAGCAAAGTTTTCAGAATAGCAAACAATGGTCACGGATTAAAAAAAAGTGTGTAAATCAAATTTAATAACGCATTTAAAAAAATAAGCAGCTTAAATCAAAACTTTACATATATTTAAAATTATATTGCACAAAACAAACAATATTGCAAAATTATCCGACTTGCACACAAAATCATGTTTTCCTTGGTTATATTTCCATTTTTTTTTTTTTTGTGCTCTCAGATATTTTCTGCTCATTTCTTTTTTCTTTTTTTTTTTTTTTTTTTTTTTTTTGCATGCTTATGCTGTGTTTCACTTTGCTCTTGTTTCCACATTCTGCGCTTGCTTTCCCAAATGTTGCGTTTCGAGTTTCATGTAAATCGGGGCGGGCTCAAGCATCATCATTTGTCCACTAGTTCTAGATTGACAGCTCCTCCTCTAGCCAATCAGTCGAAGAGGGGTGGTGACGTCACTCCAGTGTGCTTCATTAGCTGCCGATGCTCAGCGTTCACTTTTAGGGTATGAGCCAAAATGCACAGTTGTTCTGTATGTCGCTTTAAATGCAAATGAACTGGTGCTCCCAGCCCCCTTTCAGAAGAGGGCGGAGCTTCAAGAGCTCAAGCTCCAGCAATACCAGTGCTAGCCTTTGCAAATACTCCACTATTAGTACAAGCCTGTAAACCTTATCTTTATAGAAAACTTTCTTGGTTTAAAAGTAAGTCATATGATTGTACTGTGCATAATAAATTTGCGTTTATGAATTACACAGATGGGGAGCATGGCGCGATAAAAATAACAACGTAGCTGGTCTCATGGTGCCATCGCATGCTATTACAAAGTTTAGAAGTCCCACTTGTGATCATGAGCTCGACAAATTCAAGCAATCGACTTCACATTGCTTTCATATGCAGTTTTTAACAACCACATTCCTATTTGCAATCATTCTGGTAGCACTTGAAGGCAGCATCAGTGAAGACAGGCAAAGACAATGGTAGCTTTAGCAACAATAGCCTTACAGAGTGTCAAGAAGCTCTTTCAGAAAGGCAATCTGAAACACAAATGCATGATAGTTACTTTGTCTGGAGTTGATGATCGCGTATGAAGCATTGGTCTTGATCCCTAAACATATAGGGGACAGTACCATTTTTTTTTTTTTCCGGGATATTTAACCACAGTCTGTGGAGACTTCTATGTTCGTTGGTGCATCCCAAAAGACAACACTTGAAATGCCTCTTTGGTACTGACATTGTATATCTCCAGTAATGGCGGACTGCTGCTTCTCACTCAGGGCTCTGTCTATGCTAATAGGCCAGAGAATGTCACAAATGGGCGGGACTTTTTTCCCTAAGTGAAATGTACATAGGGAGAATCTGAAACCACTCGTATGGAGAGACTGTTGATGATTTATTGGGATTACAAAAAATGAGTGGGTGGAATTTTAACATTATAGGCTGGTTGTTTTCACACACTGCGGCCACACAACTGTGTTCAAACACCTTATAAAACTGATTTTTGCATAATAGATCCTTTAAAGAGGCCATTAGATACTGTTTTTGCCTACTTTATAGTATGGAAGTTGGTATATTCGAACATGTGGTGTGTTATTGTGACATCAGCCAATCAGTGGTGACATGATTGGTTGCCCACTGAAGCTAAGCAGGCTTTAGCCCGGTCAGTACCTGGATGGGAGACCACCTGGGAAAACTGGACTATTGCTGGAAGAGGTGTTAATGACAAAAGCAGGGGGGTGCCCATCCTCTGGTCTGTGTGGGTCCTCCTGACACCCCAATATGGTGACAGGGACACCATAGAGTAGGAGTGTAACCCTGGTGTCCTGGCCAAACTGCATTGGCCCTTATCAATCATAGCCTCCTAATAATCCCTATACACTCAATTGTGACCGAAATCATTGTAAACCTTTGAGGTTTCTGGAACTTTTAGAAGGTTCTGAATTATAATAAATACTTCAGATGGACTTGGTAACACTTGAGTCATTACTAGTGGGTTACCACAATCTTCATTTTAGAATACAGATCCAAATAATTAGTAATTCATTTAGAAGTATGTAGTAACACTTGAATCATTACTATCCAAAACCTTGCATGTACCTCAAAAGCTTACAATAATTTCAGGCATTACTAGAGAGTTATCATGATCTTCAATTCAGAACACTGATCAAAATAATTAGTAATTCCTTCTGATGGATTTGGTAAAAATTGAGCCATAGTGGGTTACCATGATCTTCACATTAGAATTAATTATATATTATGCATTATTAATTATTAAT
Source organism: Spinibarbus caldwelli (assembly GCA_039654775.1). Taxonomy (NCBI): domain Eukaryota; kingdom Metazoa; phylum Chordata; class Actinopteri; order Cypriniformes; family Cyprinidae; genus Spinibarbus; species Spinibarbus caldwelli. Next base: position 2,738,128 of record CM077221.1, read on the forward strand.
TATGAACCTGTAGAAGTTCTCTGGAAGATATATATATATATATATATATATATATATATATATATTTAAAAAATTGTAGTTACTAATTAGTTAATAGTGTACTACCACTTTCAATTGAGTGCTACTACTTATTCATTAATCAGAGTTTCTTGTTAGTTAATAGTCACTAGAATGTTTATTAGAGCATTGGTCATTTGCTCCTGTGTAGTTATTCATTAATGACGGGACAATATTTTAAAGTGTTAACGAATGTTTCAATATGTCCCTAGTGAAAAATAAATATACTTAATTGTATTTCAAATATATTTATTTCATGATAAGTATACTAAAATGTAGTTATTTCATGCTTTCAACAAGCACAAACTTGCACTACAAATTCATTTGTAAAATACTATACTTTTTACAAATGCATTTGGGGAAGGATGAAATACATATATTCATCTTTCAAAAAAGTACACTGGCTAGGTTCTTAATTCCATCTACAACATGTTTGAAACTTGTTAAAATTGATTTTCATACATATACCTATATAAACTAACTGAACGGAACCTTTGAAAGAGGACGCCACTTCATAACCCCAATGACATGTCCATGCTCACTCAGCCTAACAATAAGTCAGTTTCTCCTCACCTTATACCTTCATGAGCTCTGAAATTCACCAACAATTGGTTTTGCTGTACTTTTGCTAAACATCTGGACTCACTAGAGTGCACACTATTGGGAATCTGTGTTGCGGATTTGGCACATTTTTCAGAAGAAACCTTTAGAGTCTAGAAACTCATTTCAGCTAAAGGCACAAGTCTCACCATGTATTTCACATATAAGAATAATTTAATTAAAAAGTGTATTTTTTATTTTTATTTTTTCAAGATAAGACTTTCTTTTTGGGAAAATCAAAGAAAATGTGAGGTATGAATTGAAACATTCAGTATGTTTCTGCTAACAGGTGCTGTAAGGGCAGAGTTTTCAAACAACTTTTGCCTACAGCACAAATATAACAATGGGGGATTTGCTAATAAAAGAAATTAATTTGTTAAATACTGAAGTAATACTGAAGTAATTTGTTTTAGTTGAATCCTCTGTTTTCCTGTTATGATTAAATGTACAATACAATACACCGTATTTCCTGTGGCTCAGTGGTAGAGCATTGCGTTAGCAGTGCAAAAGGTCGTGGGTTCAATTCCCAGGGAACACACATACTGATTAAAAAAAATGTGTAGCCTGAATGCACTGTAAGTTGCTTTGGATAAAAGCGTCTGCTAAATGCATAAATGTAAATAATGATGCAGTACTTTGTATAGTTATGAACTTTACCTTTTCAATTATTTAACCACACTTCATAGTGCCTTTCACAATTTTGAATGGTTGCAAAGCAGCTTTACATACATATGTGACCCCGGAGCACAAAACCACTCATAAGTAGCATGGGTTTATTTGTAGCAATAGCCAAAAATACATAGTATGGGTCAAATTATCGACTTTTCTTTAATGCCAAAAATCATTAGGATATTAAGTAAAGATCATGTTCCATGAAGATATTTTGTAAATTTCCTACCGTGAATATATATAAACTTAATGTTGATTAGTAATACACATTGCTAAGGACTTCATTTGGACAACTTTAAAGGCGATTTTCTCAATATTCAATTTATTTGCACCCTCAGATTCCAGATTTTCAAATAGTTGTATCTCAGCCAAATATTGTCCTATCCTTTTTTTTATTATTATTATTATTTTTTTTTTTTTAATTGACCCTTATGACTGGTTTTGTGGTCCATGGTCACATATAAAAAGCAGTTACAAAAGTAAAGATATGTAAACAACATATAGTCATGGATTTGAAATGGTGAAAGAAATTCACGAACTTAATCAGAAGGTTTATTTAGTATATTCCCAATACACTCCAGTGCACCTGTACCAACACACTTTTTTCCATTAATGTTTCTTTAATGTCCCGTACGGACAAGGACGACGTTGCACTGGGAAATGTGGATTGCTGCTCTTTGGGCTGTCAAAATAATATGAATTATTAAACAAATTATTAAAATTATCCTGACCAGCCCTCAAAACTACACAAAAAGTTAAAATGTCAATTAAATTCAGAGACGTTAACTACATGAAAAGTAACAAAATGTATGAAAATAATTTCAATTCATACGTCACAGCGTACTGCGAGACCGTCAAACCGCCAAAACATTTCATCGCGTTTTACATTAATATTTGTGTAGCCGGGGAGGTGGCTAGTAGTAGAGGGTGTGGCCAATCAGGTAGTTTGAGCTTTTAAGCAGGCACCTGAAAGGATGCCTAGAGACGGGGTCTGATTTTTCTGTGTGGAAGCGCGCTGTTTTGTAGCACTTCCCTGTTCGTTTGTGCACGGATATGGTCTGGGTGAGCAGACACAAACATCGTGCTGTCCTCTGTACATGAATTATTTATTTGCTTGAGGGTTATGTTTGCAGTGAAATTAATCGTTGATTTGGAGTACTTTTTTTGAGTGAGGTGTGTCTTACATGTAGTAAGAATTGAAGGGTGTTTATGTAATTTCTTTCTTTTTTTTGGATTACTTTTTGTGGAGAAGCTTGGATTGTATTGGGGTTTATAGAGGGTTGGCTGGCTATTAATATCCTTTTTTTAGGGGAAATGAATTTCTGTTATAAGATGTATTTTGTTTGTATTCCTTTGGTTATATTGCTTTAATTGTATTAATAATAAATTAATTTTTGTGATACAAGTGTATGATTACTAGCTTTTTTTTGTGGTCACCCTTGCGTAAAAGGAGAGTTATATTTGTGCAGTGCATTGAGAGTTGAAGCGTGCAGAGACAATGGGCAGAGATGTTACCGATGGTTTTATTCCTTCCGCATGCACTGAAACATAAGCAGTACGTTCACATTCTTCCACCAACTAACAGAACTGTCTGTGTTTTAGTGCATGTACAAGAATAAAACTAATGTTATACCGGTTTATCCAGTTGTTTTCTGCAGCGTTAATGCCAGATCATGTCAGGTAAGCAAAACATTCTGCAATACATTCTGCAGATGATATTTAATGTTATGTCCGCTGACTTTAACATCTTTAACGCACTTTCGTGTTCTATACAGGTCATTTCATGTTTATTTCCACGCACCGCTTACTGTGGCTATACTTTTCGGCGATTCCCAGTCTTTAAGTCCATATAATTTGTGCTGTCATTGATGGAAAAAAAAAAAAAAAAAACTTATACTTTACTTATAGCAGTATTTGTAACAGTTTAGAAAGACTACAAAGTAATCGCAGTTTATCACAGCGCGCGTCTGCTTTGGTGGCGCATCTGGTAAAGCGCGTGCACGTGTGTGGCAGCAACTCGGGTTCGAATCCAGTCCACAGTGTTTCCTTCAGCCAGTGTTCAGATTTCTATGTCCAATGTTCCACTGATGTTCTCTGCATAATAGAGTTGACTGGTATGCTGGGGGTCTTAGTAAAAGAAAGTTTCTTAATCTGTGCCATTATTTATAAAGGTTAATTTATTACATTAGAAACACACAATAATTGTGCCATTAGCACACTTCAAGTTTACTTAGAATGCCATTGCAATGCATTTTAAAGTCATTAAAAATAAGGGATAGTATGACCTCAGTTTGTTATTAGTATAATATTAATGTATGTTCAGCACTCTTACAGTGTAACTGAATTGCAATTGTAATGTCACCAAAACACATTTGATTCATTCAACACATTATGCTGAATGAATTCTGCATTTAAAAAATTAAAAAGAGTGGATATTTAAAGTATACTTAAGTATACTTGGAATAGTTCCACTTTAGCAAAAACAAGTATATTTAATACAACTTTAGTTGAACTTCAGCACTGCTTTTTCACAACTAAAATACATTTAGCATAAAATTAGTTGTTCCAATTTAGAAGACTTTAAGTATACCAATTTATAGTGTGCCACAAATATATTTAGTTATACTAAAGTACATACGAATAAATTGTACTTAAGTATACATTTTTTTCACTAGGGGTGTTGACACAAATTAATTTATTTTAATGTTTTATTGTTACAGCATGGCACTGAGTTGTTAGAAAAAAAAAAAAAAAAAAGCGTAGTGACATCATTGCTTAATGATGCCAGGAATCGATGATTTGGCGTTTTGAACCGGTTCAATGAGCCGAACTGTCCGAAAAGAACCGGTTCGTGGAAACGAATCAGACTTTGCATTACTACTGCACAACCTGCTGTCGGAGGGTTTCAGTCACTTTAGAACGGCTCACTATCTTGTAAAGTCAGTGAAAACTGGAAAGTTAGGCTGCCAGTTAAATAGATAATCAGATAATTATGGAAATTAGCACGAGGTGCTAGATTAACACCAATAACTGGGAGGTAACTGAAAGTGTTCTCTAATTTTGATCAGTTTTCTTTTTCAAATATCTTATTTAAGTTTTTATACTGTGCTTCAGAATATATTTAAATACACTTAAAAACTGTGCTTTAACTCCTGTTACGATAACTTCAAACAGGACTAAGCAGTGACCTCAAAATATAGGGGCATGATCAAGAAATAGTCAGGAGATGAGAATACTGGATGTAGATGAGTTTATTTGAGCTGATTTTCTGTTGCCATGTGTTTATCTCATGGTTTTTATCTTTCCTGTTTGGATAAAACAGAAGATATTTTAAATCCAATTTTCACCTCTGGATCTAAAATCTAGCTTTTGTGTGTACATACACTTTTAGGATGAAATCTACGGAGAGTTTTATAAATGAGACCCCAAGTCACTGAAAGTTGATGAGGAAGTGTCAAGAGCTCAAGTTACTATACTTACATATTGTGGTTATTATATATTAAGAATTAATGATCTTTACCATTCCATGTTTGGTATTGTTCTAAAGGTCTCCGTGCGATTGGTAAAAATGGTCTCATTTTCACAGCAGTCACTTATAGTATATTATGAGAAAGATTGAAAATCTTGGAATAATTCTGCTCTGCTGACGATTGGATGTGTCTCTCTCAGGGTCTGTGAGAATGTTTTCCTTAACCAAAATGTCTTTTATTTTTTTACAGTTAATTTGAAGATTTGCTTTCTCTAGTCTGGGTATATAAGCGAAGTGGCATTATAGTCATTTGGGATTCTGTAACAAGGACATAAGTATTTGAAATACTTAGGTCTAATACATAGCATTTAAATACTTAGATGCTATGCATTCGAGACCATGTGTCTTGTGTAAATTTAGAACAACTCTAACACTGAAATTATTCAGCAATTTCAAGTTACATGTGTGACTGTGTTGAATTTGTTTGTTTCTTATGTGGAACACTTGGCTGTTTCTCATATAGCTACAGTAATCCATGTACAGGAGCATAGAGTTGCCACGCGGCTACAATGTGATTCGCAATTTTATTATCCTTTCTGAATTGGCTTCTATTTGTTTCATAATAATAATAATAATAATAATAATAATAATAATAAATAAAATAATAATAATAATAATAATTTATTTATAGCTCCTTTCCAGTGCTCAAGGTTGCAGTGAAGATGCAATTAGAAAAGAAGAACATCAGTATAATAAACAAACATGACAAACATAAGCGCAAGTGAAAAACAAAACATAACACAATGAGAAAACACAACACAAAATAAGAATGATAACATTCAGAAAACAAAAAGATGCAGGACATAACTTATAAACATTCAGAGAACAGGTGAGATTTAAGAAGTGATTTAAATTCAAGAATATTATTGACGCAATGAAGAGATGGGGGCAGAGAGTTCCAAAGTTTGGGTGCAGCAACACTGAATGGTCTACCCCTAACTGAAGCAAGGCAATACTGAGGGATGCTGAGAAGACCAGAATCAGAGGAGCGGAATGAGCGAGTTGGGGTGTAAGGAAGGAGCAGTTCACAGAGATACCGGGGAGCCAGGTTGTGTAACAATTTGTAAGTGAGCAGGAGAATTTTGTATTTAATACGATATGCAAAATGAAGGCAATGGAGATTGAACAACATTGGAGTGATGTGGGCAGAGTGCACAATTTAATTATTTAACCCTCCTGTTATCCTAAAATCTGGCAACACCTTTTCCCCCATTGGGATCAATTTGACACCAGCAATTTAAACCTCCAGAATATGATTTTTTATTTTTATTTATTTATTTTTTTAAGTTTGTGTCAGGTTATTTATGTCTTTGTTGACTAGTTAAATAGGCCTTTAAATAACCCCCATCCCCCACTCCCTGCCTCTTATACATCCAGAATACCTATTACATGACTATGGACAAATTAGCAAATCACCATAAAATCTCACTGATTGACCTAAAATTAGAAAAATATATACAAACCCGATTCCAAAAAAGTTGGGACACTGTACAAATTGTGAATAAAAAAGGAATGCAATAATTTACAAATCTCATAAACTTTTATATTTTATTCACAATAGAATATAGATAACATATCAAATGTTGAAAGTGAGACATTTTGAAATGTCATGCCAAATATTGGCTCATTTTGGATTTTATGAGAGCTACACATTCCAAAAAAGTTGGGACAGGTAGCAATAAGAGGCCGGAAAAGTTAAATGTACATATAAGGAACAGCTGGAGGACCAATTTGCAACTTATTAGGTCAATTGGCAACATGACTGGGTATAAAAAGAGCCTCTCAGAGTGGCAGTATCTCTCAGAAGTCAAGATGGGAAGAGGATCACCAATTCCCCCAATGCTGCGGCGAAAAATAGTGGAGCAATATCAGAAAGGAGTTTCTCAGAGAAAAATTGCAAAGAGTTTGAAGTTATCATCATCTACAGTGCATAATATCATCCAAAGATTCAGAGAATCTGGAACAATCTCTGTGCGTAAGGGTCAAGGCTGGAAAACCATACTGGATGCCCGTGATCTTCGGGCCCTTAGACGGCACTGCATCACATACAGGAATCACAACATGGGCTCAGGAATACTTCCAGAAAACATTGTCGGTGAACACAATCCACCGTGCCATTCGCCGTTGCCGGCTAAAACTCTATAGGTCAAAAAAGAAGCCATATCTAAACATGATCCAGAAGCGCAGGCGTTTTCTCTGGGCCAAGGCTCATTTAAAATGGACTGTGGCAAAGTGGAAAACTGTTCTGTGGTCAGACGAATCAAAATTTGAAGTTCTTTTTGGAAAACTGGGACGCCATGTCATCCGGACTAAAGAGGACAAGGACAACCCAAGTTGTTATCAGCGCTCAGTTCAGAAGCCTGCATCTCTGATGGTATGGGGTTGCATGAGTGCGTGAGGCATGGACAGCTTACACATCTGGAAAGGCACCATCAATGCTGAAAGGTATATCCAAGTTCTAGAACAACATATGCTCCCATCCAGACGTCGTCTCTTTCAGGAAAGACCTTGCATTTTCCAACATGACAATGCCAGACCACATACTGCATCAATTACAACATCATGGCTGCGTAGAAGGATCCGGGTACTGAAATGGCCAGCCTGCAGTCCAGATCTTTCACCCATAGAAAATATTTGGCACATCATAAAGAGGAAGATGCGACAAAGAAGACCTAAGACAGTTGAGCAACTAGAAGCCTGTATTAGACAAGAATGGGACAACATTCCTATTCCTAAACTTGAGCAACTTGTCTCCTCAGTCCCCAGACGTTTGCAGACTGTTATAAAAAGAAGAGGGGATGCCACACAGTGGTAAACATGGCCTTGTCCCAACTTTTTTGAGATGTGTTGATGCCATGAAATGTAAAATCAACTTATTTTTCCCTTAAAATTATACATTTTCTCAGTTTAAACATTTGATATGTCATCTATGTTGTATTCTGAATAAAATATTGAAATTTGAAACTTCCACATCATTGCATTCTGTTTTTATTCACAATTTGTACAGTGTCCAAACTTTTTTGGAATTGGGTTTGTATATTTTTGGTGGTTTAAACCAGACCAGACGGCAACAGTTCAAAGAGGGAGTGTGCTGGGTGTGAGGGGTCCAGAGTGATTTTGCCAGCTCTTTTGCTCACTCTGGATAAGTACAGTTCTTGGAGACTGGTGAGGGGTGTACCAGTGATTCGCTCAGCAGTCAGGACTACACTATGTAGTCTTCTGAGGTCAGATTTGGTAGCTGAGCTGAACCAGACAGTTATTGAAGTGCAGAGGACGGATTCAATGATGGAACTGTTTCAGCAGCTCCTGTGGCAGGTTGAACTTCCTCAGTTGATGAAGGAAGTAGAACCTCTGCTGGGCCATTATGACAATGGAGTCTATGTGAATGTCCCACTTCAGGTCCTGGGAGATGGTGGTTCCCAGGAACTTGAATGTCTCCACTGTTTTTACAGTACTCTCCATGATGGTGAGTGGGGGGACAGCAGGGGGATTCCTCCTGAAGCTCCAGGTTGTTAAGACTGCACCAGATGACCAGCTCTAACCTCCTGTCTGTAAGCAGACTCATCACCGTCCTGAATGAGGCCAATGACTGTGGTGTCATCTTCAAACTCTAGGAGCTTGACAGAGGGGTCTTTAGATGTGCAGTCATTGGTGTACAGGGAGAAGAGCAGTGGGGAGAGAACGCACTCCTGAGGAGCTCCAATGCTGATGGTCCGGCTGTTGGATGTGAGTTTTCCCAGCCTCACTAGCTGCTGCCTGTCTGTCAGGAAGCTGGTGATCCACTGACAGACGGAGGTGGGTATGGAGAGCTGAGTTAATTTGGGCAGGAGGAGGTTTAGGATGATACTGTTAAAGGCCAAGCTGAAGTCCACAAACAGGATCCTCACATAAGTCTCTGGTCTGTCTAGATGTTGCAGAACATAATGCAGTCCCATATTGACTGCATCATCCACAGACCTGTTTGCTCTGTAGGCAAACTGACGAGGATCCAGCAAGGGTCCAGTAATGTCCTTCAGGTAGGCCAAGACCAGTTTTTCAAATGATTTCATGACCACAGATGTTAGAGCCACAGGCCTGTAGTCATTTAGTCCTGTAATTTTGGGTTTCTTTGGGATGGGGATGATGGTGGAGCATTTGAAGCATGTACGGACTTCGCACAGCTCCAGTGATCTGTTGAAGATCTGTGTGAAGATGGGGGCCAGCTGGTCAGCACAGGATTTCAGACAGGCTGGTGTAACACAATCTGGGCCTGGTGCTTTTTTCCTTTTCTGCTTCCGCAAGACCTGGCGCACGTCATCTTCACTGAACTGAAGTGCGGGTGTGGAGGAGAGGGGATTGCAGGAGGTGTTAATGGTTGTTTGGAGAGGTGTTCAGAGCGGGTGTCGGGTGTTTTTTCAAACCTGCAATAAAACTCATTCAGATTGTCTGCCAGTTGTTGATTCTCCATAGTGCTGGGGGATGGTGTCTTGTAGTTGGTGATGTCTTTCAGACCTTTCCACACTGATACTGAGTCGCTGGAAGTGAACTGAATCCTTAGTTTTTCAGAATAATTCCTCTTTGCCACTCTGATCTCCTTTTCCAGTGTGTATTTGGCCTGTTTATACAAGACTTTGTCCTCTTTCCTGTAAGCATCTTCTTTGGCCTGACGGAGCTTTCTGAGTTTTGCAGTGAACCATGGTTTGTTGTTGTTGTAAGTTAAATGAGTCCTGGTAGGAATGCACTTATCTTCACAGAAACTGATATCAGATGTTACAGTCTCTGTGAGCTCGTCCAGATCGGTGGCAGCAGCTTCAAAAACACTCCAATCAGTGAGTGAGAAACAGGCTTGTAAAACCCGCTCTGTTTCATTAGTCCATCTCTTTACAGTCCTTAATGCAGGTTTAGCTGATTTAAGTTTCTGCCTGTAGGTCGGTATAAGATGAACCAAACAGTGATCAGAGAGTCCTAAAGCATGGGACAGAGTGATATGCATCCTTTATAGCTGTGTAATAGTGATCCAATATATTACTGTCTCTGGTGGGACTTGTAACATGCTTTCTGTATTTTGGCAATTCACGGGAGAGATTTGCTTTATTAAAGTCCTTGAGAATGATTAAAACAGAGTCCGGGTTGTTGTTGTTCTGTCTCTGTGATCTGATCAGCGAGTTTCTGTAAAGCTGAGCTCACGTGCACTTGCGGAGGAATGTAAACACTCACGCGAATGAACAAGTGAAACTCCCGCGGCGAGTAGAAAGGCTTACAGTTAATTAAGAGCACTTCTAGATCGAGACAGCACATCTTCTTTAACACAGTTACATCTGTACACCACCTTTCGTTGATGTAAAAGTATGTCCCGCCGATTTCCCCATTGATTCTGTGTCGCTGTGCGCTCTGAACAGCTGAAAGCCTGACAGATGTAGCACGCTGTCCGGAATGAGTCATTCAGCCAGGTTTCTGTGAAACACAGAGCAGCAGAATGTGAAAAGTCCTTGTTTGTCTGGGAAAGCAGAAGGAGATCTGATTGGTCATACAAGCAAAGTTTTGTTCATTAATAAAACTTGGACTGTTTCTGATATCAGATGAGGGGCAGTAATGACCTAATGGTTAGAGTCAGATTTGAAACCTGAAGGTCGTGGATTCGAGTCTCAGTATCGACAGGAATTGCAGGTGGGGGAAGTGAATGAGCAGTGCTCTCTTCCTGAGGTGCTTTTGAGCAAGACACTGAACCCTAGTTGCTCCCCAGTTGCTGGAGCAAATGGCTGCCCACTGCTCCGGGTGTGTGTTCACAGTGTGTGTGAGTACTGTTCACTGCTGTGTGTGTGCACTTGGATGGGTTAAATGCAGAGCAGAAATTCTGAGTTTGGGCTACTACACTTGGCCACATGCCACAACAATGGCAGAACACTTGCAACTTCTTCATTATCCTTCCTAAATGAAGATACTGGAACAATGCAAATGCAAGAATGAGGTGTATCCAAGAGTGCACCGGACTCCTCTCAAAGACTGAAGAACAAATGCAGTTCATTATGCAGATTGTCAGAGAGCACTGAAATCTGTTTCCAGTTTTTGAGGCTGAAGGACATGTCGGATTGTCATCACGATTTAGATCAGATCATAATTTTTCAAAGATTGGTTCTCATCAGCAGCGTTGTAATGTAACCTTTTTTAAAGATTTTATTTTTTGTGTTTTATCCCTTTATTTTGATAGGACAGTGAGCAGATTGGGTGAGAGAGGGGGATGGGATTGGGAAAGGTCCGCGAGCTGGGTCTCGAATTCGGGATACCTGAAGCGCAACGGTGCTACATGTCAGCACACTGCCCACAAGGCTATCGTCGCCGATGTAATTTGACATTTTAAGACTAACATCACTGTTCTGTGTTCTCATTTTTAACCTTTAGACCTCCAGGCCTGCAGTGACTATATACATGACTCTTATTCACTTATAACTTTTTTTTTTACAACGCAACAGCATTAGAAGCTACATAATATAGCACAAAAAGGTCACCTTTACACATGAGTTTCTAGAGCAGGAAAATAATTTAAATATCATAAGTCAGAAAGAGCTTCATTACCAAGTATGTTTACACACACACAAAGAATTTGACTTGATGACAGAAGCTTCCAGTGCAGAAGAAAGTACTGACATAGTGCAAACATACATGATAGTGCAGACATACATAGGAATAACACAGTAGAGATGGAATATAACACTAATATAACACAGAAAAACAGAACATTAAATAATGCACTATCTAGAGAAGTAGAAGTATAGAGAAAAAAAATGTAATTGTTTAAATGAATGTACAGATATGTCATTTAAAAGTGTGCAGTTTACAAATGTACAGTCTTCTGATTCTATGTATAAATGTGTCAGTTGTGATGGACAATGTATGATTATGAAAGTTTTAATTGTTCAGGCTGAATATAGCCTGCAGGATATAAACCTGTAGCGCCGACCAAAAGGCAACAGTTGGAAGAGAGAGTGGGCTGGGTGCGTGGGATCCAAAGTGATTTTCTTAGCCCTTTTCCTTACTCTGGAGGTGTAAAGATCTTGGAGGTTGGGCAGAGTGGCAGAGGGGTGGAGGGCTCTTTAACCTCCTGTCTGTTAGCAGACTTGTCACCATTGTGGATGAGGACAATTAAATGATATAGAAACATTAAATTAATGAAAATGTGAATTCATCAGTATACATATACTCAAAGTTTACTACTGTTAAACTTAAATGCACTTTATACACTAAAATGTAGTGGTTAAACGATACTGATTTTTTTGATGGCCAGTGTCTATATCTTAAAAAAACAGGGTGGCTATTACTATTCAAAGATTTGTTTAAACGACATAACTGCTTATTTGCTGAATATTATTGGTGAATTAGAAAGTATTACAGTGTTTTATTACTAACAGAGATGGAAACTTGAGTCTGTGACTTGGACTCGAGTCACACATAAGACACAAAAATAGACTTAAGACTTGACTTGGACTCCACTTTAAAGACTTGAAACTTGAACTCAGAGACCTGTGAACATGTCTGATAATAATATAAAGCAAACACTATAATACTTTTTTGTATGCTGTTTACGTTTTTTGTTTATCAGTTCTATCTAATAACATTAGTTATGCCTTTTAAACAGAGACCTTACACTAATAAAGACAGAGAATGGGAGTGCTTTAGGATCATCAATTTAGACTTGAATTTACCACCACTATCACTGAGTAAAATAAAGCCTGTGGTAAATGTAACTTGATACTTTGATGTTTTTTTTTTTGTTTGTTTTTGTTTTTGTTTGTTTGTTTGTTTTGTTTTTGTTTTGTTTTTTGAGTGTGTGCAGTTAAAAAAATACAAAGCACAAAAAAAAAAAAAAAGAATTTTGAACAAGTTATGTTCATTTTCGAAAAAGTAAGTTTCTAATAAATAACTAGATGAGACAGTTTAGAGTTTGAGTGTGGGCAGGTTATGCTGTAGAACAAAACATCAAAGTATCGTTAAGTTCTGTTTACCACAAGCTTTACTTTATAAATTTAAAAACCCCATTATAAATCTCCATAGAGAAATCTCAAAGGAACCAGCAGCTAATTAGTCTTCCAGGTTCTGATGTCATACCTGCACCACTCTATTACTTTCGCTTTTTGAAAGCTGTATGTCAGACTCAACCAGTGAGAGTGAGATATGCAAATATACAAAAAACAGCACACGATGTTACTGCATGCGTATTACAGGCAAATATCAACATTACACTCTAAAAAATGCTGGGTTAAATACAAGCCAGCGCTGGGTAAAATATGGACAGAACCAGCGATTGGGTTGTTTTGACCCAGCGGTTGGGTTACTATCCAGAAGACTGGTTAAAAACTTAACCCAACTGCTGGGTCAAAACAACCCAATTGCTGGTTCTGTCCATATTTAACCCAGCATTTTTAAGAGTGTAGGCTTTTGCCCAGTGTACATGACTATAAAGAGCTATGCACAAAATGCAGACTGATAGGCTATAATCTCTGTTCTCTGTGTTCATAAAACAAAATGCAGCTGGTACAGTGAAGAGAGAGATGGGTGAGTGTTATATATATGGAAGGGAGGAGAGACAATGCCACATGATGCACATTTAAATGAGCTGTCCTCCATAAAATGTACAAAACTCAAACTCATCATCCTAAAAAGAGATACAGATGTCTTCAGCCATGATGAACCAATTCAAGTGGCTGTGGATCTTACTGGGTAGAGTACAACATATATCTGTTATTTTACTAGATTAACACTAACATGAACATGAATATTTAACACTACTATCTATTTATCTATCTATCTATCATTATTTGCAATATGTACTTTATTTTTCTCAGCATATACACTACCATTCAGAAGTCTGGGGTTAATAAGATTTTTCAGATTCTTGAAAGATGATTTTATGTTTAACAGGGCTGCATGTATTTGATCAAAAATACAGTAAAAACAGTGAAATATTAACACAATTTAAAATAGCTGTTTTTTTATGTGAATATATTATAAAATGTAATTTATTGCATGTGATCAAAGCTGAATTTTCAGCATCATTACTCCAGTCAAAATCAGTCTAATATGATGATATTCTGTTCAAGAAACATTTCTAATTATTAGCAATGTTGAAAAAAGTAGTTTAAAATAGCAGAATTTAATTGAAATATATTTTTATAAGCTTAAAAATTTATTTACTGCCCATTTTGATCAATTTAATGCATGATTTAATGTGTGATGAATAAAAGTATCAAGTTGTTAAAAAATATTACTGACCCCAATCTTTTGAACAGTAAGAGGTTGTGTAGGTTAGGAATTTGCTTGTCTCTGGCATAGTTTTACTAAGTGTATTTTTTACATCTACTTTATTAATCAAAGTTTGTTAAACAGGTGCTCTTTTGTGTATGTAAATTTGTCGGTCTTTATGTCTTTGGTCTAGTAGTGATTCTACAGAAATATGTCCTCATCTGATTCTATTTCTAAAAAGGTATAACAGATATAGCTACAGTAGAAACAACAAAATGACTATAATGAGAGTATTAATAATAATAATAATAATAATAATAACAAACTCAGGGGGCATAGGCCAGGACCCTCCCCAGGACATCACACACATATTTACATTACATTTACATTTAATCATTTAGCAGATGCTTTTATCCAAAGTGACTTACAAATGAGGGCAATAGAAGCAATCAAAACAACAGAAGAACAACAATACATAAGTGTTGTGACAAGCCCTGGTTAGTCTAACGCAGTACACATAGCAAGTTATATAATAAATTAAAAGAGTAAAAAATAGATAGAAAATACATACAGCTGGTGTTAGAGAGTCAAGTTCTTATTATTTTTTCATGATAATTAAAAAGAAAACAAGTAGGTAGAATTGAAAAATAATTGACAGTGCAAGTGTTATAGTTTTTTTTTTGTTTTTTTTTTAATAAATGAAAAGAAAACAAGTAGATAGAATAGAGACAGAACAGGGAGTGCAAGTGTTAGAGGGTCAACTGCAGATGGAAGAGATGCATTTTTAGCTATTTCTTGCAGATGGCTAAGGATTCAGCTGCTCGGATTGAGTTGGGCAGGGAACAGTTAATGCAAAAGTCTGTGAAAGTGATTTTGTGCCTCTTTGGGTTTGCACTACAATGCACTGTTCACTTCAACGTAAGCTTCTAGAGGGCACATAAGTCTGGCAGTTCATACATATTTTACGAGGTGGCTAATTCGTACGACTTCACTCGTACAAATTCATACAATTTTTGCTAAATCGTGCGCATTTTACAAGTTGCCAATTCGTATGAATTTGTACGAATGACCTACACCTAACCCCGCCCCTAAACCTACCCGTCACTGGGGTTTAGACAAATCGTACAAAATCATACGAGCGAGGTCGTACGAATTCGTACGAATTAGCCACCTCAAAAAATACGTACGAATTGGTCGTGAGATAGTGTTGGAAGTATTGAATTGAGGTAAAAGGGTGCAGAGCCAGTGGTGGTTTTGTAGGCAAACATCAATACCTTGAATTTTATTTGAGCAGCTATTGGTGTGACATGAGCTCTTTTCAGATCTGTAAAGACTAATCTTGCTGCCACATTCTGGATCATACCTGTCAACATTCGGGTAAAATGCAAATTCTTTCTCTGCCAACAGGTGACACTTTTCACCAGGAATATAGCCGTTTCCCCGATAACCGCAGTAAACAAAACAGCGCAGCACCTCACTTTGAAACTTGCAGTGCTCATATTTAATCAGTTAAACCATAACCTTTTGAAGCGTAAGCTATATCTCAATTTACATGTATATTTTGTTTTTTTCATCGGAGCACCACCTGAGTCTTCTCCTCCCATTTCTACCAGTGGTCCTTGTTTCCTTCCCACGGTACTACCTGCGCAGATATCAATAGCATCACTGGGTTGTAGGTTGCCAAGTTGAGGGGATAAATGGGCTGAAATTTGTATGTGTCGATTGTGTGACAAGGATGCGTTTCACGCAATATCTGGCAACTGGACAACCTTAGAATCTGTTGACGTGATTGTTCATATAATGAGATGGGCCATACAAATTACGGGAGTTTTACCGGAAGTGAATGTAGCAAACATATAAAATATGACCAGTTGGATTTTTTTTTTATAGAAAGATTAAAAATACGGGAGAAATACAGGAAAATATTTAAACGGGATGATAGCGGGATAGAATGGTAAAATACGGGAGAATCCCGGGAAAAATGGGAGGGTTGACAGGTATGTTCTGGATTAGTTACAGAGTTTTGATAGAACTGCCTGGAAGACCTGCCAAGAGAACAGCATGGAGAGAACAAGAGCTTGAACAAGTAGTTGTGTAGCATGTTCTGAAAGAAAGGGCCTGATCTTTCTGCTGTTGTATGAAGCAAATCTGTAGGAGCAGGCAGTTTTAGCAATTTGGTCTGTGAAATTCAGCTGAACATCAATCACAACTCCAAGGTTCCTGGCTGTCCTTGAAGGTGTTATGGTTGATGTGCCTAGCTGGATGTATACCATACCATACCATAGACATATCATGCTTACCAATGTAGGGAGACGGCAGGAAGGCGCAAGCTCCAGGCCACATGTAACCCCCACCCACAACAAATCCCCACCTCACCAGACAGAGCCTGACATGAAACGGTCTATTGGGGTCCCAGCAAATCCAGTCAATCAATTCCTTAATCTTTAAATAAATGTCATTAGATTTAATGTAAATCAGTGTTGTCACCTCTTCCCAGTCTCCCTTCCTCCCCACCTCCACCCCTGTCATATGTGGATGTAGGTGGAGGTGTATAGTTGTGGTTGGTTTCAGGAAAAAAAAGAAAAAAAAAAGAGATTCCAGCAGTCAGTAGATTCATGACTGCTGGAAGGTGATGAGGGATGACCAACACGTGTGTAAGTCTAACATATTATTTTGGACAGAAATGGACAGGTTTTCCATGCAATCTATTAGTAAGTTTTTCCAAGATGCAATATGTATGGTTTTTCTTGATTTCCAGTTCATAAGGACAGTTTTCTTGGCAAGGGTTAGCACCACAAGGAGTAATTGACTGTATGTGTTTCCAGAATTTTTCAGTTGGGTGCGATGCCAAATGGTGTGACCATATGTGCCTGGGTTATTTTGTGTGCAGTGTGAACAGGTTTCTGAAGTAAATCCCATTTTAAACAATTTCTGTCCGGTTATCGGACTTTAATTTCAAACAGTCCACACATTGCAGATTTTGAATGTGTCACTAGTTACCTCTGGCACAAATCAATGTTTAGTGATGTCATTATCATTGAGATGATGCTTTATGTATAAGCAACAATATCAAAGTGGTTCTCTGAAAGTGAATTCAATCACTTGTTTCCACAGGGTTTTTATGGACTGAGGTTATGGCGAATGGACAAGAAGGTAAAAATCCTTCAGTTTATTGACACATTTGTTCTGTTTTGTCTGTTTGAACTGGCACATATAAAAGTACTTAGAAATGTAGCCCTAATGTAAAGCTCTGTTGCAGTTTGATGTCCATTTTTTTTTACAGTTCCTGAGTCCATAGAGTCAGAAAATCAACTCATTCATTCATTCATTCATTCATTCATTCATGCATTCATTCAAACCTCATAAAGCGCATTGTGCATCCGTTTATTTAAAGTAATTAAAATCAATTTTCTGGACAACTTTCTTTCTTTCTTTCTTTGACCTTGTCATGTTTGATCAAAATGTCATAATTGGTTCTTCTGGTGAAACAACAGACTTCTATCTGGTGATGTACTGTGTATATGATTCTCCAATTATTAAGTGCACTTACATTTTACTTACATGTAAACATCAAATCAACATCTGATGCATCGTACCATGCATTCTTTTTTTCAAAAGTCTGATTCCGTCACAATAGAAAATAGAAGTTACTTCCAGTTCATTGCAACTTTAAATTCTTGTCCAGTATGTGAAATAACAAAAGTTAGATATCTGATCAAATAAATGACACTCACTGTAAGATCATTCTTTTGCCCCTTCATTGTAAATATCTGGTCTTTGTTTGCAACCCTTTATTTCTGCCCCTGTGGTAGGCATGTTGCTGATGATGAGTAATGAAGATGAATTTGGTGAAAGTCCTATGCAAAATTTAACACTTAATGACAATAAAATGATGGTGATTCTTACTGGCCTTTATCTCTGAAACATTTTCCAGAGAATGCAGCACTGTGGGGCAAAACTAGTCAGTCTTCAACTTTAGTCTGTAGACCTGAATTGGCTCTTGATGGACTTTTAAACACCTTTTCCCACACTAACTCTGAGACTGACCCGTGGTGGAGAGTGGATCTACTGAAAGTATACAGAGTGAACAGAGTAACCATCACTAACAGACCAAGCAAAGGTTATAGGATTAACGGGGCAGTGATTCGTATTGGGAACTTCCCTCACATTTACAGCAACACCATGTGAGGATATTTCTTTGACTGTCTTGGTTAATATGACTGCAGATGAACAGAAACTGATAACAGATGATCTTTCTGTCTGTAGATGTGCTGTGATTTCTACTCTTGCGGACGGTGCTACAGCCACTTTCTCATGCGGTGGGATGGAGGGAAGTTATATGATTGTTCATATTCCTGGAGATCAGAAGATTCTTAGTCTAAGTGAAGTTGGCGTTTACGGGTATTTGGCAGGTAATTAATTTTTGAAGAGTACTTTTCAACAGTGAATGTAATATACTTTAAAAATATGTCCAGTAAAGACATGTTTTTTACTAAAAGACGTAGTTTGCCAAAAATGTAAATAGTCATGCGTTATTCATGCTCATATCCTTCGAAATTAGCATGACGTAATTAATTAAAATACATCAGTAGTAATCCCTTTCATTGTACTGATTAGGCTGTACCATGTATGCTGTATATGATGTTTAAAACAATTCACATTTTAAAAAGGTGTTTGCTAACAAGTGATGAGTTTATCAAGTCAAACATAAAAGAGATAAACTCATCTACTTATTTCTCACTTTCAGAGTTTAAAATCAAGTTCTTGCAAACTATTCACACTTTCAGGGAATTTTTTAAAGAGTTAGTTCACCCTAAAATAACAATTCTGTTATCATTTACTCACCCTTGTGTCTTTCCAAACCCATAAGGTTCATCTTCGAAACACGAATGAAGATATTTTTAATGAAATCTGATTGATTTCTGTGCCCCCATTGACAGTCCACACAACTACCACTGTCGCTTCAAAAAGTTCATAAAGAAATCACAAAACTAATCATCACAGAATTTTCATTTTTGGGTGAATTAACCCATTAAAGTAAAGACTGAAAGAATTGTTGCAGCTTAATGGTGGTGATGTTGAAGTCACGACCATTTATAGGCTACGGTTAATTTTTTACTTCTGCCAATCGTGTTTAGGCTTCAAAATAGTTTTTTACTTCTACTGATTGTGTTTAGGCTTCAAAATTTGTGTTTATTCATGAAGATTATCATGACCAACAAAACATGTCAGAATCATGAACTTCTGTTGGTCACAGAGCTTGTTTTCTGCAATACAAAAGCCAATGGCAGGTGGCAGGTCGAGGGGCTTGCAGCCAGCGTGAGCATATAATGCTGACCAGCACAAGATGTAGGAAAATTCAGTGTAGTAAAGAAATGCATCAACTGTGTTACAAAACATACTTTTCATACCAATTGAAAGTTATTGAAGATAGAGACATGGGTAGCTGTAAACAAGGGCATTTGTGTTTCACCAGGTTGTTGAGGATCTAATGGAGTAATTATTGTGAATATAGTTGTGAGGACATTGTTAGACACAATGTCACTGTGTTTATAATTCCATTTGTTGACAATATTTGATGTAGAAACAACTCACTTCACCTCAAGTCATTGTTATAATCTTCACAACCACTTAATGCACAGGCTTGTGCTTTAGGATGTATCTTTTTTCTTTTTTTTAACATACATTTTATTAGGAAATCTGGCAGTATATGGAGCTGCTACACAGTCATCAATATTTACAGGCTGGTTTGCTGAAAAGGCCATTGACAGTAATCGAGGTCTCCAGCAGAATACATCGTGCTCCTCAACCCTTAATGAGACTAACCCATGGTGGAGGCTGGATCTGCGTGATGTGTTCAAAATTAGCGAAGTGGTCATCACTAACAGAAACGACTGCTGTGCAGAACAAATAAACGGAGCGGAGATTCGCATCGGGAACTCTTTGGAGAACAACAGCAACAACAATCCCATGTGAGACCCTTGAGTTTGAAAGAATGTGAGACATCGAGCACAAATGTGAAGGATTAATTCAGATATGACAGTATTTTTATATTCTTTCTCTTCATCTGTAGATGTGCTGTTATTCCTGATATTCCAGCAGGTGAGTCCTACAGATACTCATGCAGTGGGATGGATGGACGTTACGTGAATCTGATCATTCCTGGAGACATGAAGATACTCACTCTGTGTGAGGTGGAGGTCTATGGAGAAGGTTTAACAATGTCACATATTTTATCAACAAAACAGTGAGGAGCATTATTACATTTTAATGAAAGCAACCTCTACTAATTCATATTACATTTGTTTAGTTCCCGTTTTAAAAAGATCATTTGTAAAGATGCAGTTTAACTCCAGAGGTGACTTAACTGACCCTTCAGTGAGAGAAAATGTTCTGAAACAGGTAAGAGAAAGAAAAATAAATTCAGCTGCCATGATTACTGTTAATTAGCAGCTCTCATCTGGTTTCCATCTTTTTAAAAACAGACCTCGTAGTACTGAAGTTGAGATGCACTTGAAATTCAGTGAAACCCTTAAATGTCTTTGTGGGCATTTTAACGATTGTTGTGCGTTTGGAGATTTACATGAAACCGTAATTCTTACAGAAGTTTTCAGTGATCAATTATTATTAATTATCTAATTTATTTCAGAAAATTCACCAAATACTTATTAATAAGTTGATATTGTTCCAGAGCTGCTTCATGAGGAATATAATGACATTGTTTTAATCAGGGTTTACAGTGGTATGATAACAGTATCTGTGAGACATGAAGATTTAAGTGTATTGTTACATTCCAATTTAAATTATTTTCAGTTGGGATCTGCTCTGTCTGATAGAGGATTCACAAACGTGACTCTACATTGGTCTCAGACCCCTAAGCGGGTGATCCAGAAGGTGAATGCTGGTAAAAGTGAGTCTGTTCTCACAACTGTACAATAAGATATGAAATAAGCTGCAAAAATACGACTGATTCTAAATTTGTTATGAGTATTAATAGGCAAATATTTTATTTACAGGTCATTGTGGCGATGGAAAATAACACAATGGAAATCAACACTCTTCGTTTCATTAAATTTATGTTTGTTAAAGATATTAATTCTGACTGTAAATGCATTGCCTGAAATTTCTTTGTAATTATGTTTACAATGAAAATATTACTTATTTCACTTTCTGATGAAAGATAAATGTCAGAGAATTTCAATATAAGCCAAGAGTAGGCTGGTTTTCCTTAGCTATAAATAAAACTTGGTTCTCGCGAGACTAGCGTATTCTCACCGGAGCTTACTTTACACCTACATCATCCGCTGGATGCCACTCTCTCATGAATGTGTGACAGTTAGGAGAAGCTAGAGATTACGGTATATAAAGTTGTAAATATGGATATTATTCTTACACAAACACATTGATTCACTTCAGAAGGCCTTTATTATCCCCCGGAGCTGTGAGAAATTTTTAAGATGGATGACTGCAATTTATTGGACTTCTAAATCTCAACAGCCATTCACTGCCATTATAAAGCTTGGAAGAGCCAGGACATTTTTAAATAAAGTCTGATTGAATTCGTCTGAAAGAAGAAAGTCATATACACCTAGAATGACTTGAGAGTGAGCAAATCATGGGGTACTTTTCATTTTTGGGTGAACTATACATAAGAATGTATCCAGTCAACTGTGTATTTTTATTTTTTTTATTTTTTTTGGACTAGAATGTTGCTTCTGTCCGTCAAGGGTATATTATATATCCACACTGGCTGGTGTTTTGCATAACATCTCATAAATTACCAAAATTATCTTTATGGCAGATTAATAATCAAATATTTTCCTGTACTTATTGTGCTGAGAATGTCTCATAGATATCTGAAAAAAGGGGGGAAAAGATTCTTAAAATTATTTTAATAAAATGTACTATTTAAGGCAAGCAGATGGCCAGAATATGAACGGAATGCGCAAAGTTTCCTCCCATAATGCAAAATGTTTAATAGCAAGCAGGCAAGTAGATATAAATGTGCATTAAAATGCATTAAGAAAGGGATATTAAAACACCAAATCTGGTATACAGTTCTTTAAATAATAGTATGTACAAGCAAGCACATGAATCCAGAGTGCAATGTGCTACAATGCACGTTAAATATTTTTCCACCCATAGAAAATCATTATAAATCATCATTATAAATGCAACACTTAATGTAGCTTAATGGGTGAAGACGGTGATCAAAAAAGGCTGAAGACAGTTTATAATACATAAAAGTCTTTAAACATAAGAGACAGAAGTAGCCACACCAGCGTACAGAGATTCTTAAAACACACATAAGTGAAATAAAAAATTCATATGATACTTTTCAGTTACAATAATGAATTTAATTGTGCATTGATTAAAGCACATTATGTCATGATGAAACTGAAAGAAAAGACGAACAAAGTTTCCTCTAATGATGAGTAATTATGATGCCCGTATGCCTCCTCATAAAATTAAATAGGCAGATAAATGTCTCATAATTGTGCAGTTGCCAAATAACACAAAGAATATGTGGAAAGTGTTTGTAAAGCAGGTCTGACTGATGAGGCTCTTAAAATGGAGCAAACACACCACCAGAATAGTACATCAAAAGGGAACAAACAAGTATTTGTGATCTTACATGAAAGGTCTGTGTATCTTTTCACTGTTAATATCTGCTGCAGATGAAGTTGAGTTTGTGGTGTTCAGGACGGCTGATCCAGCGCTGATCTCCTCCAGACTGAACTGCTCCAGATCTCACTGTGTGTTCACAGTCCTCCTCTGATGTGCCGTTCCCTGGAGCCCAGTTCTGATAGCACACAGTCTCTCCACTCACCCAGAACCAGACGCCCAAAATACGGGAGTGACGTAAACCCAACCACACCGCCGCAGTAGACGCCCGTTTAACCACGTTCATCACACGCCGCTGAATCTCTTCTGAATGAACCGAGACCAGATCCACATGATTCTGTCTGCAGTATCTCAGAGCTTCAGACCACGTCAGATTCTCTGTGATCACAATCAGTTTATCTGGAAACCAAACAAAGCACAAGCAGAAGGTTGCTGCTGGAAGAGGTGTTAGTGATACCTGCAGAGGGTGCAAATCATTAATGATTTTTAGATTTTTTTATTATACAAAAAACACAAATAGATCAAACGTTTCAGCACTCAGCCTTCCTCGGTGAATTATTTAATAAGACTTTCACAAGAGTTCATTTGAAAAGAAATGGGACTAACGGTCATCAGGTGGAAACTGTCATTACAGGTAGGGTAGAGTGGGGGAAAACGCCCCCCTTATGGACAGTGTCATTTTTTTTTTTTTTTTGTGTGAAACAAAAGTTACATGTGTTCAGAAAAGTTCTCATAGTTTTAATGACAATTACATAAATTATAAACAAAGTATGAAAAATGCCCAGAGTTTTTATGTTATTAGATTTTTAACAAAAATTAAATTTGTACCAAGGGGGCGATTTGCCCCACAGGTGGGGTAAAATGCACCCCAGTCTGACAAAGCAATGTGCTTTAAACATTTACAGCTAAATCAGAGTACAGGCAGATTTAGCTTAAAATTAAAAAAAGAATAGAATCAGTAATTATAAGTTACAAAATTATAATAGCCTATTTTAAATATTTTGTTAGATGATGCTAACTGACTAGCTAACTAGCTATCTGATGCTAACTTGAGGTAATGTTTAAAAATAAAGTCCAAATATTTTTATTCAACCAACTAGTTCAAATACATTTGATGGAAAAACAAAGGATTTGATGTTCAGAACAGAGTAACTACAGTAATTGACCAATGCCCCCTGGGGGCATTTTACCCCACAGACTATGTTTGAGAAAAAAAATTATGTCATTCTGAAAATATAATTATATTTTTATTAAATAACACATACTTCCTATCTACAGGCCTTACTGTTCTCATATCATATATAACTGTGATCATTTACTGTGAAATCCATTTTCTTTCAGGTACATCACCAGTGTAAGCTTCATGGTGAAAACTTCTACGTCACTCTTGTCAACGTAGTCACTTAACTTCCAGAGGAGAAGGGGGTGGGTGCTCTGGAGGCCTCTAGGGACAGGCTTATATGGGGCAGGAGGCCTCCAGTGCGGTACCAGCTCTGGGACTCATGGCTTGTCAGACAGTTCAGGGAGCCATGGCGGAGCAGGCAGTCTAGGGAGGCATGGCAGGGCAGCCTCCGTGGCCTTGGCCTCGGCACTCGGCCCGGCCTCTATGGCCCTATAGCCCCCCCAAAAAAATTCCTGGGGGGAAATTGCAGGTTCTGAGGCCCTCCGTGGGCCTGACGTAGGAGCAGCGGCCCTCTCTGGGCCAGACTTGAGAACCGGAGTCCTCTCTGGGTCGAACCTGGGAAGCGTAGCCTTCTCTGGACTGGACATAGGAGTAGGAGCCCTCTCTGGGCTGGACGTGGGAACAGGAGCCCTCTCTGGGCTGGACTGGGGAACAACAGCCCTCTCTGGGCTGGACGTGGGAACAGCCGACAAGCTTGACAGTACAGCGACCAGCAGGCTTGACTTCGGAGCGGCCGGCGGATATGCTGCTAGATATGGTCTTTGTAGAGCAATTAGGGATGGGAAGAGGCAGTACAGAACATGACAGATTATTGAGGCAGAAGTAGGCATAAAATCACCGACCACCGCATTACACCGAAGTTTTTGCCCAGATTGAGACCCCCAGTATCGCCCTTGATTGAAATGTGAAATTAACACAATTGGACTTCTACTGAACCTATTTAGCAATGAGATGGCACATGTACGTCTTCAATTTTTACCCTGCACTTTATATATTTTTGCACTACTGTGATTTTTCATTTAAATTATGTCTTGTGTTATGTCATAGCAGAGCAGTACAGAAGTAGAAGTAACGCAGAGAAGAGAGAATAAGAAAGAATATTTTTAAAATAAAGTATATTTATACAAAGTGTGTTTGATTGTGGTCATGTTGTAGGTCATATGGTAAACAGAGGTCTTGCCATATTACTTTAGTCCCCTCACAATCTGTTAACATTTAAACAAGAAACCTGTTAAAACATTTAATAATAATAATAATAATAATAATAATAATAATAACAAACAAATAAATAAATACCACCAACGCAATTAAAACTCTTTACAGACGAAATGTAAAAGTATACAGTTTTAAATTCTAAACAAATATTATTGCTGTCAGTTAAATATATTCATTGATTTGAATTAATGAAACACACCAAACCTTCTTGTAAGTGAATTATTTTTAACCCTGTTCTGATTTTATATATATATATATATATATATATATATATATATATATATATATATATATATATATATATATATATATATCTTGTTTTCATTGTTCAGATGTGTAGCATTCAGTAATATTTTAATTGAGAAAACCAGAACCAAACTGTTAATCATGTGAAAGAGCTGGACATTACAGAATAAAAATCAGCAATGTTCAATAAATGTTCTCCATAAACACACAGTTACAGCAGCCAGAGAAAAGTAGCATAAGTTGCCAAGAGCCAATCTAAAGATGAGAACTAAAGATGCTTTGATGAGAACTTTCTGCAGCGGTTCTGACAGGCCAAAATAATGGGGGACTTCAAAAGCTAAAACAACACTTTCCCAGAGTCAAATCCATATATTGTCTAGCTTGCCAGCTGAAGTCTGCAGATTGATATGTCTGGCTACAGTCAGTTCGAAGTGTTCATCTTGAAGCTGTACAGCTTGTTTCACCATTCTCACAAGAACTCAAGATTACGACATGCAGTCGCAGGAGCATCTGAACATTTAAACTCAGCAAACTGGCAGAGATTTCACCATTAGATGCGTGGCCAGTAGCTTCAACATAGAAGCAGTGTGGTGCACAAGCTGGCCAAGTGCCTTGGTGAATCCAATAAAGCATTACAATAATCTAGCCTTGACGTCATGAACGCATGAATGAACGTTTCTCCATCTGACGCTGAGAGCATATGTCATAAGATTTGATTAGACCCTGTCTTATGCAGTTGTTAGTGCAGGTTTTTTTTTTTTCTTTTTTTTTTCTTAAATGCAATATCAGCAACGTATAAAGAGGGAAGAAATTAAGTAACTTTTGAATAAGAACATCTCAAGAAACTGGATTTATAACGGCAAAGAAATGATTTGGAAGACAAATTATATGTCTTAAGATGTAACCATTATCATCCATTAGGCCTATGACAGGCCAGACATTTCTGCTTAACCAATCCTCATAAAATAAAGATTTGTTTCTGAATTAAATACTTGTTATTTCAGATGTGAGGTTTAAAACTGTGTGCCAGCTTTCAAAATCTGACTACTTTTTGATTTCTTTCGGATTACTTTTGATCTGACTTGTTTATCACTTTGATTTTAATAGGATATTCTTGTAATGTGTTATATTCTTGTATATGTGGTTTAAAGGGATGTAATGGTGCAAGCAGTTTCTCTAGTGCCTTTTAGAGTCCATCACAGGATTTGCTGAAAGAAAAAAATGTGGTTGCTGATAATTTCACTTTCACTTTAGAAAATATAATGTATGATGCAATCAAAGGCTGCTGTTTTGTTTTACTTGCCTAATAACATAATAATATTGGCAAGCTGTTTTAAATGTTGATTATTTAAATACCTCTGTTTATCTTCAGAAATTAATTAAAATATTTTTTCAGAAGCCCTTACATCTTTTTTTTTTTTTTTCAATTGAGAAAAAATTCAATATATTTTTAAAGCACCCATTGCCAAAAATAACAACATCTGCTTAATATTTGGAAAAAAAAAAAAAAAAGTGAAACTGTTTAAAAATCACCCATGTTCACTTAACTGTGATATTGTGTAAGAAACTAATATATCTATCTTTGAAAGTCAGACATATGGGAACATAAATGTGTACTGCATTGAGGTAATGCAATCAATGAGCAAATTTACATAACCAATGAACTCTAAAAAGTATTTATATTTATAAAGACCCAAGACCAGATGCTATAGCTCTGTTTATGAGACATTTCATAATTCTAACTTGCCCACAGGCACCTACATTAAATATGGCCACAATGTGAGAAAACCAGTATGTACAGTCAACCCTATTCAAACAGTCAGTTATCTTTAAGGATTCTTGTGTTGTCAGATTTCTGGGTCCGGGGCTGTGCAGAGCCATTAAAACGTGTAGTTATGAGCCTTTGAGAAAATTGAGAAAAGAATGAATTAGGAATTAGGAAGCAGATGATCGCTGACAGACATATGACAGGTAAAAACAGTCAACTTATACACTGACAGAAATTTCCAGTAAGTCGCATTATATTGGGCTGAACCATACCTCATAGGCTATAAATTTATAATCTGCTGTTCATAAAAGCACACTGAGTTAAAAAAAAAAATGTAATTTAAAAAAAAAAAAAAAAAAAACCAGACAGGAAAACACAGAATAGCTGGTTTACTCACATCTTTTTGTGATCTACACAATAAAACTGTGTTTCTCTTCTAAACTTGATTTCTTTCCTTTTAATTACTTTAAAATCGACAGTAATTAAAACCCTTCACAAAAACCCACCCTCCGTAGTTATTGTTGCTATGTCCGACAAACAATGCTGCTCTCAAACTACACATCATGTTCTCAGGCAGTGAAAAATACATTGCAGAGCAAAGAGAAAACTGACAATGTGCCAACAGACAGAGGTTACTTTAGGTATGAAACATAGCCTCAGCTTTCAAATTTGGTCATTTTTTAAGAAATTCAAACAATAAATACCATTTTTTGGCTCTTTAATGTGTCGTAACAGATTGCTGTAGCGCCTCATTTCAAGCGGAACAAATGAACTTTTCAGATTTACTTTTATATTTACACCATTTTTCAAGTTTAAGTCCACCGAAGTTAATCTACTCTCCCGTCTGATTTGTTTGCCAGACGATGGCAGATTCAGGGTTATGACTGGTCAGATCGCCTGTCAATCAAGCTCTTTGCAAACGGTCAGTTGAGCATTATTTCACAGGTATGTGTTTTTGGGAAAGATGAGAAAAGCAGGAGATTTGAGTATGTTTAATGTTTATTTATGTTGGGATTTAGATCTATTTCAGTAACAGGGTTAGTTAGCATTGCGTGAAGAGTGCAGCTTTTACAGACTGAGGGAAGTGCACA
This sequence comes from Spinibarbus caldwelli, assembly GCA_039654775.1. Taxonomy (NCBI): domain Eukaryota; kingdom Metazoa; phylum Chordata; class Actinopteri; order Cypriniformes; family Cyprinidae; genus Spinibarbus; species Spinibarbus caldwelli. The sequence goes on from CM077221.1 coordinate 2,766,327, forward strand.
CAGAAAGGACATTTTGCTGCTTTACTCAGGGAGTTTTTCATACTTAGCATTTACTATACTAATACATCTTATTGCTAGGTGATAGACAGATAGTACAATAGTACTAGCTAGTACAGAGTGATATGACACAAAAATGCATGAAATTGTGTGAATTAAACTTGTCAAGGAACCATATTTAATCCCTCTGAGACAACAAAGTTGAGTCACTTAAAAGTAACTTCATGCATGATGTTGAAGTTAGGTGAACAAATTGTGTTTAGTTAACTTAAGTGATTCACATAAATCACGTAAATTCAGCACACTTTGTTGTGCACTTCAATGAATGAATACAAGGCAGTGGAGAAGGGTAAAGATTTTACAATCTGTTGATCATCTATCTATAGTGAGAAGTAAAATAGCACAGGATTTAATTTTCCCTTCAGTGTGTGTTCTTAATATTTGGAGTAAACACAACAGCACTGTAAAGTGGAATGATGGTCATGGTATGTTTCTAAAAAGATCCTCTTTGTTTTCACCTTGATATAACAGGAAGGTGTAATTCCCCCCGATGTAATGTGACTCACTGGAAACTGCTGTGACTTACTATAAAGTCGTCTGGTTTTACCTGTCATGTGACTGTGGAGAAACCAGAGATCATCCACTTCTTTTAAAAATACAATTTTCATACTTTTCATTTTTTTCAAAGGATCATAATGTAGTCGTCTTCCAAGATGATTGACAGTTCTGGTATTATAAGTATCAAGAGTGTTGACTGTACAAACTGGTTTTCTCACATTATGGTTAGAATAATGAAAGTACATGCAAGTCTTTTCTCCGACCATTAGGTAAAGCACCATCAACTGCCTAATAAACAGGGCAATATAATATCAGTGCAGAGCATCTGGTTTTGGATCTTTATAAAAAAAAAAATACTTTGCTTTTTAAAAATTTGCTCATTGTTTCCATTGCATAAACTATGGCAGCCCATTTTTGCCACTGAATTTAAAAAAATAAATAAATTAAAAAAAAATAATAATTGCAATTTATCACAAAATTCTGACTTTTTTTCCTTCACAATTGTTTACATCATGCAAATTATTTTTTTTCTCTGAATTGCGTGATATAAACATGCATTTGTGAGTTACAAAGTCAGAATTGCGGACATAAATGCACAATTGATATTTTTTCTTGCAACTGAGAGTTTTTATCTCGTAATTCTGACTTTTTTCTCACGGTTCAGATATATTTTGTTTCATGCAATTCCAAGTTTATTTCTTGCAATTCTGACTTCATTTCTCAGAGTTGTGAGATATAAACTTGCAACTGCGAGTTATAAAATCCAATTCTGAGGGAAAAAAAGACAGACTTTATTTCTCAGAATTGCGAGTTTATATCTCACAATTCTGACTTTATTACAGGCATCTGCGACTTTAAATCATGAAAATCTTACTTTGTAACAATTGCGAGTTTATATTTCGCAATTCTGAGAAAAAAAAATCTGAATTACGGGCTGTAAACTCCCAGTCATGAGAAAAAAAGTCAGAATTGTGAGATTAAAAAGTCGCAATTAGTTTATTTTTTATTCAGTGGCAGAAAAGAGCTTACAGAATAAACTACTGGCTCAGTGCAGCACATTTTTATCTTCCCATCTGAATATTCTGGAATTTTGTTAAAAAACTAAATTTATTGCAGTTAAAAGAAATAGCACCGACCCTACCAAGTCATTTAATAACAGTGAATACAAAAACACATGAACAGAGATAAAAACACTGATCGCTTGATTTGGTCCCAGAAAACACTGTATGTTACAGGTCTTAAGTTACCACAGACCCTACCAAATGTATCATTCACAGAGATTTCACAATCCATCTCCATATACTGATGCCAGTGTTGGGAAGATTACTTTGGAAATGTAATAGGTTACAGGTTTCCTTTAAACTGATTGGTGCCATATTGTGGATTAAATGTCCATGTCTGTTAGTGCTAGATTTGGCATAGGAACTTTATCACTTCGATCACACCAGTAAAAAAGTGTGTTTGTGTATGTATGTGTTTCATGATACATATGTGAATTAAATTATGATGAATGATGGATTGGAGATGTTTTTTTTGTTGTTGTTTTTTTTCTATGTTGTACATGATTCTGCATGCTGTTTCTTCAAATGCTTTTAAAAAGTGATAGGAACTTGTCCCACCTACCTCCACAAAAGACAAAAGAAAACTCTTGATAAATGCGGTGATACTTGTTTTCCATCTCATTAGAAACCTGACAGTCAGGAAACAGCAGTTGGATCACAGAGCAGAACAGAAGTATGAAGTTCAACACCGCTTTGAGTGTTGCTGGAATCACACTTCTCTACATAGCAGGTAAGATCTTACTAAAAAGTCTGTAACATGGCAAACTTAGATGTACATTTAATAATATTTGTTTAAATTGTTTTATAACTGACAAGCCATTTAATTCCTAAGAACCTTTGTGAACACACTTGACAATTTATGTTTCTCATGACTGTAAAAACCTTTGGATCTGAGTACTTATGGTTGAATGCTTGAAATTGGTTTTGTAGATAAACACAAATTCTGCAAAAACATTCTGAATGTTTATTTATTTATTTTTTTTACAAATGCATAATTCTTGTATTTTAATGAATGAGTTCAATTCATATAAATTCCAATATGTCAAGATTCAGGATACTTTGAAGAAGCTTAAATATAGTTTTGATTTGTTTAATATGTTGGTCACTACATAACTCCCATTCTTTTATTTAGGTTATTTGTTTTTATTTATATTATTTACAATATGTATTTGTATTTTTTTATATTTATATTTGATAATTATATTTATAAATGTGGAAAGTAATAATTCTGAAGAATGAATAGTGTCCAAACTTCTATGAAGCAAAATACTTGCAATAAACCGTAAAAGTGAAAATATACTGTAAAAACACTGTAAATATACTCTAATACTTGTATTATACTGTAAATACACTGGAACATTTGTAATATACTGTAAAATATTTCAGCAAACTACTCACATGTGCAAAAATTCACACAAAAACAGGTACATAGTTATTTTATATTCAGTAACTCTCACTAAATGGCCATTTTAAAAACACAAAAACAACTCTGTAGAAACTCAGAAGTACCTGCATGTAAAACTGACCTACAGTAATTTAGTTAGTAACACCATTATTCAGCTGAAAGATTTGTATCCTGTTTTCATGACAATATGCACCAACACTGATCTAACAGGGGAAACACTGATTTTGTGCAACACAAACCAATATATCAACTCTGTCTGGATGATTGTCTTTGTGTTTGTTTTCATCTTTGTCTTTGTCTTTGTCTTTGTCTTTCCACACAGGTTCCCTCTGCCAGTTAAATGGTAAGTTGACCATAAAACTCACAGAATGTGTCTTCTGTGTCTATTAGGCACTTTAAAAAGGAAATCTCATATCTGGCTTTCTCTCACCAGTATGTGGTCAAGCCCCCCTCAACGACCGGATTTTTGGAGGGGAGGATGCAGCGGCAGGGGATTGGCCATGGCAGGTCAGCATTCATATCTACGGTCCAAGTCATAACTGTGGCGGGACTCTCATCACTAAAGACTGGGTTTTATCTGCAGCTCACTGCTTCCAGAAGTACGAAGTTTAAGGCTTAAATATAGCTGAAAATACAATTGTACATTGATAATAGTGACAATAGCAGACCTTCTCTGTTTGCAGTTTTGTTTTGTCTAACATAGTGATGTACTTCGGTCGCCTGAGACAATCCGGCTCCAACCCTTATGAGACGTCCAGGAGAGCAAGTCAGGTCATCAACCATCCTAACTATGTCGGTCCTCCTTATGACAACGACATAGCGCTGATCCAGCTCTCCTCCTCGGTGACTTTCTCTGATTACATTAGGCCGGTCTGTCTGGCAGCGGCTGATAGTACATTTGGTGGAAATACGGTGAGCTGGGTCACTGGATGGGGCAGGCTACAGCAAGAAGGTGAGTGAACATTTGCTTGACAGTGATACTGTAAACCTTAACAATTTGAAATGCTTCTTAAAATCCATAAAATTTGTCCTCTGGTCTATGTCATAGGCCCAGTGTCTAATATTCTGCAGGAGGTGAAGATGACAGTTGTGAGCAACAGTTACTGTAATATATTTTATGGAGGGAACATCACAAGCAATATGATTTGTGCTAGACGACAAGGTGCAAGTGCATGTCCGGTAAGACATCAGTCATTCATTTGAACCATTTTTAATCCAAAGTGATTTGCGAAACACTGGCGTTTGCTCACCTGCAAACTTTACACTGCCAACCTTGTTGCTTAATTAAGCACAGTCTTAAACTCATACACTACGACTAGGGATGCAGTGAAGTTTCAGTTGCTGAAAATTATTGGCCAAATATGGCATTTTCACTTTTTGGTCAAAAAACTAAAAATGGCTGAAAATATATGCCGCCCCACCCCGCCCCGCACTTGTAACATTCAGTCCCAAAGGATGATGAAGACAAATTCCAAACGTACAGAAAACAAAACACTTTATTAAAGAAACTAACAGAAGGTAATCCAAATAGTAAGCCAAACTACAAAATAGTGTGCATTGCACAAACCATACCGGATAACTCAAGGGTGAACAAAGAGTAACTTAAATACACAGTGATAACGAACTAAAGAGAGAACAGCTGATTAATGGATGTCCATGGTGACCGGTGATGAGTGGTAGGATACTAGAACAAAGGAAGAAGGAAGGTAAATTGAGACAAACTAATGCATTGTACATAGGGGTGTAACGATTCACTCGTTGCATCGATTACAAACCCTGATTATGCATATGCATCGATCTTGAAACGTGGATTTTTGAATCGTGAATCATCGATTTCGGACAGTAATCGATTTAAAATGCAAATAATCAAATGAATCGCGACTTCAATAGTGATTTAATGCTTTCAAGATATATACACAATAAATTACTACAAGCACGAATTGGAGACCTTGAACAGCATTGTTCGTCCCCTCACATCTCTCCTTCACACTCTCCACTATTTACCGCCTGTCACAGGATTGCCCTCTTGCTCCGTTTGTCTCACTGACACATTTTTTGAGCAGCCGATGTGTGATCTCTCCTTAGTACTCATGGCCAGTACTGCTAAAGTAAAGTAGTTTTACTTTTCTGTAATTTTTCAATGGCTCTCGGTCATACCGTCGAGTCGACATTATCTGAGCAGTCGAAGGCTGCGCATTTATTGCATGGACATTGCAAAAATGTAAGTGTCTGAAGCATAAGCATGGTTCCATTGAATGATAAATGTGTTTTAACAGTGTCGTTGAATGTACGAAGGAAACTGTTATAATAACCACGGCATTAACAACAACCATGAAATAAGAGCGTGAGGTTTATCTGTTAATCAGATGCATTAAAGTAGCGTTCGTTGCTATATTAAACAGACACCAGGCATGTTTTCTTTCAGAATCATCATTCGCCGATGGAGAGGAAAAGTTAAATACCATAGCATTTTAATTTAATAAAACAAGATAAAGAAGTGTTCACATTGAAAGAGCTCATAGAACTTAAGAGTTCATCTCGAGTTCACAGAACTTAAGACGTGCCAGGAAATGCCTAATATGGACAAAGGCATCTATCACTGCAGCTAAGCTGAATAAAAAGTAGAATGAACTAATGAAACTTTAAGAAAATAAACACAATAAATAAAGTTTATGAAATTTCTAAATATGTCATGTTATGCCATAGCATCATTAAACTAGCATCTAACAATGGACAAAAGTGTTTTGTTTTTTTGTTTTCTCTAACCTGTGGTTCTCTAACCATAAAGGTTTCTGTGTAATTTGCCCCATGACTAAGCATTTAAACAACTTAGGGGAAGCATTTAAATAATCCTGTGAATGCATTTAAAGAATACAGAATCGAATCATTAATCGAATCGAATTGAATTGAATTGTGAATTGAATCGAATCATTCTTGAATCGAATCAAAAACCTATGAATCGTAAAACGAATCGAATCACTGTCTCCCCAAAGATTCACAGCCCTACTTGTCCAAATACTCACACTTGCGGTCTTGGCCACTTGAGAGCGTGTGCGTGTGACAGGACGCACACTAAATCCACTGCTGGAAACCTATCCAATGTAAGTAAAACAAAAAATGTAAATAAAAACAAAGTTTTATTTGTGCAGAGATGAGTAGTGGTGATGTTTATTTTGTAGGGGCTATGGTTTGATGATGTATCACTACTGGTCGATGTCTTGCTCTGGAGACAGTCATATGCAAACTGGTTGCATTACATGCCCCTTCGTATTCAAATAAACCATTTTTGATCTTTATTAAATGGTTTGTTTATGAGAAGGATGTTTTAATGGTCAGAATATCCTTTACGTGTAAAAAAAATCAAGGCAAATTTGATTTCTCGTCATCATCTCTTCAAGAAATTCATAATAAATAATAACTCGAGATGCTCTGTTGAAATATGTGAGATTTAGGCCTATGCTTTATTTCAGGGGTGCATTATATATTTCATTTCATTCAAATGAAATATGCGCGAATAAGGGCGCAAATACAGCTGTACATCTGATCATGAACATGATGACACGATGGATTATTGTGATACAAAGCAAACAATGATATATAGACCGAAAATTCAAAGAAGAGTAAACAATAAGTGACTGCCTTTATTCTTTCTGTTTTAAAGATATTTTAATATTCATTTGTCTGTATAATAAGTGTGTTATAGGTCTGTGTTTTATTGGTTGTTTTCTCCCCTCTTCCCACCCTCTACACTCCCACTTCTGGAGTCTTTTTCAGATCTAATGGGTGAACAGCCAGTGCTGAAACAGGAGGGTTTCATAACACTAATAACTGCTAATAACTTCATAACTGCTTTCCTCAAACTCTTTTCCCTTCGTCCTTCACAGCATCCTCTTTTTTTTCAGCAAACATAAAAAGTACAACTGCCAAACTTTGTCATGCTCTTTTTGTTTACCTCTAGCGCATGCTGATGATGCTTTATTCTTCAGTAGTAACTTGCATCATAGCATGTGAGTCAATAGATGTCATCATCGTACAGTCTGCACACATGTCGAACCCAAGTTTAGATCCATGTCGCACAGTGTGATTTGTAATGATCTTACAGGATTGCTAAAATTGTGCAGTGTGTAGAAGGCTTTAGACCACTGAAGTGTCGTTCATGACTTTGTTCGGTTTCCGGGGCACAATCAGAGTCAAGGAAACACCAGTTTGAGTATTGACAATCACCATCGTTGACAAGAGTAAAGCGCTCAGCGCTCCCACTGTGAATAATTGAAGGCGGCACGTTGGCCTCAGGAAAATAAACACTTTGGTGGACACATGGCTGGCATACTTTTAAAACTGGGCTACACTACTGCATACTTACGTCTATAACAGTTATTTGCCATATACTGTCAGAGATATAAATGTTGAATGTGTCTCAATACAGGGAGACTCTGGAGGTCCAATGGTCAGTAGAAACGGTTCCCTGTGGATTCAGTCCGGCATTGTAAGTTTTATAATAATCCCATGTGATAACCCCAGATATCCCAATGGGTTCGCCAGAGTCTCCAATTACCAGGATTGGATCAAGTCTTACACGGGCAGCAACCCACCTGGATTTGTTTTATTCAATGCAGCATCCTCCAACTTCGGAAGCATTCACAGCCTCCTTTTATTTCCCCTTTCTCTCACATTCTCCATCGTTCCTTTCACCTTCTCCCTAAAGTCGATTTGAACAGTAACTCTCAGGGTTCTTCTGATGAAGAGGACAGTTCTGCTGTACATGCTTTTTATAAATATAGGAAAAGAGCAGTAATATTGTTGCATCTGCCATTTACTCTTTATTATTCTATAAATGTGCTATTCTTCAAACGCACTCTTATTTACATTATAAGAACAAACACTAAGCATGTTTCATGTTTTCTGTCCTCTGAGATTCAGGATCTTTGCATAAATAGTAGAGATGGACCGATATTGATTTATATTGAATTCTATCTATATATAAAGATACAGATTACTTTGGTTTATATATCTGATAACGCATATATGGTCTGGAGCTTTGCACTGTAATCATGGATACTGGTTGTTGAAAATGTAATTATCTTTAATCAGCTCCCATGTTGTAGTCACAACAGCCAGTGCTCCACACAGAGATCTGATCTGATCATCATCAGTCTGTCTGGAATGACATTGAAGAAACAGAACAAACTGAGACAGTGGTTAATATGAAATACTTTTGATATGTTTAGACGGGATTTTTTCGTATGGGCATTTAATATGTACTATAAGACAAAATTGTGATTAAAATTGTGAAAACAGAGTTGCACATATACTGTATACCTTAAATAAACCTTAAAATTTCAGAAAATTTGAACATCAATTTTTGATAATGACTAAAAATAAAAGTAATGCATCAACTGCCAAATATATGCAAATATTTTAATAATCAGTTAGAAAACACTTTTATTGCTCTCTGGTCTACAATAAACTTATATTACTAGGTTATATTACTAGAATGATCACTCTCTTTGATATTAAGCAAATATGTTTATATAAATAAATGTAAAAAAAGCAAACAAGTATTTGAATTATAATAACCATAATCACACATGCATTGTGAAAGAGTGAAATGTACTGGAACCCAAAAAGATATTCAGAAATATCAGAGCTTTAAATGTAAGACTTACATATTTAAAAAAAAAAAAAAAAAAAAAACTGTAAAAAGAAAACAAGTTAACTGTACAGAACGTGCGTGACAAAAGCATTTTTAAAAGTACAAATATTTCAGTATTTATTCCTGATGAGTCACATTTCAAGAACTCTCAATTAAAAACAAGTGACCAATTAAAAATAGATTGTCAAAGGACCACATAAAATAAAATATTTTACATGATGAAAAAGAACATATGAAAATAAGACTCAAATAACAGTGTGTCATTTTGATCCCTTTAATTACTTTTTTTTCCAGTTGTTCATGGTATTACACAGAGAAATTAGCCACACAATTAATTTTGATTGCATTGTGTTATTCATAACATGTTTTTTATTTATTAAGCATTTATTAACATGACGTGAAGTCCAAAAACAATAATTTGTGAACATTTGGAAAATAATTAATATTTGAAGTCATCTGCTGGCTTGAGTGATCTTCAACTCTCCACATTTCTGCTAATTTCTCCACGGAACGAGTGACAGCATCCAGGTAAGAACACCTGCACACAAGCACAATTATTATTATTATTATTTTTTTTTTTTTTTTTTTTTTTTTTTACATATATATATATGTGTGTGTTTGTGTGTGTGTGTGTGTAATGATTTGAATGTGCAGGGAAGTTGCACCACCCCTTGTTTCTAAGTGACCTTGAACAAAATTGGTGATATGACCACAAATATATGAAGAGTTATCCATTTTACTCACCCTGTGATAAAGAGAGGCTTGTGGAATAACTGGCAACTACTGTACATTTATGTTAAAAAAAAAAAGTGATTTTTTTTTTTTTTTTTTTTTATGATCAAGTACTTCTTTTGTATGAACAACAACAGACAAATCTGAAAAATGTCACATGTGTTTGTGATATTCATCCATCCATCCATCCATTCTATTATCAAAAGATCTTTGTCCTTATTAGAGGCAAGGAGCTGGATCCTAACCCGGCATCTTGAGCCACAGGTGGAGAAAAACCCTGGATGGATGGTCAGTCCACAAGGCACACACACAGATTTTAAGAATCATTTTTACTGAATTTTTCTTCCTTTGATATAGCATGAGGTGAAAATGTTCAGTTTTACTTCATCATGCAGAGTTTAACTCCATGTGGCTCAAATTACCCTCTCCCTAGGCTCAATTTACCCCTCACTGGGGGCAAGTAGAGCCAAGAGACCACTTTTATTTATTTTATTTTATTTTATTTTATTTTATTTTATTTTATTTTATTTTATTTATTTTTTTGGAAAGCCATATTTTGAAAGTGGTTTATTTTAAAGTGATTATTTCAGAGGATGTACGTACATGTTTATGTACATATTTAAGTTGAACCATTACTGTCATGTGCTCACTTTACCACACCGTAAGTAAAAACTGGCTCGACTCACCCCGCTCTCCCATACTATGGAAGTGAATGGGGACCATCAATTGTTTGATTATCAGCATTTTTCAAAATATCTTCTTTTATGTTCAACATAAGGAAGAAGCCCATACAGGTTTTAAATGACATGAGGGTGAGTAAAAGACCAAATTTTCATTTTTGGGTGAACTATCCCTCTTAAGTAAAAGAAGTACAAGTAAAAGAATATATATGTGACCCAGGACCACAAAACCAGTCATAAGGGTCTTTTTTTTTTTTTTAATTGAGGTGTATACATAAACATTTTCAAAGCTGAATAAGCTTTCCATTGATGTATGGTTTGTTAGGATAGGACAATATTTGGCCGTGATACAACTATTTGAAAATCTGGAATCTGATGGTGCAGAAAAAAAAGAAGAAAAAAAATCTAAATATCGAGAAAATCGCCTTTAAAATTGTCCAAATAAAGTTCTTAGCAATGCATATTACTAATCAAAAATTAAGTTTTGATATATTTATGGTAAGAAATTTACAAAATATCTTCATGGAACATGATGTTTACTTAATATCCTAATGGTTTTTGGCATAAAAAAAAATAAAAATTGATAATTTTGACCCATACAATGTATTTTTGGCTATTGCTACAAATATACCTGTGCTACTTAAGACTGGTTTTGTGCTCCAGGGTCACATATAGGCCTACCTGTTACTTGTACAGAAAACGAGAAAACAAGTCTTCCAAGTTAACTTAAACTTAAGTTGGACTCAATAAAATAAACACATCTGCTAATTTAAATTCAAATACTATTTTTCTACAGTAGCCTAAGTGGTAAGAACTGATCTATCATATGATAAAAGCTACCTGCACAGAGAAGCTGATAGACCGAAAACGAGGCTAAAGCTCTTGCTCCACTTGTGGTCGTGGTCATCTTGGCTGCTGTTGTAGTTGCTGCAGTGCTTGCTGATGGATTGGCAGGCGCTGTAGATGTTGGAGCCGCTGTAGATGCTGCAGACACTGAAGATGACGCTATTGTGGTGGTGCAGTAACATCCATTGAAGAGTAGAAGAGCAGTTACAGCAAAGAGACTCAAATGCTTCATCTTCCTTTGAGAATTGTTGAACCACACTGAACAGACAAAGGTTTAATTGGATAGATTATACAATTCTACTGCAGATATTATTACATCATATATGGCAGTGTAGCTGAACTCATAGTAATCACACTTGGTAAAGCTATATCCACCTTATGAGGTTATTTTCTGTGAATGTGACTTCCGATTTTATTAGCTGATATAAGTAAATAGCTAGAACAGAGTGCAGTAAACGGGAAAACTACTTGTGCTAACCAGGGTGTTTATTATTAATTAAAAATAATGTGATAATAAATAACAGCTTGCAACATTAAGCAGCATAACGGACTGTTTTTGTACAGATAAAATAACTAGAAACGAAGGACACCAGAAGCCAAATAGCTAAAAATGGCCTTGCCACTCTTACGTTAAAAATAATATGGATAAAATTACTGTACAATTATTCAGTTACTCACACAGTTTACGTGATTACTGTTGTTATATATGAAGAGTTTATTTACAAAAACAGATAACTCAGTGTGTGTGTGCGTGAAATAAGTAATAAACAAATATGGAAATATAAAATAAGTATAAATTACTCATCATGACATATTAAAATATGTTGAAAAATGTTAAAATATTATTTATCTTGTTTCAAAATATTAATTACCGAGGTGCTTTTGATGTCTTCTTTCTTCTGATTAAACGGTTCTAGAAAGTAATGTCAGTGTTAGTCATCCACTGGTGTACTTCTGGTGCAAATATATATATATATATATATATATATATATATAAATTATAAAATACATAGCTACTCAATTATTAATTTATATAAAAGTGTGATCCGATAATAAAAAGATAAAAAAGAGTAAATTATATAAATGAGTCGCCTGTTTAAGATAGTCTTTATAGACTCTTTAAGTCAGATTAATCTACGTATAGCCTAATATTAGTGAAGATCATGAAGGTTGACATACCTGCTCTCTGTGTCGTTGTCACAGCAGTTGGTCGGTCGGTGAGATTTATAAGTGTTCGTGTTAGCAGTCAGATCGGTTATCTCTGTGGAAACCCCTTTCTGACCTGCTGGGTAATTGTACGTTTCAATGAAGAACGGGATTGTGTTTCAGCACTTCCACTTATTGTTCTTATGTTAGAGGTGATTTCAGCCTTCTAGCAACAAACAGAGCTGGGTATCAACACTGACCACATCAGACACACGAGTAACCATGGTCCAGATTTCTACATATAGAGAAAATAAAACTATTACAGGAGTGTCGCACAATCTGCAAAGTCATTTTTTGTTTTCATCTGACCCAAACTACATCTAGAAATAGACTACAGTGTTAACTAGGGATTACTATGTCTGTGAAAGCTCAAACTGAGTAAAATCAGCATTAACATCAATTTTAAAACGAGAAATGTGGTTAATATGAAATACTTTTGATATGTTTAGACGGGATTTTTTCGTATGTGCATTTAATATGTACTATAAGACAAAATTGTGATTAAAATTGTGAAAACAGAGTTGCACATATACTGTATACCTTAAATAAACCTTAAAATTTCAGAAAATTTGAACATCAATTTTTGATAATGACTAAAAATAAAAGTAATGCATCAACTGCCAAATATATGCAAATATTTTAATAATCAGTTAGAAAACACTTTTATTGCTCTCTGGTCTACAATAAACTTATATTACTAGGTTATATTACTAGAATGATCACTCTCTTTGATATTAAGTAAATATGTTTATATAAATAAATGTAAATAAAGCAAACAAGTATTTGAATTATAATAACCATAATCACACATGCATTGTGAAAGAGTGAAATGTACTGGAACCCAAAAAGATATTCAGAAATATCAGAGCTTTAAATGTAAGACTTACATATTTATAAAAAAAAAAAAAAAAAAAAAAAAACTGTAAAAAGAAAACAAGTTAACTGTACAGAACATGCGTGACAAAAGCATTTTTAAAAGTGCAAATATTTCAGTATTTATTCCTGATGAGTCACATTTCAAGAACTCTCAATTAAAAACAAGTGACCAATTAAAAATAGATTGTCAAAGGACCACATAAAATAAAATATTTTACATGATGAAAAAGAACATATGAAAATAAGACTCAAATAACAGTGTGTCATTTTGATCCCTTTAATTACTTTTTTTTCCAGTTGTTCATGGTATTACACAGAGAAATTAGCCACACAATTAATTTTGATTGCATTGTGTTATTCATAACATGTTTTTTTTATTTTATTTTATTTTTAATTTTTTGTTAATTACATTATTTCCTTTTTTAGTGCTAATGCTAAAAAGTTACACAAGAACTAGCACACTGATGTCTAACCCATGAGAACATTGAGACGCAAATCTACTTCACAGAAAATAAAAGGGTTTCATTGAAGAGAGTTGTTAAAAAAGGGGGAAAAAATGGACACATTTACATTCACGCCGTACCAACACACGCCACGACCTGATCCATTCCTTTCCCCATTATTTTTATTTTATTGTGTCATTATTCTAACATTTATTATGGTTATTTCTCTATGTATTTGGTAAAAATTTCAGATTCCATCTATTTCTATTTTTGGTAAAGGCTCCTGTGAATCTGGGATGATCTTGCAGTCTTTACGCTGAACGCAATTATCAATATTCCAACAATGACCTCAACACGAACTTTCTATTAAAAAGAAAGAAGAAAAATACTACGTTTCCCACTTACACAACCCATTAAAGCCAACGTTCTGTCATGAACAATAGAAAACTATATAAAAATAAAAAATAAATGTGATATGAGAATCTCTACGAACACTGGACAAACTTTCCAATTAACGCTGAGCCTATTCTGATTTATTGTCATTTTCAGGGCAGTGTTTTGCTGAACGTGATTGTTACGATGCATTTACAGTGGTGAGGTTTTGGTCTATGTTGTTATTGGCAAGTGTTAGCAATCGTGTCATTGCAGTTACACTAACCTGCTAATCTCAATGGCTTGCCAATTGGAAGAGCTCTTGGAGCTAAGGGGTTAATAACATGGCTAAACCCTGTTGGCAGTGAAGGGGCTGGTTAATCAGCAAAGTGAATTCGTCATTCTTCTGAACAAACTCGCACATATTCCCTTAATGTGCTTTAAAGTTAAAGCACCGCACACATGCTCAGGCATGTCCACACGTATTGTTTTACTCTGTGTACAAGTCACTATGGTTCAGCATTAGATCACACCGTGGCTTTAAGTACACTTCAGAGCTAAATCTCTCAAGTTACGTTAAATCTAGGAACGGCCATTCAAAAAGACAAACGTCACCATGAGTCCACCTCAATGTTTCCAACCACACACTTTTACTAGCGGACTAACAGCTTTACAAAAAAGTACTGTGGCGTGGCCATACCATAGTACAGTGATATATCAGTGGCAAAACTATAGGCCTTTGCTATACTACAGTACTAGGTCGTTGTTGGGCAGTAACTAGTTACAGTAATAATAGTACTTTTTGCAGTAATTAGTAGTGTAACTAATTACTAATGTAGTTAGTAATATAACTAATTACTAATGTAATTAGTAGTGTAACTAATTACTAATGAGTTTTGAGTAATATTACAGTTAGTAATATTATTACTGAAATCTTATTAGTAATTAGTTACACTACAGTTACTTAGTTACTTTCAATGTCTCAACCCCTACTGATTTCACTCTATTGAAGTCCAACAATCCAATGATTCCTAGATTTATTTCCTAGATTTAATGAGATTTACACAAAACTTTTACTTAAATATTACTATTAATCACCACTGAGTGTTTATAATAACTTCTGACTGCGATCCAATGTCGAATTTGGTCAAATGATGAGGCAGAAATATATTGTTAGAAATATTTTACAAGAGTTTTACAAGATACATGGGGCTTGAAAGAAAAGTAATGTAACTGGTAGTGTAACTAATTACTGTTGCCAGAAAGTAATAAGTAATAATATTACTTTTGAAAGGAGTAACTAGTAATGAATAATATATTACATTTTTGAGTAACTAGCCATACTGGTGGTTACCATATTTATACTGTAGCCTACAATGCTATTGCACTCCACTGTACTTCCAAAAATACCATGGTACATGTCCACAAATCTAAGGTACACATCCAAAAACTCGCAACGCACTCTCATGGCAATTCGTGAGTATTTTACGCTTTGTGGCGAATTTGTATGAATTTGTATGACTTGCTAGGTTTAGAATCAGACTTGTATGCTTGCTTCTATTCTATAAATTATGCTTATGTGCGAATTATATACCGCAGGTATTTTATTTCTCAAACTAGTAGTTGAGGTGATTGCTTTATAACTGGACTTGTGAATAAGTGTTTACGTGTGATTTTGCACTAGTTACGCTTAATAATTCCTTTAATGGTGGCCTTTTATTGGGGAAAGCCTCTAAAAGCCAAACACCTGATCATGTAAATGCCCAACGTACTGTCATGACAGTCTGTAAGTACTTCACACCTTGGCAAATTGAATTCTAAAAATCGCACGAATCAAATCGTCCAAATTTGCAAACACATAAATGTGTACGCTTTCTGATGAGACCAGGTTTAAATGTCTTTATGGGTGTTGTTGGCTCATTTATGACACACAAGCAGAACAAACTTCTAGTTTCTTGTTCATAAAAATAGAATTTCTAAATTTAAAAAGATTTCTAAATTTAGCCACAGATTTCCTCTGGGTGCTGACGTGCGCATTTGTGATTATGACTGGAAAAAAGGATGTCAAAGTCTCATGTACATACTGACATATTTTCTTGTGGTATCTTTTATTTAGTGATTTGCAGAGGTGTTTTACAAATTAGCTGATTTTTAATAGTTATAAGCATTTCGTTGTACACGTAAACACACTCACTGATGGAAGCACTTGTCTGACTCTTCTACCAATCTTGCCCTCATCTGAAGGTCAACTTGAAATCGACGTTACTTACTTTCGTTGATTCGTGTTTCAATAAACAATTCATCGGTGAATGTTAGTTTTCATAATCTTTCATCAAACTCGCTCAAACAACTTTCCTTTTCGGCTTCCGGCATCAATTTCATTTATTCCCAACCACCATCACACAGGCACCTTTTCACCATCTAATCAGTTTAGATTGATCCCTCACAGATTAATCCCTGTCCAAATATATCACATCACAGATATAAATGAGAACCTCATGTCACTTGACTTAAAAACAATGACCCCTGTGACTTTCTCGTTGTTCTTTCCTATTTAAGACCACACACTCACTCTCTCACCGAAATAAAACAAACGTAAAATCCTAAAAATAAAAAAAATGTGGTCAAGAAAATTCCGGCATGCATTTCAGAACAGGCAAAGACCCCAATGGCCTCAACCCCACAACCAAACAAAAATATAATTACAGTATTTTTCTTTCTCGCTTTTATGTATTTAGCTTTTTCGTTAAGGGCAAATGGAAGACATGAGGTGGCTGTCATCTACAGAGACGAGTATTTCGGCCTAAACATTTTGCCACCGTCTCCGACAATACTGCACCCCTCTCACAGCAGCAGGATTCTAAAACAAAAAATAATACAAAATAAAAAAGCACACCAAAAAATAATAATCACAAAGAAGTTGATAGACACACATTATGAGCTTATATACTCTTTTCTCTATTCTTTTGTTTAGAAATTCAACATGTAATTAAGAGAAACATCGTTGTTTATTTTTTCAGTGACGCTCATCATTATTAATATTAATAATCATTATTCATTCTAGAAGTATTACTATTGGTTAACACTACATTTGGGTCTCACTAAAGGCCCCGCCCATGTCACAGAGTTAAAGGGCTCTATCATCTGCCGGTGAAGGGAGGGAGAGTGTCGTCATCATCCGTCCATCGTCAGGCACCAAACTCACTTTCCGTCACTCAAGCGTTTCCTCCGTCTATCTCTCTCCCCTTCTCTGGTACTCCTCAGCACGACACCTCCATGGTATGGGACGGGCTCGGCGGGAGCTGTCCGCCCTGCGAGCCCTGGGACAGCGTGCGGGATCGGGAGCGTGAGCCCTCCATGGAGTAGGAGGACGAGAGCGAGGTGGTGCGCGAGCGCGAGAGACGCGTCATGCAGGACGACGCCACTGAAAGAGAAGGAGAAGCAGAACATACGTCAGAGAACATACAAAAGAAGTAGTCAAAAAACAATAAGGAACAAACAAATAAATAAGCCTAAATAAAAAAATTTTAAAACTGTGAGACGCAAACTAGTGTTGTAGTCAAGACCACCAAATCCAAGACCAAGACTTTGAGGTGTTGAGACCGAGTCAAGACCAAGACCAGACCAGCACAGCTCAAATTCATCTAAAGGATCCACATCTACTGCCTGAGAAATGCCTTATTTTTAATAATTAAAGGTGGGGTATGTCATTTTTCAAAAACGAAAACTTTAGAAAACTGAGTCGGGCCAAGTACCAAAACAAACGTGTAGCCAATCAGCAGTAAGGGGCGTGCCTACTCATGATGCAGAGGAGAGAGCGCTCAGTGCACATGACGGACATTAGCCGAGCCGAGCGATGACAGAAAGATCGAGATGGCGGATAAGAGACAAAAAAGGAAAACGTCTGCGGAACAAAAGAAGGCTTGTCTACACTGGACACGACATTTGTCACGCCATGCCGCAACAGCTAAAGTCTGTCTACACTGGACGCAATAAAGTGAACGTTGAAAATCATTTGAAATTTGTGTCTATATGTCATAAATAGAATGCAGCAGCAGTTTTCTGTCGGTGATTTGTCATGTCACGCCGCGCATCCAGTGTAGACAGCATCACTGATTATAATGAGTTCTATAGTATTTTGTCGCGCCGCGCCGCTCGCGTCCAGTGTAGACACGTTGTTACGATAAGGCAAGAAGTAGGCCACGTGTAAATATCGGATCAGCTTTCCAGCGCTGGAGAGAACTGAAGGAACGGGAAGGCCTGTGATCGGGCGCCGGGGTTGCTTTGTTTCTTCTCAATAGGTGAGTAACATTGTTTTGCTTTGTTTCACAGAACTAATCGTTGCCGTATGTATGTGTGGGGTGGAGCTATCAAAATAGGGGCGAGACCGTTTTGGGGTAGGGGCGTGTTTGTTTTGGTGATTTCAAATTTCAACATTGGCTACCAGAAATCTCTTACCCAACCTTTAAATACAATAATAAGACACTTACAGAGCTGCTACAAATCAAATGAAATATCTAACAACAAAATTCATCTTTGCACTGCAGTGGTGGCACAGAAGCTGCATCTGAATTGGTACAATTACAAATGCATAAAAAATGTTGAGAATAATGTTTTAAAACAACAACAAAAAGTGAAGTGAAAGTCGTGACGTATTGTCAAGTATGGTGACCCATACTCGAAATTGGTGCTCTGCATTTAACCCATCCAAGTGCACACACACAGCAGTGAATAGTGAACAAACACGCACACACACACACACACACACACCGTGAACACACACCCGGAGCAGTGGGCAGCCATTGCTCCAGCGCCCGGGGAGCAATTGGGGGTTCGGTGCCTTGCTCAAGGGCACCTCAGTCATGGTATCGAAGGCAGAGAGAGTGCTTTTCATTCACAATCCCCACCTTCAATTCCTGCCAGTGTGAGAATCGAACCGGCAACCTTCAGGTTACAAGCCCAACTCTCTAACCATTAGGCCACGACTTCCCCCAAAAAAGGGTCACACTTTATATTAGGTGGCCTTAACTACTATGTACTTACATCAAAAAATAAGTACTTATTGTACTTATTGATCATATTGTATGGCAAAACACTTTTGCTGCTATTGAAGTGGGATACGGGTAGGGACAGGTTTGGTGGTATGGGTAGGTTTAAGAGTGGGTTAAGGTGCAAGGGACGGGTCAACAGTGTAATTATAAATGTAATTACAGAAATTAATTATAAATGTAAATACATATAGGTATTATTAAAAATATAAGTACAATGTAAAAACATGTATGTACACAATAAGTGCATTGTATCAAATGATTAATTTAAATGTAAGTACATAGTAGTTAAGGCCACCTAATATAAAGTGGGACCAAAAAAAGTTTATTGAATGTTTGTATAAAAGCAATATCTTTTTTTTTTTTTTTTTTTCAAAACAGTTCTCGTGATATTGCTTAATTATATAAAATTCCACATCTCACACACTCAAGCACTTTTTTTTTGCAACATTATCTTGAATTTTGTGGGTGTATCTATTAATTTTGGTGGCATTTTTGACACAATCCCTCAATCATTTCTGATCCGGCGTAACAGTATAAATCAGTGGTTCTCAGCCAGGAGGCCGGGGCCCACTAGGGGGCCTCAACAAACTTCCAAGGGGGCCTCAAGATGACATAAAATTATTTAAAATAAGACAAAACAAGCATTAAAATGAACTAAAATAGGTAAAAATGCAAAATAGGTCTTGGTATTTGGTTATTTTTATAATGAATATACATCTTTCTAGTCATCTTAAGCTCTAAAATATTTTGGGTGAGTGGAGGGGGCCCTTCAATTATTGTTGTGGACAATAGGGGGGCACTGAAGTCAAACATTTTGAGATCCACTGGTATAAATCAAATTATTTATTTTTGTTATTTAGTTATTTAAATAGTTATTGATTGCATTTGAAGCAGGAAGTTTTACATTCAGTCACATTAATGATGGTTGTAAATAAATCAGACAATGTACCGACAATTTAGTGATATCCCTGGAGTTGTGATCTTGACTGGTCTTGAAACAAAATCCAGAGTCCTCTTAGTCTGTGTCAGACTTCTGTCGCCATGTCTTGTGTTTCCACGTGCTCCCAGTGTTTCCATGTCCTTATTTGTTCTTTCCTGTTTCCTGTTCTCGTTTATTTCCATTAGTTGCAGGTATAAGTTAGTTCCAGGTGTGTCCATTTAGTTCCTCGTTATTCTGTCTATATATAGTGTGTTCTGCCCCTTGTTTCCTGTCCGCTGTTAATCGTCATTTGGTGTTTGTCTGATCCCTGATCCTCCACGTTTCTTGGTATCTTCATTAAAAGTTATGGTAATTGTTCTCCTCGTCTCCTGCATTCTCCTTGCTCCCAGCATACCGAGACAGAACAGCGGACCCTAAAACGGAAGGATGCCAATGCCACTGTCCGCGGCTCCCTCAAGCCCGCTGCTGTCCACGGCTCATTCAAGGCCGCCATTCGCAGCCAATGCAAGCCCGGCACCGTGAAAGCCACCGCTCCATGAAAGCGCCCTCCAGAGCCCGCTCCTCCAGTGCCCGCTCCACAAAAGTGCCCTCCAGAGCCCGCTCCTCGAAAGCGCCCTCCAGAGCCCGCTCCTCCAGTGCCCGCTCCTTGCGAGCACCCTCCAGAGCCCGCTCCTCCAGTGTCCGCTCCTCGCAAGCACCCTCCAGAGCCTGCTCCTCGAAAGCGCCCTCCAGAGCCCGCTCCTTCAGTGCCCGTTCCTCGCAAGCGCCCTCCAGAGCCCGCTCCTCAAAAGTGCCCTCCAGAGCCCGCTCCTCGCAAGCGCCCTCCAGAGCCCACTCCTCGAAAATGCCCTCCAGAGCCCGCTCCTTCAGTGCCCGCTCCTCGCAAACACCCTCCAGAGCCCGCTCCTCGAAAGCGCCCTCAAGTGCCCGCTCCTCCTGAGCACCCACCAGAACCAGCTCCTCCTGAGCGCCCACCAGACTCTATAGTTTCCCCCTGGAAAATTTTTTTTGGGGGGGGGGCCATATGCCATGGCCGCCTGAGTCCCCTAACCCGCCATGACTGCCGGAGTCCCCTGACCCGCAATGGCAGCCGGAGTCCCCTGACCCGCAATGGCAGCCGGAGTCCCCTGATCCGCCATGGCTCCCCAAGCTCCCTGCTCCGCCATGGCCTCCCGAGTCCCCTGATCCGCCATGGCCTCCTGAGTTTCCTGCACCGCCATGGCTCCCCAAGCTCCCTGCTCCACCGAGGGTCCCGGAACGGGCGCCACCCTGGAGGCCGTCTGTCCTGTCTCCATGTCCCTGGAGGCCTCCAGGGCGCACACCGCCCCTCCCCATTGGATGTTATATGGCGCGAAGACGCGCCTTCCAGAGGGGGGCGTGATGTCAGACTTCTGTCCCCATGTCTTGTGTTTCCACGTGCTCCCAGTGTTTCCATGTCCTTATTTGGTCTTTCCTGTTTCCTGTTCTCGTTTAGTTCCATTAGTTCCAGGTGTGTATAATTTAGTTCCAGGTGTGTCCCTTTAGGTCCTCTTTATTCTGTCTATTTATAGTATGTTCTGCCCTTTGTTTCCTGTCCGCTGTTAATTGTTATTTGGTGTTTGTCTGATCCCTGTACTCCACGTTTCCTGGTATCTTCATTAAAAGTTATGGTAATTGTTCTCCTCGTCTCCTGCGTTCTCCTTGCTCCCAGCATACTGTGACCGTCTGAGACCAAGACAAGACCGAGACCATCAAAAACAAAATGGTCTTACGTCCGGTCTCGAGTACTACAACACTAACGCAAAGTCAGAATTCTGTGAAAAAGCCAAAATTCCGAGACGTTATTTCCTATTTTTTTTTTTTTTTAAAAGCAACAGCATAAATACAAATAACGCTTCTGTCAGCGACGTTTTTCCAACAAAACGTTACCACTTGCTCTAGTTAATCTGGTTAAAAATACACCAGGTAACAGGTAAAACCCAGACAGCAACAGCAACATGGATTTTTCATGCGGGCCAGATGTGGGCCGGATCTGGGCCAACACTATGTTGCTGTCTGGGAATGGGTTAAACATTTTGTTTATTGATAATGAGAAGCTACACATCACTGTGTTATTACTACAGTTCAAAAATTTGGGGTCGGCAAGATGTTTGTGAAAGGCACCAAGGCTGCATTTATTTGATCAAAAATAGTAAAATTAGGAATATTGTTAAATATGATTACAATTTAAAAACACTGTTTGCTGTTTTAATATATAGTAAAATTAATTTTCAGCATCATTACTCCAGTCTTCAGTGTCACATGATCTTTCAGAAATCATTCAAGTATGCTGAGTTGCTGCTCAAGAAACATTTCTGATTATCATCAATGTTGAAAACAGCTTGATACTTTTGTAGAAACCATCGGATATGTTATTTTTCAGGATTCTTTGATGAATAGAAACTTCAAAACAACAGTATTTATTTGAAACAGAAATCTTTTGTAACTTCATAAATGTATTTACTGTCACTTTTTGATCAAATTAATGCATCCCTACTAAATAAAAGTACTAGTTTCTTTCAAAATAAATCTTACTGACACCAAATGTTTAAATGATAGTGTAAGCAAGTAGTGGTTGGTTTACACTAAAACCTCAATTTCATACATTTTTGTGATATTTCTCAATAAAACGCTCTCAGGTCACTTACTGTATCCCATGCCTTGAATGAAGTACTTAAACGCTTCTGTCAGTTTGCTGGGCTGTAGAGACACACATTTCAGTTACATATCACACAGATTTCATCTGAATAAATTAATTGTATTGATAAATAATGATGTGATGTGACTTACCTGAGTCAGCTGTGGCATCCCGCCGGCATCAGCCATCTGAATAAAACAACAGAGAGCTCATATAAAAACACACTTGCTTTTTGTGACACAAACTAGTCTTATTTTCTTACAAGATAATCATTTTAAGATTATTAAATTAACAAGTTATTCAAATTAAATGACCCTTTAATAATATGTTACGCTTATTTTTGCTCTTCTTTAATGAAATCTAATAAAAGTACAAAATTGGTCATGAAACAGTAGAAGTTTGAAGTTTGAACCTTGAGGAATGAGGTCGTGGTTGGATCTAGTTTGCTGTTGCACTCCACCTAGTGGACAAAAACAGACGTTCAGTGAGATGAATCGTGGGTTTCTGTGGGTAAGCCTTGTCTTTTTTTAAGATTGATTGACATAAAGACTTACAGCAGCTTCCTCATAAGGAGCCTGATCACCGACCACCAACATCACAGGACATCTGAAACACACAGACACGTGAGGAGACATCGAAAGAGAGACTTCTTTAAGAGAGAATGGCTTTATTTGTCATCATTCTTACTTGAACGTGTTATTCCTGTCAATGTTCAGATCTCTGCGACTGTAAGGCACAAAGAAAAATAAGGTGCTCTAATTGCATTTCTTTCATTGTGTTGTATCACGTGTGAGAATATGCTTGCTGATAACAGGCACATTGCATCACACCTTCATTGCATGGAATTGATAGTTAGGGATGCATCACTTTTTAATGCAAATTTAAGTGTTTTGTTGAGCATGCAAGTACACAGCATTCAAACTTGCATAATTCATTTGTAATTAATATTCTGCTTCAGTAGTCAGATCAACAAAAGCGCTTTTTTTTAACAAATCACAAAGTGACAATTCATGATGATCTTTGACCCTTACAATTCTACATAATTGTCTACTTTGTCAATGCATTTTTTTATTAATAGCAACTAATGAATTAGACGTATGTGCAATTCTCTACATTATTTGAAAAAAAAAAAGATTGAATACGTTTGTGTTTTTAAGTAAAATGAAACATATGTTTTTTTATTATTGTGATGTAATAATGAATCATAGTGTTCAAAATTTACCAAAGTGTCAACAATCTGACTATATGTATTGTTGGTAATTAATTCCATATTTTGAGTCCTTACATGTGGTAATGTGGACATATGGCTTTATCAAGTCCAAATAAAACAGTTCAATAGCCAGAAGCATGCAGTGATGCGTATATAAAACATTGCTAAATCACTGTTTTCTTGGTGTATGTGTGTGATTTTACCCCTGGTAGCTCTTCCAGAAGAGTTCGATGTTGATGAGGTTTGGTGCTTTAGAGATTCTCTCTCTGTGAATTTGAATGAGCTCTGTGTTTGCCGACATCTCTTCCTGAAAAAAACAAAAAAAACACAACAAATCAGTATCTAACCTTTCACACGCCGTCATCTTTATAATGGATGGCATTATACAAAATGATTACAACGTTCTCTGAAATATTTGATTCGGATTGATTAGTCACATTCTGTAGTCAAACATTTCTGTATAATGATGTTAAACTGTAGAAATGGACAATTTTCTCACACAGCTGTGCTAGTTCTGCTCAAAAGCCTTTTTCTTTTTATCACTCTATTAATCAGAAAATACTGTCAACAGGAATAAAATGTTCTATCTATCTATCTATCTATCTATCTATCTATCTATATAAAATCAGGCGAATGATATATGAACACACCCCTCTATAATTACCTTCAGAATATAGACAGGAATAAAACTCTAAAATTTGATGAGAAAACTACCTTTAAAGATATGGATTGTAACTGAAGCCTACAGATGCAAATAGACAAAGCGCAATAATAAAATCCGTTGAAGGATAGATGAACAAACCCCTCTATAAAAACCTTCGGAATACAGATTTAATACAGGAATAAAATTGTACATTGTACAAAATTGTACAAGTGCTGCAGAAGTGGAGATAGAAACTCATTTTGAGAAAATGGCCTTTCATTATAATGACTGTAATTGAAATCTACAGATGCAAACAGAATATGATTAATAAATTCTTAAATATTTATGATTTTTTTTCCCTACCAATCTAAAAGAATATACGTTATGGAAATAGCCCAAAATGTCGAAACTGACCACTAGAAAATAAGAAAACGCATGCAAAAGTTTGTTTGGCCTGTAGTGTGTTGCCTTATTGAGCTCTATTATAAGCATGATAATATACAATCAGCCATTCATTATCAGAAAAAACAATCTACATCAGGTTGATCATATATATATATATATATATATATATATATATATATATATATATATATATATGATCAACCTGATGTAGATTGTATATATATCTAACAAAGACAAATCACACACACACACACACACACCTGACTAAACAGGTGACTCAGGATTTGGTCTGTGAGGGAAGACGTCAGATTGGTGAGCTGCAGAAGAAACACAAGCCATCTGAGTCATTTTTGGGTACATATTGCCTGTTATTAATCAAACAGTGACTTCATATGCAGCTGACAGACCTTCTGTGCGGCCCAGTCCATCCAGCCTCGTGCGTTTGTGTCGACGTTGATCAGAACGAGCCCTTCCACGGCATCAGGGTTAGTCAACTGTGTGCAAGAGAGAAAAGAGAGGATGTAAAGCAGTGCTCAGTAAATATTTAAAGAAGGCTCCACAGGCTTTTTTTTTTTTCTGTTTAAAACACTGTTTTGGCCAAAATCTAAGGCAGCAATGCAGGTTCCCTTCATAGATAAGGCACAATTCTAATGCATTGCGATAAGCATAATGAAATGTTAATTGAGTTTACTTTGAGAGTTTTTTTTTTATTTTTATTATTATTTATTTTTACTGCACTGTATATTTAAACAGTCTGCAAAGTGAAATACTATTTAATGCCCCAGTGTGTGTTGTTTTTGCTTTTGGCCAGCAAAGGGCACCATTCAGTCTTTGAGTGTCTGCTTGTGTCATATGTCCTGTATTTTAACATAATAATGTTGCAATAATAAATAAATAAATTTAAAATAAACTCAAAGATGAACTCCAAACATATGCCAGAAATGTGACACTGCAAGAGAGTCAAGCTGAACTCCAAAACACAAAAAAAGTGAAATTATTTGAGCAGAAAGATGACAATAAACTATATTTAGAGCTACAAATATTTTTATTTGTTTATTTATTTATTTATTTATTTATTAATTAGAAGTCTGGCCTCCTAATGAAAACTAATGTTTATTTTATTACGATTAAAAAAAAAATGTTTATGTGCATTTGGTTGTTTTTATAGTGACACGTCATATTCATGGTAATTGTACTGTCTATAGACTATACCATGAAACTGTATAATTACCATATTCATAAGTCTTGATATTTACATGGTACTCCAGGAGTACATGATATTATTTTAATGTATTTTTTATATCTGTTCATTATTGATGACATGCAAATATGATACATGTATGCATTAGATGCGTAACTCACAGTGAACTTGGACAGTATGTAAGCACCTGCTCCGACTCCAACACCGATAATTGTGCGGAAACTAAACAAGAGGAAAATAATCAGCCTTAATGCATTGAATCATATGAACATCAGAGCTGTTGTCAAGTATATGTGTCATTTGCAGGTGTCACCAGTGTTGGGCATATTACTTTTAAAAAGTAATTAGTTATAGTTACTAGTTACTTCTCACAAATAGTAACTGAGTTAGTAACTGAGTTACATCATTATAAAAGTAACTAATTACCAGGGAAAGTAACTATTGCATTACTTTAAAAAAATAAAAAAAATAAAAATAATAATAATAATAATAATAATAATATATTTATATATATATATATATATATATATATATATATATATATATATATATATATATTAATAATATGTTCAAATATGTCAAATAACTTGGATGCCCCCAATATTAAATATGTTAAATGAATGAAATGGACACTAAATAGATTATTATAAAACATTGTTCATTAATCTACACTATTTATCTACTGACACTTAGCATCTGTCAGTCAAGCATTATAATATGATATTATGATAGTTTAGCATTATATGATGATAGAAATTTAGTAATTAGAATAACCAAGTATGAATGCATATTTGTCATGTTGACTGAACTTAGGACTGGTGGTGGTGCTTAAGATATTGTTTGTCATTTGGTTTTTCTATAAAAGGGGGGGGGGGGGGGGGGGGGGGGGATGATAACATAACAAAACGACAACGAATTCTACTTCTAATAACAATATAAAACATGTTGTTAATCATGTTGTCTGTGTTCGCTCGAATTGATTTGCTGAATTCAAGACAGGGATGATAATAGGTGAGCGCCAGCCAATGAGATTGTCGTTTGCGCATTAGCTCCGCCCACTACCAGAGAAACCGGCAGTTCTTAAAAGTTGAAGAATTCCAAAGGAACTCCGTTATTTTGACAGGAAAATACAACAAAGAATATCGTTTACATGTAGCGCATCAATTCTGCATGTTATGAAAGACTCTCTCTCGCTGTATCTTTCTCTGCGTGTGTGAGACAAAGCTACGGCGAGATGTGCGCCTTCACACTAGAGTTTACTGTACGTCAAATACAGCTACATTGCACATCCATTCAGATGAACTGAAAAATAAATATTATAATAAATTACAGTAACGCCACATTTTATTGTTTGTTTATAACGCCGTTATTCACATCACTGGCTGTCACTAATGAAGATTTTTAACTTGCAGTCATGTTTTAACTCACTTAAAATACTGCAGGACAGCAGGAAGCATCTCAGAGATCTGATCCATTGATGCATACTGGTATCTGTCAGAGAAAATAATATTTTAGGAGTGTTAACACGATTAACATGAGACACAGCGGCCTGCGGACATGTGAAAGCATAAAAATAGTCTGAGTCACATTCTGCATCAAACACTGAGAAGACAAAACCACGAACACCTTCTGAAGACGCTTTGACAGGTGTCACATGTCATTAAATGCATTTAAATTTTTCACACTTTTTTTTTATAACACATACACAAAGTCTCCGCAATCACATACACTCACACACATGCATATACATATATACACACATACACACACACACACACACACACACACACACACACACACATATGCATATACATACTGTATATACACACATATACACACACACACACACATATAGATAGATAGATAGATAGATAGATAGATAGATAGATAGATAGATAGATAGATAGATAGACACACACAGCACATACCCAGCAGGATAAATGGCTGTGCCGTCCTCTTGTCCCGGAGCATCCACGTGAACCACAGTGAAATTCTTCACGATCTCCTGCATCTCCTCAAACTTAAACAGGGTGGAGAAGCAGCTCTTACCTGAGAGAGACAAAGAATCAAAATATCATTTCATTTAATGTGCCCTGACCTGTGGTTTAATTTCAGAACTGCTTAAATTTAGGTAATTGTTAAGCTAGGATACAAGAAAGCATTTAAACATAGAGAAACACACACACACACACACACACATCACTGCTTCTTGTTTACATTCATTCACTCAATTTCCAGTCATCATATTTAATACTACACAATAGGTCCAAAGAGCTAAACATGGCTAATAATACGATGTCGCAATTCAGGAAACAGAAATCTGATTCATTTTCTTATTTACACTGCTGTTCAGATGTCTCATTTGTAAAGGAATCGTTCTGTTTGAGTCAATTCTTTGCTATGAATCTTTTGAACTGGATCACAAACTGGTCTGAATGAGTTATTTTCAAACTGAACTACACTACATCCATACAAGTGGTTCTCCGTTCGCATTTTGCACTTATTCTCTACTTATTAAACCAAGAACTGTTTCTTTTGGACATTTTAGTGTAGACCAAGACTTCCATCAATCATGACGGTTCACAACTTGCTTCTGATGAATTTGCAATAAAAGACACCTCTAGCTAATACAACAGTTGATGTCTTATGTGTTTACTTTGGTCCTCATGCACTTTGACTCCGTCTGGCTGGTTAAATACACTCATCAAGTGTGAATCAAAATGGACTGAGTGTGAAGACCTCACCTTGTTTAGTGTGATGTGCACGACCACACTTTTAAACCACCTATATTATTATTAGATCCAGTAACATTCATATTGCAAGAAATGTGTTAGTGGGGCATTTCCAAGAAACAGAGCGTATTTTCACACCTGCCTCATTTCAAGCCAATAAATATCAGTCCAGTGAGAGTCTCAGACACGACTTTCTGAACAACTCGGACTCTACAAGACTTTTACACAAGCTCAAGAACAGCACAAAGGGAAAGGTAAAGTTTTAGTTTTTTTTTTTTTTTTTTTTTTTTTTTGTAATTATGGTTTGTAACTTGTAAAGCAGTTTACTTTTTGTTTGTTCATGTAATAATATTTTTAGAGTTAAAATTAAGACGGTGTGTGAAATTGAGCAGAACTGACTTCACACATCCGCTGAAAATCACCAAAAAAAAAATCAACTGATTCAAAGACACTGAGACTTCAAACATGCATGAAGAAACATGAAGATTCTGAGTTGAGACTCAGTCTAATGACTCGCATTCAGATTTCGTCCAAATTTGCTTTGGGGCAACTGTATGCGATTGATTGAAATGACGGTAAATTGAAAATGTATTAATTTATATATTAATTTGATGAAATTGTTTGTGCTCCTTTTATTTGTTTTACATATGCTTATGCACTTGCTCTTTTAAGTATTTAAAGTTCAACACAGTCGATGGCCTTAAACTGTTTGCCTGCTTTTAGGATAAGTTCTTTCACAGAATGAAAATGCAGTACATTGAACTTATAACAATCACAGACAAGAACAGGACAGTAAAATATGCTAAACCATTAGTGTCTGAGCTCGAGGATCAGTTAAGCTTTTCTTACAATCAACGGGTCAGTCAGTCTTTCAAATGACCTAAATAGTAAGTAGTTCAAAATTATGAAAATGTTGATGACTTTTTTTAGAGTAACGTCCCTAACGCGACTCACTTTTGGTGTTTGCTCTCTTACTAATTGTTTACTTGTTCAGCCTGCTCTTTTCTCCTGTTTGTCTCAGGATGAGATCTGCAGTTCTCTCGCTCCTCTTCTTTCTGGCTCTCAGCGATGGAGCGAATCACCAGAACGATGACCGATATGCTGAGTTCAAGATAAAACACATTCTCCCGACTGATTTTCCAACAAATCATAAAGCTGCTTGGGTGGACCACCTAGTGAACAATCGTCTCTGTGGTAGAACGAAAGTACAGTCCTTCATTCAGGACACTGAAGAAAATATCAAACAAATCTGCAATGGTGCTGGTACTACAACAAATCATAACTATACCAAAAGTACAAATCTTTTCCAAGTGTACAAGATTAAAAGTGAAAACAAAACCTCACAGATGTTAGAATGGGAGTGTGAAGTTAACTGTACTAGAGGCAAATATCATGTAACTGTTGACTGTCAGAACAATCTACCTGTGCACTACCACAAAGATCTCATTGAAAGGTACAAACGTCCATACCCTTGCTATTGGGTGTGAAGGACTAAATGAGGGTTGAAATGTTGTTTTAACCATTCATTAAAAACGTTGCTGTGCCACATGCGTGTTTAAATGATATAACTCCAGAAAGCTTTCTTTGCAGTGCACAAAAAACAAACTGATCAAATGTATAGCTCAAATTAAATGTAAGCCACTTTGAATAAAATCTGCCAAATGCATAAAGCGTTTGTTCTTTTGTGAAATAATTTTTACTATCTTTAAAAAAAAAAAAAACAATATATGATAAACAAAGTTACTCTTTAAGACATCTAAGCCACACTTATAATGTCTGAAAGTCATTCCATTAGTGTCTCAAATGCTGAAGAATTGTTTCTCTTCACTAACGTCCCTTTTCTTCAATCACGTTTGAAGTCTCAGTGTGACTGAATCATAAAAACATAACTTTGTGTTTTATTACAATATAAAACTTGTTATAGCCTTGAACTTACAGAAGCAAACTGGAAGCAGTGCCACCTACTTGCCATAGCGAATCAATATATAATACATAATGTAAAAACCTAGGACAAAAATAATTTATAATGTTTTTATGACTTGACCATATATTTACAGTTCTTCTCATAATTTCAAAAACTTTTCAAGGTAAATCATAAACCTTACTACTACAGCAACTGAACTGATTCACATACTGTTATTTATAACAAAGTATGTCTAATCTTCAACAACACTGGCTCAGGTAATGTTTTTAAAGCTATAAATAATGGTGAATCACATCAAAGTCTTTTAAGCAATCGTTCCTAAAATCAAAATCCAAAAGTTTTCATTCAACAGATATTTGTTCTTTTTTAAGCATGAACTCAATTTTGTTTGATTTCTCAGAAAACAAGACGTTGTACCTTCATTTTGCATTTCAAGTAAATATATGTTGATCTCAGGGTGTTTAGACATTCGTATTGGAAAACAAGACAAAAATACTGAGGAAGATATTGATTGATAATTTTATTTTATTTTTTTTATTTTTTTTTGCAGTGCATGCAACATTTACTGCATGATTTTATGAATTTAAGACTTTTTTGAAAGACCTGCAGTCACCATGCTTAAGTAGTTTAGTTGGTTTTAACTATGTCTTCTATCTGTCACCCTTCTGTTTTCAGGATGAGATCGGTGTTTCTCCTCATGCTTTTTGTCACTCTGTTTTTCAACGATGACTCAAATAACGTCATTTCCAGCCATGATCAGCCTGAGATGCTTTCTAACGGACCAGCTCCCTGTCAGAGAATTTCAGATCTAAACGCATATGCTGTTTTCATTCACAAATACATTATCCAACATCATTTCGACACGACATGAGCTTGGGCCGATTTTCTAAAGAGAGCGCACCTCTGTGGAGCACAGCCGCACCACTCTTTCCTGCATAAAAACAACATCAATGCCATCGTACAAATCTGCAGAGGAGAAAGCCTCAGAGGCGCACTGAACCTGTGTGTCAGTACGAGCAAGTTCAGAGTGCTTGTTGTTCAACGCGTGATGAGAAACAGACGCTGTGATGTTCAGCTTCAGATTGAACACGCTCACGTTGTCGTCGCTTGCGAGTCCATTCATTTAATCCATTGTGTTCCTGTTCACCTCGCAGGAATAACTTACACGCTACCACATGGTCAGCCCTGCAGATAGGCAGCGATTCCTGAAAAACTAACTACAGTAGTCTACATTTGAAGTGGATCAAAACCTTTCATCAAAGTTGTCCTAAAACCAAAACAATACTCGTTCTTGTCTTAGGACAACTTTGATTAAAGGTTTTGATCCACTTCAAATGTTGACTACTATAGTTCTACGTCATATCTAGTGAAAGAGCATCATTATCTGAAACAAATGCAGACATGTTTATATGCTTCAATTCTATTGCCTTCTACAGCTGCTTTTAGTCTGAGGAAGTTTGCCATTCTTTTTTTTGTTTGTTTCATTTACACCAGAATATATATAATAATAATTTTGCATTGTCATTCTGCTTACTAAAAATTAGTCTGTAATGAGATCAAACTGTTACTGTATTATATTTACATAAAAAGGATACAGTGTCAGATTAATGGAAAGCATTTTCCTGATAATATATTCACATTAAAAATGTTACTTTTTAATGTTTTTAAATCAAGTCTCTTGAGCTCACCAAGGATGCATTTATTTGATCAAAAATACAATAAAAATTGTGAAATATTATTACAATTTAAAATAACTGTTTTCTGTGTGAATATATTGTAAAATCCAGTTTATCTCTGTGATCAAATCTGAATCTTCAGCATCATTACTCCAGTCTTCAGCATCACATGATCCTTCAGAAATCGAAAACCGATTTTTCTGCTTAATATTAATATAATATAATAATAAAAAATATAATAATATATTTTTAAAAAGTGACATAATGCCCTTCAAAATTAAAAATAATAATAATAATAATAATTTAAATAAGAAATTAATACTTTTATTCTGCAAGAACTCAATAAATTGACAAGTGACTTTAAATGATAAAGTGACGTTTATAATGATACAAACTATTTCTATTTCAAATAAATGCTGTTCTTTATTTTAGATCATTACTGTATTTTGATCAAATAAATCTGGCCTTGTTGCACATGAGAGGAAAAATGCTTAAAGATTTCAAAGCATCACAAAGGGAATATTATATTTAGGGCAAGAAAAAAATTAATAGAAAACCTTAATTTAAAATGTTCACCAGTGAATATGTCAGAATGAGAGAATCAGTTCCAAAAGTCATCCATTTTTTATCAACTTTCTAGAAAGTTCCCTGAAATCTTTTTTTGCTGGTTTGAAGAAATGATTGCTGTTTATTGCTGTTTTTAATTAGGATTTGTTTGCAAGTGTAATTAAGAGAACAAAACATTTTTTCAAGTTATTTGATATGCTTTTAAAGCATGTTGTGTTTTTGTTGTGTTATTTGTGCTAATAAAATAAATTGTCTTACTGTCTGTCAGTGTGTGTGTGAGTGACTTACTGTCCATTCCCACATCATGGAAGGTCAGTATGGCCGGTCTGCGTGCGTTTCCGGTGCCATGAACCATCACATGCAGCACACCATGAGGTGTCTCGACACGGTGCTCCTACACAAACACACAGAAAGAGGTGAATGTTTCATAAAATCATGCTTATGCATATATAATTCAAGATACTGGAAAGTAATAATAGGTAGTTGACATGACTAGTGTGACATCCTACGCTAGATCTAAACCTGACTTTAACAAAATCTATTATTATACATGTAGCTTCACACTAAAGATAGTAAAAATGGTGAATGACATTTAAAGGAAAAAAAACTTAATGAACTTGTCAACTATATAAAACATGTCAATCATGTATATTCAGCAAAATTTTAACTCACCTGGCCTTGATCCAGCAGTATTCGGGCCGCGATCTCTGCGTCCTGTATGAAAACAATCACACAATCTCAATATCAGCAGCAAGAACCAATATCTCCATTTATTATGCATGTCTAAAAATACCTCAGATTGAGTTCAAAGAAACAGTTTGTAGCTTATTGAACCTACAATGATTTTGTTAGTTGACAAACCCAGCAGCAATATATAAAAAGTTCAAATGTAGCATAATGGTTATTTAACATCTTCAGGGGTCCAAACAGCAAAGCAAGGAAAGTTTTTAAATACGTCTATAGAGTTTTTTATTATTTTTTTATTTCATTTTTATTTATTTATTTATTTTTTTTAACAATTCATTCAAACTAAAACTAAAACGAAAATGCAAAATATTAAATAAAGAGAAAAATGATGATAAAATAAGTGTTTTTATATTCAAGAAATGAAAAAAAAAGTATTAGTTTAAGTTAACTAATAGTTCAAATGTGGTCTTAAAAAGGTACATAAGAAAAAAAAGTAGGATAAAATTTGTTTTTAAAATGTATTAAAACAAACAAAAAGGAAAGAAAATAATGAATAAAATTATACAGTGCAATCAGTAATTAGTATAAAATTAATCAATAAGCCTCTCGAAATACATTAACATGATTTTACCACAGTTTTAGGGGTGCTGTCATAAAACTGTGGCAACAGTGATGTGATAAAATACAGTCTTTGAAGCAAATGTGCTGTTTTTCATGCTAAACTGATTGACATAATGCATATATATATATATAAAACAGGTAAAAAAACCTTTCAATGTGTATCTGTGTGATTTTTCCACCTGCTTTATAGTCCAGCAAGTGAAAATCACTTAGTAAAACACCAGCACAGCAGTCTCCTCAACAACACACATGATTTCAGGAATCCTTCATGTCTGAAACACGAGATCAAGCGCAGGAGTTTAATTCTCAAGGTTTGGCCAAATCACTCATTTTAAGTATGTGAAATAGTAGGAGTTACTTGATTTAGCAAACATCACTAACAAATAAATAACACAGTTCATTAATTAATTGCAGGCTGTCTGGTTGCCAAGTAACATTGAAATTTCTTGTATTAATGCCGATTTGAAGAGGTGTTTTACTATTGACGCTCATCCAATTAGTGTGAATTGTCCATACAAATCATTATCCCAGTGTTTTTGATGTTATATTTGAGTATGTTGAAGTTCTTCAAATGTGCAGCAGGTGGCAGCAAAACATAAGTTAATGACAGATAAGTGCATGTGGTGTGTGTGTGTGTGTGTGTGTGTGCGCGTGTGCATGTGTGTGTACCTGTTTTTCTATTCAGGTGGGGACTTAAACCTGAATACACACAGACTCATGGGGACTCGTGTCACGGTGGGGTCCTAAATTGAGGTCTCCATGGGTAAAGAAGCTTATAAATCACACAGAATGAAGTTTTTTGAAAATCTAAAAAAGTCTCCTGTGGGGGCTAAGTTTAGGTGTAGGGTTGGTGTAGGGCAATAGAATATACGGTCTGTACAGTAGAAAAACCATTACGCCTGTGGAAGTCCCCACAAGGATAGCAAAACAAGTGTGTGTGTGTGTGTGTGTGTGTGTGTCATGACCTTCACAGCGTCTGATTGACCCGGCAGTAAAGGCTTCTCCTCCGTGATTGCGATCTCCTGCATTTCAGTCGTCATGGTTATCCGTTACGCTGTCCTGAAACAGAAGAATGCATCGTAAATATTGCGACAAAAAACAACCACTTAACAATGAGAACACGCATATTCCAGCAGGACCGTCATGACTCCGCTGGGCTTTACTCATCTTAATTAGAAATTACAGCAAGAAAAAAGAGAGAGAGAGAGAGAGAGAGAGAGAGAGAGAGAGAGAGACTTTAATAAACTCTCCAGCTAACAGCTAACAAAAATATTTTCAAACAACATTTGGTTAACATTAATGTTATGTTATAAACATGTTATTTCTGAATATTTTTGTTGTTGTTGTTTGTTTCAAATATGCACAAATGTTTATATTAATTTAAATTATAAAATGGGTTAAACCTAACAAATTATTGTTTTTATTATTTATTAGGCATGAATTTATAATCAAGTCAATTTTGAAGTCCCTCAAACTGTTAATAATATAATAATAGACAAAAAAACACTGCTTATGTTCTCTATCGATTATTCAGTTGTGTTTAATGATCAAACAACCAAGTAGTAACTTTTAAAAAATGTTCCAGGAAAAACGTTCAATGAACAATGTATAAAAACTTTTTTTTTTTTTTTTTTTTTTTTGTGATAACGTTTTGAGAACATTATTAAAGATAAAATAATTGTTTATTAAAGTTACTGGAAGAATGTTAATTGATAACATTGAGAGAACCTTGCCAGAACATTAGCAGAATGTTACTGAGAACGTTCACTGTTAGCTGGGAATAAAATGGTTCTTTTTCCGAACTGATTCCATTTTTAAAACTAATGCTGGAATTCTGTAATCTTTTATAATGTCTGGTTCCATTTTCATTAATGTTTTTTGAGCATCTGCATCTTTCTGCTGATGTAGACTGAGTAAAATACAGTAGGTCTAATATTACAGTGTTTCCTGCACCGCTAATGAAATGATGCTTTGTCAGCGTTATTAGTTTCATTTTGAAATGAAAGTAATGACACAAAATAAGACAAACATAAATAAACAACGTGAAAATAAGTGCAGACAACAACATTCAGCATGAGTGGTCAAATGCGATTAAAAAAAACGAATGACTCTTATGATGATTGCTTAATGAATCTTTACTGATTCAGTTTTGAACCTTTTCAGTGTGTTATTCTTTTGAATCAATCCTCACTTGAATCAATGACTCACTGAATCAACTGGAACTTCTTCAACAAACCACATGAAGTAACTAATGCAAACTCAAGACTTTTAGCTATATTTCTTTATAGTTTTCAATATGTGTCAACCATGACATCTGGTTTTTAATGAAACTTATTCTGGACCAGAAAGAACAGAAAGAGACCGTCTGACCAATATGTAAACTGAGTAACCCTAAAACACAAGTGAACTGAAGTTATACTGCATCTAAATCCAATTATACAACAGTAATAGACTGAAACAGGGGGAAAAAATAATAATAATCAAAAATACACCATAAAGTTCACTGTAAAAAAAAATCCCTTAAAATTTACGGTAAAAAAAACGGCAGCTGTGGTTGCCAGAATTTTACCGTAAAAAATACATTAGCAACGTTTTAGGGTGCACGGATTTAACTTAAATTTATAATTAAAAATAGGTGTGCACGATAAATATCGGGCGATAACTAATGCGCATCTTGTCAGTAAAGCCGGTTCTCTAATCAGCGGTAAATTCCAACACGTGCATGATTTCACATTGAGCAGCATTTACTACACAGAGCCATTGTTCACTGACAAGCTGCGCAAATCCATGTTCATTATCAGCGTGGTTTTGCGCAGATTGTCAGTGAACAACGGCTCTGTGTTGTAAATGCTGCTCAATGTGAAATTAAGCACGTGTTGGAATTTACCGCTGATTAGAGAACTGGCTTTACTGACAAGATGCGCATTAATTATCGCCTGATATTTATCGTGCATCCCTAATTAAAAACCGTATTTCTTTAACTGATGTAATGTTAATATACCAACATATTGAAGTTCTGAAGTTCTGTACCTATGATAACCATTAAAATCAGGTGGTGATGAGAAAGTCACATGATGAACCAAAGCTCACCATAAGCAGCTTTTCCACAAGCTGAGAAGGCCAATACTAATATCTATAGATACATATATATATATATACATACATATACATATACATACACATACACACACACACACATACACATACATACATATACATACACACACACACACACACACACACACACACACACACACACACACACACACACACACACACACACACACACACATATATATATATA
Source organism: Spinibarbus caldwelli (assembly GCA_039654775.1). Lineage (NCBI taxonomy): Eukaryota > Metazoa > Chordata > Actinopteri > Cypriniformes > Cyprinidae > Spinibarbus > Spinibarbus caldwelli. The sequence continues at coordinate 2,803,773 of CM077221.1, forward strand.
TATATATATATATATAGAAGGTGCACAATGTCATTGACTCAAACACTAAACACCATCATGGTGAGACTCATTAAACTGAAATATGCAATAAACATTAATTTAACAACATTAGATGTAACATACAACCCTAATAAACATAAGATAAGAAAAAAACTAAGAAGAAACATAGTTATTTCAAAGAAAAAACATCAAATTTGAAATACAACACAGGGAATTCTGGGAACGTCAGTTTACAGGGTTTTCCCTGTAAATTTTACATCCTTTTCACTTCCAAAAATGGTATTTTACCGTAAAATTGTCTTAAATGTCTATTACAGTTTTTCACCGTATATATTAGGGGAACTTACCGTTAACCATTTAACAGGTTTTTACTGTAGCATTTTCACAGTGTTTTACCATTAAAATCACGGTCATTTTTTACAGTGTTCTTTGCAGTCAATTGTACACAAACTGATTAGAGTAAAACGAATTACTGTCCAAAAGTAATAAGACCGAAAACAAATCAAAACACACACTTCTGTTTATGAATATCTACTTTACTACTTTACTTAATGGCTTCAAACTAACCCTGACTATCTTTCAAAGCACTGAAACCACAAACTTTTGTTAAAAAAAAACAAACAAAAAAAAAACAGAACAATACAACAATTAGTTCTTCCACACAAGATCTCAAAGTCCTGAAAATTTTAAACCTGATTTTATAGACTCATATAAACCTGGATACTGCACTGCATGTGGGGTTTATAAGTGTGTTATTGCTTCGAATCAATCTAATGACTCACTGAATCATTTGGAACTTCTTCAACAAAACACATGAAGTAACTAGTAATCAGTGTGTGTGTGTGTGTGTGTGTGTGTGTGTGTGTTCATGCCTCAGGGGGACATTTCTTCTCTGTGGTTGACCGAGGAACGATCAGTCTCCAGAGAAATGCCCATTTTCGTGACGCTGAAGTCGGACAGCGGCCCCATCGCTGACTCTCATCTGCAGTTGGTCAGTGGAGTCACACAGACGCATCATCATCCACATGCTAAAAATACTCCTAACGGGGAATGACGCTCGCCAGCAAACTTTCATAAACACAACACAGCCATTCGCCAATTGTGACAAATTAAAGGTCTCCAAGGAGGAAAATCCATTATGATCCATTAACCCCATGCTGGGATAAAATACAGCACAAGACCACGAGAGGACACAGTGTTACAGTGTTATTTCAAAGTGTTGTTCACTGTGACCCAAAAATGACTTTACAACTACTTCAAATATGGCTTAAAATATGTTTGATTTTGAATAAAAAAAAAATAAATAAATAAATAAAAATAAAAAAACTCTTAGAAAAAGGCTGCTAATGTGAAAAGGAAGCGTACTTCTATTGAATGTGTACTTTAAGAAAAATTATATTAAAAAAAACAAACTGTACTTACAGACAATATTAATGAAATAAAAGGTTACTTAGGTTTACTTAAGACTTCATTCATGATCATTTCTTCAAACTTAAGTTCACTTAAAAAGAAAATGAAAATTAAAAGTTTTTCATTAAAGCACATTTTAAATCATAATTTTTTACAACTATTTGCAGACAATATAGTAATATTGAAATAAAAGGTTACTTAAATTTTTGTGACTGTTTTTAACACACTTAAGTAAACTTTTAAATAATGTCAAATTATATATTTTTTTTAATTTATGTTTATTTTTAACTTTAAAGTAAATTTTAAATAATATTTTTTTAAAAGAATGCACTTGCAGACAATATAATAAAAATGCTGCTTAAATTTACTTAATTTTTCATGAGGTTTTGAACACACTTAAGTACACTTTTAAATATAAAACATTTTAAATTATTTATTTATTTACTTTCTTACTATAAAGTAAATTTTAAATCTTTTTTTTAACTGTATTTGCAGACAATATATAATTTTAATGAGATAAAATGTTTCTTAAGTGTACTTAAAAAGACTGCTTTCATGACTTTCTTAACACAATTAAGCACACTTTTGTATACAGTCAAAATAAAACTTATATTTTAAAGTACATTTAAAATTGTATATTGAAAAAAACCTGTACTTGCATACAATATAATATTAAACAAATTAAAAATTACTTACGTAATTAGTGTACGTAAATAATGTAAAAGCGAAAGTTTTACATAAAAGTTCATTTTAAATTATATATACTTTTTTATTGTACTTACAGACATAATATTAATGACACAAAATGTTACTTAATTGTACTTAAAACACTTATTTCATGGCTGTTTCTTAACATACTTAAGTACACGTTTAAATAATGTCAAATTAAAGGTTTTACATTAAATTTGTTAAACCATTATGTTTATTTTGATGTGTTGACTAACATACTAAAGGACTAAAGCACATTAACTGTATTTCAAAATTATGAAATTAAATATGAAGATTTACCTACTTAAGTCCTACTTAAGTGGATCAAAAAATATATATTTAAGTTGATAAAGTTGAAATAACAACATTTAATATACATTTAAACTACAACAGGTTTTCATTAAACTGTAAAAAAACATGCAATTAAATGCAAAAACATAATGCAAAAACATTACATTTAGTTTACTGAAGTGCACTTCTTTTTCACAAAGGTGAGAAACCCTAACCCTGAGAAACCATGCTTTTGTAAGACGTCAATAGAGTTCATGCCGTGTTTTCAGACAGTATTTATTGACCATGCTGTGTTATTGATCAGCTTTGGGCCACTGCCACAGATGAATGATGTGTCATAAACAAGTCGAGAGGCGATTAGTCATGTGACCGAGGGGAGCGTTATCATGGTTAGAGTCCAGCCCTCATCGTCTCCTCAACACTCGTTATCCTCTTGTCTGCATCTCTCGCTGCTCTCAGAATGAGTCACTTAGATTTCAAAGCACATAACAACGGCTAAACCGACGGGAGACAATTTGTCACGGGGAGGAACGACAGAAAAAGAAACATCAAGGATGAAATCGAAATAAATGACAGAAAATGTGTGAAAGTTAAATAAGCAGCGTAGGAGGATTGAGATGTATCTCACAAAAACCTGTCAAGAACACATCTAGGTCACATCTAGAGACAAAATCAAAAGGAAAAATATAGGAATTATAATAGAATTATAATATATTTAAAATATAAAATATTTTAAAATATAAATTGGCTAAATAATATATTTTGCTCAAAGAAAATTAAGTCTTTGTACTTCTTTAAAGCATGAGGAGATTATTAAAACATTAAAAAAAAAAAAAAAACATTATTAAAACATCATTAAAGAAAAAAATAAGCAGTGTAGGAGGCTTGAGATGAATCTCATAAAAACCTATCAAAAAAAAAGTCCATGTCACATTTACTGACAAAATCAAAAGAAAAAAATAGCAATTAATATACTTAAAATATAAAATATTTTAATGTTTAAATTGTAAATATTTAAATTAATTTAAATATTTTGCTCAAAGAAAATTTAGTCTATTTTTAGCAAGTTTTGTACATCTTTAAAGCATGACAAGAGATGCTTAAAACATTATTAAAGAAAAATAGCCAGTGCTGGAGGCTTTAGACGATTCTCACAAAAACATGTCAAGAACAAGAAGAATTAATATATTTAAAATTTAAAATATTTAAATTAGTTAAATAAAATATTTGCTAAAAATAATGATGCCTTTTTTTAAGTCTGTTATTGCACTGAGAATACTGGAGAGAAAAAAAAAACAGAAATAAAGTATTCAGACACAATAAATCAATTGGAATTTGAGTGCAAAATGTTGGTTAGTCATCATGTAAAAATTTAAAAATATTAAATATTTATTTTTCATGTTAAATAATTTTCATATATTAATGCTAAATATAATTTCTTATTTTTCTGTAGGTTTTTTTTTTTTTTTTTGGTGAAATATAACCTGGACATGTTGTCATGAGATTCACCTCTTGAGGCTGTTAAAATAAACTCCATAAACATACACACTGTTAAAAATTCAAGCCACAAAGTCTCATGACTCCAATCAGCAGTGGTGAAAACAGCAAAAAACAAAAACAAATGCAATTTGCTTCTGAAGAGTCTGATGGAGTTCATTCAGAGGAATATTGGCATGGAGAGGGAAAGAGAAGTGAAAACAGGCCACGAGTTTATTGACGGACTCTAATGGATAACGCGCAGGAGTGAACGGATCGATACAAACCACCGGCCGCTCAGTTATGACACACAACCCGTCTCTCTTCTGGCACCAATGCAAATCAGACTATGCTAATATGCTCTCAATATGCAGAAATATTCAAATCACACCCTGCACTGTAAAAGACAATCATCTAGTCTGGAATCTGACGCTGAATGTTTCTCATGCTGAAATCTGACAGGTTTGTCTTGCTCAGCTGAAACACGACGCAGCAGGATCTTTGTTGAAATGCAATCAAGAGTTTCAAAAGTTCACATTTTCAGCATCCACAACTCATTTTACTTCTATTATATAATGTATTTTAACAGCATATTCAAATGAAGAATTTTGGCTAGGCCTTCAATATTACACAAAATGCATGTAAGAGGAACATGCATTTATCTGCACAAATCTGTGGACAACATGGTGCAATCGACTGGTCAGCCAGTTCATTTACTCTGGTTTTGATTGCGCAGCCCAAAGCAGCGGAAAGTTGTGCAACACATTTGAATTTGACAAAGATTTCTCTGTTACAAATCCCTATGAGACCCAAATGACGTGACTGAGTTAGTTGAAACCATATTAAACAGCACTGATGAGGAAAACAGTGGAAAACCTTCTGCCAGGAACAAGCATAAATAAGCCCTTCAATCCACACATCAACAAAGCTGCTGTTTTGACAGAAATGTTGCATAATCATACTAAATATTATCTTACAGCATTCACAGATGCTATAGTTGTGAATATCAGTATATTTACATCTGCATCTTGAATGAAAACCAATGCTTGATTGTGCAGTTACACTGCATGCAAACTGTGCAAACCAACCTTGATATGACTGAAATTGATCAAATGTTTGGTCACATGTTTGGGGTGAGTAAGATTTTTTTGTTTGTTTGGACAGAAATTGATACTTTTATTCAGTAAAGACACATTCAATTGATCAAAAGTGACAGTAAGGACATTTATAATGTCTCAAAATATATCTATTTCAAATAAATGCTGTTCTTTTGAACTTTCTACTCATCTTTGAATCCTGAAAAATAAAATGCATCACAGTTTCCACAAAAATATGAAGTGGCACAACTGTTTTCAACATTGATAATAATCAGAAATGTTTCCTGAGCAGCAAATCAGCATATTAGAATGATTTCTGAAAGATCATGTGACAGTGAAGACTGGAGTAATGATGCTGAAAATACAGCTTTTCATCACAGGAATAAAATACAGTTTAATATATATTCAGTTATAAAACTGTTATTTGAAATTATAATAATATTTTTTGTTTTAATTTTTACTGTATTTTTTTCTGAAATAAATGCAGCCTTGGTGAGCAAAAGAGACTTCTTCATTAACAAATCTTATCAAGCCCAAAGTTTAAATGGTAGTATAACTCAAAATTCTTATATTTTCACTCCAAACCATCAATGCTGGAGTTTAGAAAAGTGCAAAACTTTATAGAAACACTTTATCATGGCTGAGGAAATAACACAGACACACAGAAAAAAGGTAAATGCAGAGATGGCAGCGGTTACACAATCACTGGCCCTGTTCCTGAACTGTCTCTCTCTCATGGCCTGCTTATACGAGACTTCAAAAACAACTCCGGTGTGAACTGCACATCAGTAAATGCAGGAATGCCAGAGGAAACCACGACGCTCCTGTGAGACCTGCACCAAAACTTTTCATTTCCCAAAGAAAAACCTTATTGCTCAGCAGTTTCTCTTTCATCGCTCATGATTAAGCACAAATGTGCAAGACAGCAAACTTAAAGATTTAGCTTTACACAAGAAAAAATATCTGCCAGTGGGGTCAGAAAAAGCAGCAGAAAGCAAAGAGAAAAGAAGTTTATTTTTCTGACACTAGTATTGGCAGATATTTTTACTTAATTTAATTATAAACTCATTTCAGTTTCTCAGAAAACAAGACGTTTTATTTTACGTAATTTTGTGTCTCATGTATGAAAGCCAGTTTCTGCCACATAAGAAAGTATCATGCTTTGGTAAATCATAATTATGGGATATAAAAAAAAAAAGTTATAATTATGAGATAAACAGGCAAATTTTGACATACTAAATCATAACAGTGAGATAAAAAAAGTTAGATAAAAATGTAAAAACAGTGGAAATTTGTGTTTTTATTATGCCTATTTAGGCATTTTATCTCATAATTATGACATTTTATTTAATAATGAATTTTGATATCATAATTTCACATTTTGATGTCACAATTGGAGTTTTTGTCAATTTAGATTTTTTATTTTAAATCTGATAATGACTTAGTTTGTCACATTTTTATTTTTTTTAATCTCATAATAACTTGTTTTGTAATTATGACATCTTATCTCATGACTTAATTGACTTTTTTCTTTTTTTTTTTTTGCCATAATTATGACTTCTTATGTAATAACTGCTAATGGCTATGCCATAGTTTTTACTTTTTATCATTATGCATGCATCATCATTTTATGTAATAATTATAACTTACCAAAACGTGATTTTTTTTTTTTTTTTTTTCTAATGTGGTGAAAATGGGTTTTCATACATATAAATATTAATTTAAAACAGTTTAGATCTTTGGATACTGAAAAACAAGACAGAAATACTGAGGAAGTCACTTTTGTGGTGTGAGAATTTGATCAAATCAGTATATTAATATAACAATAACAGTGATGCTTGACTTAACGAACACCACTAAAGAGTCAAAGTCAAAGAAAACAGCTAAAGAAACACAAAATACTGTGACTACACCAAACTAACATCTCAGATGGCATGTGGACACTGATGACATTAAAGCTCAACATCCTTGTGTGCTGATCTGGGATGAGTTTGAGCTTTGTTTTATTACTGAACTGCTCTGGGTAGAGATGAGAGGAGCTGGATCACGCCTGTAGCAGTCCAGCAGATATTGAGGGTTTCAATCAAAAGCAGAGGACAGGAACCTGAAAGAGGATTGTGCGTCGTCAACCCAAACAATGATTCAGCAAGAGCTGAGGATGCTGTGCGCTTCTGTGTATCGAGAACTAATATTTACAGGATTACATCGATATGAACAGGGTGTGTATCATTTTTACACTGATTACATGCATAATTGCAGAGAGAAATGAGAATTACCAGAGCTTAATACTGGGTCAACACAATTTCACCCTTGATTTTACAAGGTCTGTATCTCAATAACGAATATGTTTGTATTTTTTTTTTCTTTTTTTTTTAATTGCATGCATTCAAAGTATTGAATGCATGTTTTTAATTCTGTTTATCCAGTTTGCACCATAAAAAGTGCTCAAGCACACTGCACAATAAATCTTTCTTTTATTTTGAACTATCTATCATTTTTGTAGTGAGAAGCAAAATGACATAAGATACCAAGTCTTGTCTAGGAAAAAAAAAATAAAAAATTCTAAATTAAATGAATGCTTGAAACCAGAAAAAAATAAATATCTGCCAATGGGGTAAGAAAAATGAACGTAATTCCAAGGGAAAACAAGCTTATTGTTTTGGCAGATATTTGTTCTAAATTGAATCAGAAACTCACTTCAGTTTGGCCACTTTCTCAAGAAACAAGTCTTTTTAATCTTAAGTCATTTTGCTTCTCAACTAAATGCATTTTGATTGAAGAATGTTTAGAAATTTTACTGAAAAACACAAAAAATACTGAGGAAGAAAATCATTTTGCAGACCTACAGTACCAGATGGCTCTAGAAATCTGTAGGTTGAGTTTCAGTTTGGTAGTAGGGCAGGACACGTTTAGAGGTTCGGCTGTATTTTTAGGCGTTATGATAAAGGACACTGGGATATGTTGTGACCGCGCTATTCTTGGGCCAGCAGTTGTATATAGGTGTGGATTACTTTCCTCAAGACACCAGGCCACATGTGACTGCCCAGCAAACCTCAAGCAGTGTTTGGAAAACATGCAAAAACATTACAACAGAGCTTGACAGAATCACATTTTTCACATTCACATTTCAACATCATATGTAAAGAAAAGAGAAACAACCTCAGTCAATCTCATGGGCGTTTGGAGGAGCGTCCTTGTTGTAGTGACCCAGAGCTGAGGACGGTGTAGTGTGACGTTACTGGTAAGCGTGTGTTAACTGAGTGCTATTTCAAGAGTTCAGCCATGTTGGGCTGAGACGCCCTGAGAGACCTCGAGCTGCTTCAGAAAACACCTGCAAAGAGTTCGTGTGGAGACGTCAAATCTACAGCTTACTGCAGTGTCCAGCAAATAAATAAATAGAGCATGTTTGTGTGGGTTTACTCTGCTTTAGGGACAAAATTCTATCGTGCAAAAAAAACTTAAAAAAAAAACTTATAAAATAAACCAAACTAAAAAAAAACCCGACATAAACCTCAAAGGTGAAACAATAAGTTGACCTTAAATAAAATAATGCAAAAAATCTCTTTAAAAGGGTAAAAAAATTAAGAAATAAATGCAACTTTTAGGTAATAAAAAAAAAAGAATATATTACTGAACTTACTGAACTTGAAACCCAACAAAAACAAAACAAAAAAGTATAAAAACAAATGATCACACTATAAATCTGAATGAGTTATAAAGAGAGAGACTCCAGACTGTAAATGCATTTTCATCATCTTTCCCTGCTGCTGAGAGACTCACTAATTGTTTGAGGTTGCACTGGTGTGACTTTAAAAACGCCCTACTTGTTTTAATGATGCACTGCCAGAAGATGAAAAGCGAAAAACTTCAAACCAGCGCTGACTAAACTAAACCTCTGCAAGAGCCATTTGACATTGTAGCGTAGACAAACAGCATTTTGTTTGCCTTCAGATACTTTAACTTATGACTTTACAAAAAAAAAACAAAAAAAACACTTAAATCCTTAAGATTTCTCTGTAAACACCAAAATATACAATAGCATTAATAAATGCATTTATTAGTGCATTATAGTTTTGGTTTTTGGTAAAGAATCGAGCACACACACCTGAGCACCTGTGTGACCATGATACTTAATGGCTCAAACACACACACACACTGAGCATGACTGAACTGGTAACACAAACACATCCTGAAATTAGAAAGTATTAATAATAAATAATCTCCTCCCATCAGCAGCAGCGGATCTGGGCGGTGTGTGTGTGTGTTTTGCTCTTGGCTTTGTCTCTGTCTTTGTTCATCTACAAAGTTTCGATGACAAAAGAGAATGAGCCGCAGGAGCCGCCATGGAGACACAGAGAGAGGCCAAAGCGCTCAGTGTTGTTTTGCTGCTCCTTCACTCGTGTGTTTCCCACAGCGATGAGCCACATTCATCAGTCCAGCTGGAAAAGAGCAGCCAAACCTCTGATGGATTCACTACAACCACTATTATCTATCTATCTATCTATCTATCTATTAAAAATAAAGGTGCTTCACGATGCCATAGAAGAACCTTCTCTCTATCTATCCATCCATCCATCCATCCATCCATCCATCCATCATGTCTTTTTCTCCAGCAGTATGAAGGAATCTCACTCTTGGTGAATCTCAGCAGTCTGAATTCCATCAAATGACTTGCTGATTCTCTCTATCATTAAGGGTCAGCGTGTACTTGTGATTTTTCAGTAAAGGACAATGACTCGGCTCATTACAGAGAATCAAACATTCGACGTGATTAAGCGTCATTGCGTAACTGAAGTGCATCATTAGAGAGCCACATCACTGAAAGACAAGATTTTCTCTTTCCAACACACACTCGCTCCTGGAACGACCTTCACGCTGGAGGCTCGTCACCATTTGGTAGCGACAAAAAAAAAAAAAAAAAAACTCCAGATCTTATTATGCAGATGTAATCTATGACCATGAGGACGTGACATCACTGAAACGCCTCGAACTCCTTCACTTATGTAAACCCTCCATTTACCCAGAATTCTGCACCACTTCAATGTTTCATAATGTAACATCATTCAGTACATGCAGTCCACAATAAGCAAGACAAAACAAGAAAGTGTTTTCAAGCAAACGCTGCATCAAAATGTTTTTCTGTAATTGCTTTCATAGCATAACAGTCACCAAACAACTCTACAGCCAAAAGCAAAATGTGGGCGGAGTCAAATTACCACAACACTGTCATTATTTGAAGTCAGTTGCACTAATTAATGACTGGTAACAACAAGCCATGACAACTAATTTACAGCTTATTTCTCAAATAGGGCTGGGTTATAAATCTCAACATTTCCAGTCTATTTTCAGCCACTGTTCAGTATTTATATAGCCTAATTGCTCTAAATTATCTCAAAAGTGTGACAAGTTGGCAGGTTGTTTATGTCATTGTAACCAATTAGATTAAAAAAATACAGTAATAATCAAAGCATATTTTCCACAGACTGGCATTTAATCTTTTTCATTGACATGTACAGTGCTTGAAGTGGAAAAAAAAAGAAGTCCCACCTCGACCATTTGATATGCACCAATATAACAATATCTGGTTAAAAAATAGCCACAAATAAATAAATAAATAAATAAATAAATAAATAAATAAATAAATAAAAAATACATAAACCTTTTTACAAACATTCAAGAAAAATGCTACTTTTTGAGTGGTGAAACAAACAAATCACTGAACCACTGCGTTTCAAGCATTTCACAGAAATTAATGAAAATTTCAAACTTTAAATCTATTTATGTTCCTGACGTTTATATCTGAGATGCTAGGGAAAGTGGGATCTTATGCTTTCAAAGCTAGCTTGTTATTGTTAGCTTTCCGAAATCGCCTATCCTACCTTTATCAATCCTATAGTCTTGAGTCACAAGACAAGGAAGTAGGGCTGCAACGATTAGTCGACATTATCGACAATAAAAAATTGTCGACAAATATTTATGTTGTCGAGTAGTCGTTTGATCCCATATGACCTAATGTAAGAGCCTGCAATAAGTAGTGATGGATATTTTGATTCTTTCAAGAGATTCATTCATTTTCAGTTCGTTCACCAAAATAATTCATTCAGATTCGTTCACTGATTCGTTCAGTGACCATTTCTTCATATTACATAAATACGCCAGCAGATGGCAAAAAAGAGTGTATTATGTGTTATTATGTCTTAAATCAACGAACGTACTGTATTTACTTGTTAAAAAAAGTCTAAATAAATGGTTCAGATGACCAAACCAGAAGGTTTTCTTGCATAATTAACATTTTTAAATAGTTTGGTCAGACGTTTACACATTCATAAATCTGGGATTATGTTAAACGTGTCGTGGAGTTATGTTCTGTATGTTAAATATGAATATACATAAACAAGCATATGTGCACAGTATGCGCTTGCATCTGCTTTCTGCTGATTGCTGAACGAGACTGACTCAAATGACCGACCTACCCGGTACACATTCATTCACGAACTACATGTACCACTTCGTTTAATTCATTCACGAACGAGATCTCTCTCTCGTTCAGACCCTAAAGCAATTCGGTCAGTGATGGGCGTATTCGTTCACTACATTCAACAAATCACATGCTCCATCACATCTCATACTCGAATGCTATTGGCTCAAGGTTTAGTCAGTCTTTGACAGGATGAAACAGTCCGCAGAGCTAACAGTGCCACGTTGCTCTGAAGGGAGGAATTTCAGTGAACGAGAAATATGAGTCAATGGATTACGTGAACGAGAATGATTCGTTCGCCAAAAAGATTCATTCAAAAAGAACGATTCGTTCACGAACGTAACATCACTACTTCAGAGCAAACACCGCAAATCCTGAAGCTGCTGAGCGGCATTTGAATGAATATGTAAATATATGCTGCACGCTTTCCTCTCAATAATGAAATAAACAAAACAAAAACTGTTAAAGCAGCAGTTAAAAACGCATCTGATTACAGTGATGTGGATGTTTGCACGAGCTCTGCAGTAAAGTCCAGTCATGTCACGTTTACGTATATAGTACTTTATGCAATAGATAGCCTTAAATCAAGCATCTTTACAGTATTAATCATGAAAAACCAGAGTCAGTGTCGATTTCAGTTAGAATTACAACTTGATTTTCTGTTATAAAGCAGCTCTCCAGTGTGTAGCTAGCTAGTGATAAAATATTTTTATTAGTGGAAAAAAAAAAATAATATATATATATATATATATATATATATATATATATATATATATATATATATATATATATATATATATATATATATATTTATATATTATTTCATTAAAGTGATTGTTTGGTTTGCAAAGATCAAAGCTTGATATCTAGCTCAGGACTGTTTTGATTATCATAACCCATAAGGTATTTTAAGAGAGATTATTTTGTGAATAAAATAGTTGATCCAAAAATAAAACGTCTTATTACCTTTATTTTGTTTCTTATCCATATGACTTACAAAAGGAGATGTTAGGCAGAATGATGTGTCATTCAGTTACTTTTTCATATAGCTAATTACATGGTGAATGAGAGAGTTTCTCTGTCGGTCATCTATTTTGTGTGCCAAATATATATTTGCAGAAATTAATTGTATAATAATTGTAATTACATAATATGACTTTCAAAAGCTGAAGTGATTACCATTATATATTTGTTAGAATATGCATAACTCAACATTTTATCTAATTGCAAAAGCTGAATCAATGTCTACTGATTAATCAGTGAAATAATCGACGATTAGTCAATTAATCATTCTAATAATCGTTAGATTAATCGATTATCAAAATAATCGTTTGTTGCAGCCCTACAAGGAAGGATCACAAAACCAGTCTAATTAGGAAAATTAATAGCTAAAAGTGCATTACAATGACTGTGATATTTACAATGATTGTGAATTTTATGGCAACAAAAAATATTATAGCAAATATATCGTGAATATCCTGTATTGTACAGTCCTAATCTCAAGTACCAAAACATTATATCCCACTCAAAATACTGGTCTTACAAATCTAGGTTCAAATCCACCTACAAACCAGTATTTATCCTCTTCTTTCAGATGTACACAAGCTAAAGAGGGCAGAGCGAGGTGAGTAAATGAATGGGGAGAGAAACCCACAGAGAGCAAAAATAGCTGGAGCTGAAGGGTTGGAGGATGTGTGGGAACAGAGGGAGCTTTGTACCACCAGGAGCAGATCCACAAAACACACGAGTCTGCAGCGTCACCTCAGTGACTGTTCATCTGTCTGTTTCACCCCTGCTCTTCTCATCACTCCAGTTACAGGTTCAGTCTTACACTGCAATGACACCTGGGAATATTTAACTTATTCAGTGTTTGTGCTGTTATACACTTATGCATATTCTGTGTTTGTGTACATTCCATACATTTACATTCAATTCAGATAGATAGACAGAATGATATAAAAAATATAGAACATTTGATAGATAGAACGATAGAATGATAGAATGAATGACAATGTTGATAGATAGATAGATAGATAGATAGATAGATAGATAGATAGATAGAATGAACAAGTGAACGATAGACTGAACGACAACAAACAATAGAATGAACAAACAATAGAACGAAGAAACAAACGATAGATAGATAGATAGATAGATAGAATGAAAAACTGAATGATAGATTGAACGATAGAACAAACAATAGATGGAATGAACAAACAAACGAAATAATAAACAAATGAACGAGATTGGAATGATAGAATGCTAGATAGAAAGTTAGAACAAACTAATTATAAATACCACCAATAAATGAAAGTTTGCTGACAGATGGATGGTTTTCCTACAGTCATTACACTATACTGAGTCAGTCTAAAAATTTATCTTCTTCTACTCATTGCTCATGTAGCAATGATGTCTTGTACACAGGGTGCGGTACAATCACTCAATACACAGCAAAGACTACATGAACGACACTCTGGGGTGCAGTGATGACACTCCTCAGAGATCAGCACTGGTGTGGTCTGCGTCTGTGGAGGAGGAGTTGAAATTCTCTTTACCTTACAAGCCCAACCCACGAATAGAACCCAAACAACTTGGAAATACCAGACTCAAAATGGGTGGCCAGAGTCCTGAGGCCAGCTGCTCTTACATCAGTCTGAGCAGCTGTAATGTTGTGAAAGACAGCAGGGAATTCACATTAAGAGACTGGGTGTCTTTAAAGGGGCAGATCACCTAAAACATGAAGTTATGTAATTTACTCTCACTCATGTTGTTACAAGCCTGTTTGTCTTTCAGCTTTTCTGTGGAGACAAAAATGGAAGGTGATTCACACTGTCAAGCTCGAAATAGCACAAGAAAAGACCAGGAAAGTAGTCCATACAACTAGTGCATTATATTCCAAGTCATTCGAAGCTACATGCTTCACTTTGTGTGAAGACCAGACTGAAAGTAAACAGCTTGTAGCTCACAGTAGGTCTGTCTGTCTTTAATGGTTTTGTAAGTTATTGTTCAAAATCACTACCACCACGGAGAAAAAGAATGGGTTTTTACTTCCAGAACTCAACTGTTGCATGAGAGGTAGTTGGAGGGGGAGGGGCTGAAAAACAAGAGGGATTGATGACATTAACTGAAAAGAAAAGTCGTTTCAGAGGCGGAGCAAGTCATTATGTACACAGTTATCACACTAGAAGAAGAAAGAGTGCAGTTATGCTGAAAATCAAGCGGATCGAGTGTCATGTGTCACCAAGCTACACACAATCTGACAGCCTGTCTGGAGCTCAGACCAATCAAATTCGAGGACTAGAAAAAAACTAAACTGTTGTTGGTTTTTATTGAAAGATTAAGACAAACACTAATGGAATGTTCAGAGTATCAACAGGAACGACAAGAGTTCATTTTGACTTTTAAAAAAAGAGTTTCAACATCATACCAATCATAATGTGCAAATTTGAGTGTTGTGGTGAAAATTTTCTGCAAACTTGTGTCTTAAAGGGATAGTTCAAACAAAAATGAAAATTCTGTCATTAATTACTCACTCTCATGTCGTTCCAATCCTGTAAGACCATCTTCAGAACACAAATTAAGATATTTTTTGATGAAATCCGAGAGCTTTCTGACCCTCCATAGACAGCAAGGGTATTTTTGCTTTCTTTGCGCACAAAAAAGTATTCTCGTAGCTTCGTAAAATTACGTTTGAACCACTGATGTCACATGGACTATTTTAACGATGCCCTTACTATGTTTATATGCCTTGATCGTGGTAGTACCCTTGCTGTCTATGGAGGGTCAGAAAGCTCTCGGATTTCATCAGAAATATCTTAATTTGTGTTCCGAAGATGAACGAAGGTCTTACGGGTTTTGAACGACAAATTAATGACAGAATTTTCATTTTTGGGTGAACTATCCCTTTTCATGTTTGACTCACACAATGAGTGTTTGATTTTTGTGGCTAAGCAATGCCAAGGCCATGAACTGAAATGTGGTGTACTGTTGCGATTCCTGTTCCTGCCTGCTGTGCTGTTGTTTGTAGCTCCATGTAGCTTTGTTTATCTGAATAAATCTCTATCTTACTCTATCTGTTGTTTAAATCGCTAAAGTATAATTTAATTCTCACCATATTTCTGATTTAAAACTAATTTGACTTCATCCGCCTTTAATCTCTTAATCTAAACCGTGAGCGCTGCGCGTAGCAGCGCGTTAGCAGCGCGTTAGCATTCTGTTAGCCTATTAGCTTGTCAATCGCATCTCATCTCCATTCACGTTTTCTACTGCTTCTTCTCTCTCTCTCACTGTTTCTTTTCTCTCTTGCTCCTTTTTTACGAGTCCATCAAACTACTGTGGTGAGTCGGAATTACTCTACAATCACGGTGAGTAATGGCTTCTCCTTGCATCGTCACCTGCACCGCTTGCCACATGTACAGTTTATCTGTCTCTATCAGCAGCAAGGGATTCACATGTGATAAATGCAGGGAAATAGCTAGGCTGTCAAATAAAAAAAAAACAGATTAAATACAGATAAACAAATGATAAAGCTTGGCTTATTGAATATTAGATCCCTCTCTACAAAAGCACTTTTTGTAAATGATATGATCATTGACCATAAACTAGATGTGCTTTGTTTGACAGAAACCTGGCTAAAATCAGATGATTACATTACTTTAAACGAGTCTGCCCCCCAAGATTACTGTTAAAAAACATGAGACGCGTCCAAAAGGCAAAGGAGGAGGTGTTGCTACAATTTATAGCAACATTTTCAGTATTTCTCAGAGGTTGGGTTTCAAGTATAATTCATTTGAAGTAATGGTGCTTCATATAACGTTATCCAAAGAAACAAGCGTTAATGATAAATCCCGTGATGTTTGTACTGGCTACTGTATACAGGCCACCAGGGCACCATACAGACATTATTAAAGAATTTGCTTATTTTCTATCTGAGTTAGTGCTGGCTGCAGATAAAGTCCTAATTGTTGGTGATTTTAATATCCATGTTGATAATGAAAAAGATTCGCTGGGATCAGCATTTATAGACATTCTAAACTCTATTGGTGTTAAACAACACGTGTCAGGACCTACTCATTGTTGAAATCATACTCTAGATTTAATACTGTCACATGGAATTGATGTCAGTGGCATTGAAATTTTGCAGCAGAGCGATGATATCTCAAATCATTATCTAGTTTCGTGTATATTCCATATAGCTAAAGCTGTAAAGCCAAATCCTTGTTACAAATATGGTAGAACCATCACCTCGACCACAAAAGACTGTTATATATATAATCTTCCTGACTTATCTCAGTTCCTCAGCATATCCAATAGCTCAGAACAACCTGATGATGTAACAGAAACTATGGACTCTCTCTTTTCTAGCACTTTAGATACGGTTGCCCCTTTACGCTTAAGGAAGATTAAGGAAAAGAGTCCAACACCGTGGTATAATGAGCACACTGGAGAAAAACAAAATTAGAGGTATTTCGTATTGCTTGGCGGGAAAATACTCTCTCCTACAGGAAAGCCTTAAAAACTGCTAGATCTGTTTACTTTCCGTCTCTTTTAGAAGAAAACAAACGCAACCCCAAGTATTTGTTCAATACAGTGGCTAAATTAACAAAAACAATAACATCAGCAGGTGCAGACATTACCCAGCAGCACAGTAGTAATGACTTTATGAACTACTTTACTTCCAAGATCGAAACTATTAGAGATAAAATTATAACCATGCAGCTGTCAGCCTTAGTATCGCATCAGATAGTACGCTATAGATCCCCTGAGGAACAGTTCCACTCATTCTCTTCTACTGGAAATGAAGAATTGTATAAACTTGTTAAATCTTCTAAACCAGCAACCTGTATATTAGACCCTGTTCCATCTAAGCTCCTAAAAGAGGTGCTTCCAGAAGTAATAGATCCTCTTCTGAATATTATTAACTCATCATTGTCATTAGGATATGTCCCAAAATCCTTCAAACTGGCTGTTATTAAGCCTCTCATTAAACACCACAACTTGACCC
Source organism: Spinibarbus caldwelli (assembly GCA_039654775.1). Lineage (NCBI taxonomy): Eukaryota > Metazoa > Chordata > Actinopteri > Cypriniformes > Cyprinidae > Spinibarbus > Spinibarbus caldwelli. The sequence continues at coordinate 2,821,237 of CM077221.1, forward strand.
CAAAGAATTAATTAATTACAGACCGATCTCGAATCTCCCTTTTATGTCAAAGATATTAGAAAAGGTAGTATCCTCACAACTATGTTCCTTCTTAGAGAAAAAATGCTATATATATGAGGATTTCCAGTCAGGTTTTAGACCATATCATAGTACTGAGACTGCTCTCATTAGAGTTACAAACGACCTGCTCTTATCATCTGATCGTGGCTGTATCTCTCTATTAGTGCTACTGGATCTTAGCGCCGCGTTTGACACTGTCGACCACAACATTCTTTTAAACAGATTAGAAAATTATGTTGGCAAATCGTACTTATCTGACCGCCATCAATTCGTGGCAGTAAATGAAGAGGTATCATACCAATCACAACTGCAGTATGGAGTACCTCAAGGCTCAGTACTAGGCCCCTTACGTTTCACGCTTTATATGTTACCCTTGGGAGATATCATTAGGAAACATGTTGTTAGCTTTCATTGTTATGCTGATGATACTCCGCTCTATATTTCTTCGCAACCCGATGAAACATATCAATTTGCAAAACTAACGGAATGTATAGTTCATATCAAAAACTGGATGACTAGCAATTTCTTACTGCTAAATTCTGAAAAAAAAAAAAAACTTTTGCATAACCTAGAGCATTTGTAAAACTGTATTTTTTCATCTTAAAAATATATCTAAATTACGACCTATGCTCTCAATGTCATGCGTTCATGACCTTGAGGCTAGATTATTGTAATGCTTTATTGGGTGGTCGCTCTGCGCATTTAATAAACAAACTCCAGCTGGTTCAAAATGCAGCAGCTAGAGTTCTTACTAGAACCAGGAAGTATGACCACATTAGCCCAGTTCTGTCAACACTGCACTGGCTCCCTATTAAACATTGTATACATTTTAAGATCTTGCTAATTACCTTTAAGGCCATGAATGGTTTGGCACCTCAGTATTTGAGTGAGCTCTTATCACATTATAGTCCTTCACGTCCGCTGTGATCTCAAAACTCTGGCCATTTGATAATACCTAGAATATCAAAATCAACTGCGGGCGGCAGATCCTTTTCCTATTTAGCGCCCAAACTCACAATCTACAGAACAATCTACCTAACACTGTTCGGGAAGCAGACACACTCTGTCAGTTTAAATCTAGATTAAAGACCCATCTCTTTATCCTGGCTTACACATAATACACTATTGCATTTCTATAATTCAAATCCATTAAAGGATTGTTAGGCTGCATTAATTAGGTCAACCGGAACCAGGGAACACTTCCCAAAACACCTGATATACTTGTTACATCGTTAGAAGAATGGCATCTACGCTAATATTAGTCTGTTTCTTTCTTATTCCGAGGTCAACGTAGCCACCCAGATCCAGACTGTATCCAGATCAGATGGTCACTGCAGCCACCCGGATCCAGTCCACATCCAGATCAGATGGTCACTGCAGCCACCCGGATCCAGTCCGTATCCAGATCAGATGGTGGATCAGCACCTAGTGATGACCTCTACAGCCCTGAACGTCAGTGGAGACCAGGACAACTGGATGAGCCCAAGAGACTGATCCCCAGTGAAGACCCTGTCTCCTAGACAGCCATCAGGACAAGACCACAGGAACCAGATGAGTCATTTGTACAATCTGACTCTGCTGCAGCCTAGATTTAAACTGCTGATTTTGTCTGGCCAGAGGAGAATGACACTATTTTGACACACTATTTCCAGGTCTAAATACTGTAAAGCTGATGTAAAGCCACCCAACTTTATATCAAGCTGATGTAAAGCTGCTTTGACACAATTTGCATTGTTAAAAGTGCTATACAAATAAAAGTCACTTGACTTGACTTGACACAATTGGAATATAGACTAGGTTTATGGTGCATTTTGGAGCTCAACATTGTGAATTATAGTCCATTTTTGTTGTAAGGAAAAAAGAATCATTAGCATTGCAAAATATTTTATTTTGCCTTATGTAAAAGACAAATTAAAAAAAATTAAAAATTAAAAAAAAAAAAAAAAAAAAAAAACATGCTTAGGAGTAAATGTCAAAATTGTATTTTTGGGTTAACTATCCCTTTGAAGGCTGTATGACTCACTGAAGACCCCAGATAAACCGCCTTGGGACTCGACAGCCAGATAAGCGTGTATCTCAGCGAGTGCAGCCGCATTTCCAGGACACGGTCTTTGTGTGTTTGTTGCGTGCAGTCGTTTCTGAAAAGGGCCTTTGCGGGTTTGTCTGGGCCCGCGACACACCTCCCTTTGACACTGACACACATTCTCCACAGCCACGGCGCGTAAATGAACAGAGCTCTGCAGAACCGCGGAAAAGCCCAACGCTGGAGCTGCAGCCCGCTGCGTGAGCCAGTGTTTTGCTCTTAAAATTCAAGTTCACATCAACAAAATGTAACATGTACACATCTCTCTTGCGCAAGATCTGCACAATCCATGAACAAAGACCATCATGAGTTAAACCACTAGTAAACTGACATGTTATAGCTCGTGTTAAGTAACGAGCGCACTCACAGCCCATAAATTCACCAAAAACTCTTGGAGAAATGTGGGCTGGTTCTGTAATGCTCGCAACCTAAAGGATATTTACATTCATGGCTCATATTAAGCAAGCTGGATTTAATGCTGCTTTATGTTTACAAGTTTCCAGCCGCTGGAACAGATTAGGGTCACGTCTAGTTTGTCGTTTAAAACGAATATTTACGGCACATATGGTCTATGAATATTTACGTTTTATTCCATTATGCACAACAAATCGTGACCGGCAGTTACAGGCAATACACTGTTGCATGCATAAAAAAATAAATGAATAAATAAATAAATAATAATAATAATAATGCGATACATAGGTTAGTGTAACTTAATATTGCACACACATTATATGTATATATATATATATATATATATATATATATATATATATATATATATATATATATATATATTAAGCCTTCTGAAATGCACTTACCTCTTTTGCAAAATAATTATGATGTCGGCGTGCCCAAGTTCCCAAAAATACAGAAATGAGCCAAAGTCGACACTCCTTTGTCTGTGAAATATATATGTATTTTTTCACAAACTTGACCCTGGGTCGCTCCCAGCGCTCTTGAGCTCGCACTTTCTTTCCAGCAGCGTTTGTTATTTTCTCTCCCTCTTTTCCTCTCTGTCTGTATTACCCCGTTTTTGTCCTTTCTGGAGCCACAGAAAAAAATCGTACAAAAAAATATGGAGCCGTCAATCAAATAAGTCGACTTGAGTTATGGATGGGGGAGCGCAAAATTAGCCGTGGATCTCGAGTCGCCGATGCTGAGGTGTTTAAGGACAGTTGTGTGGCGCATGTGTCACCATAGCTATTCCTGCCCCAAACCCACCAACATATCGATAAACAGACGCTAAAAGTCGACAAAAGCCCGCTCTTGTGAATCGGCTCCCCCTGTTTTCGGCAATGGTTCGCGCCCGTTGTTGAATCGCCTGGTGGAACAAAACGCGTTCGCATTCCAAGGTTCTGGTTACAGCTGCGCTGCAGTCTTTAGCAAGAGGTGCGTGTGATTTGGGACTCGTCAGAATATATAAATACACTAATCTCTAATTTCTTGCAGAAATGCACAGGATATGCAAAATGGGGTCGACGAGTGATTTAAAAATCAATGGAAAAGTGGACGCTTCTCATCATAAAAGCTCGCCTCATGCAGTCCAGTAGAGCTGCTGATGGGGTATACACACAAATACGAGACAAAATAATTAAAACCTCTATACAGAGACACTTTATCAGAACCGTTTCTCTGACAGATCAAATTTACCATATAACTACTGTTATTTGTAAGACAAAAAGTGAAAACATCAGTAGGACTAGCAGGGTAACAAGTAGAATTTTATAAAAAATATATTAGAGGTGTAAAAGTATTTCAAAACATTGCAGCTGTGCGTTTTGAGACATAGAGACTGAATATCAAAGTTTGACTATAACAAGACTAACTGAAACTGTAATTTTGGCAGAAATGTTGTAGACTCATATTATTTAACCTATTAATGTTTATTAACAGTTTGTCTAATGCGCAGGAGTAAGCCGATTATTGGGACTTTATTATTGAGAACAATTACATACTTGATCGTCATGAAACCGAATTGCGTTCACATCCAAATGGTTATTAATCTACACTGAACCCAAACAGTCCCGTTTCTAGGCATAGGTGAGCTAGGCGGTCGCCTAGAGCGCCACCAGCTGGAGGGGCGCCGATGAGCGCACGTGCTGCCACTACATTTAGCAGGATTGTGATTGGCACGGTCACTCTGAAATATGATTGCCGCCCCCACTGGATCCCCCAACATCATTGGGCTAGAGTACTGTCAATCTGATGATGCCTGTATGCCATTGGATCAGAGCGCTGTCAGTTGCTGCCTCTGATTGTTGCATGCAAAGTTTGCATTTGGATTTGGAGCGCTCAGCAATGCCATTAGATCAGTGGGTTCTGTCAGTGCTTTGGCAAGGTAGGGCTTTTTTTTTTTCTTTTTTTTTTTTTTGCCATGCAAGTTCAAAGGCCAATTTAAAATATTGGTACATAAAAAGTGCACAAAATCAGTATTTTGTTTTGGCAGTATTTGTGGCAGTCGAGAAATCTTGTTTCATGTGAAACTGGTCTAAAAGGTGTGCGTTTTTGGGCCAATGCATTGTTAAAGGTTCAGTGTGTTGTGTAATATTCCCATATAGGCTAAAACTTTTACAACCAAATAAAAAATATTGGTGTAGTAAAATTCGCTAAACCACTTTGTCGAATTGAATGCATCCTTAAGGAAGTGTCAAAATGCTGAATCAATTAATTCGCTTCCAAAAAAAAAAAAAAAAGGAATTAATTCGCTTTCAACAGCGCTTAAAGGGAGCAGAGTCATACATATAGAGGACAGAGCGTCACGTTATTTAAAGGGGAAGTTCACGCGTCAATGAGTAATAAAAGAACAAGTATCCGCATTCTGATTACTTTTATGTCACTGATCAGGCTTTTATAGGCCTATGTAGTTTAGGGTAACAAAGTGAAATAATAATGCAATAACTAACACAACAACAACAAAACAATTGAACAAAAAAACAGTTAAAGTCAAAAAGTAGCCACTGATAATATCTAAACATGTATGTGTGATGACAATTTCTTAGCAACTAGGGATTGTTACATAGAGCTATATAGGCATCCAGTGGCTATAATGGTATCACAGATAATAAACTGTGCAAAATGTTTTATCTTAACAGTCAATTTACAAATAGGCCTAATGCATTCAGATTTGTGGAACTCACAATGCGCTGAATTTCCACAAATTAGTGTCGTTACTATGATAACCAATTTGAATGTGACAAGAAACTGATGTCTGAAAAAGAAATATATATAGATCATTTAGGGGGGGCGCTAATAGGGATTTCGCCTAGGGCGTCAAAATGGCTAGAAACGGCCCTGAACCCAAACCCCAAAGCAGTGTTGGGAGTAACGCATTACAAGTAACGAGTTATGTAATCACATTACTTTTTCTAAGTAACTCAAGTGACTTTGTTTTCCTATTTATTGTCTGTCATGTGCGCCATGTAAAAATAGTTGCTGTAGCTCTAGACTGAATGTGAACATGCATTTACTCAAACAGAAACAGTGAAATGCAAACTCAGAATATATAATGCAATCCTTCAATAAATATGTTAAATTACACAATTATCCTTATGTATTTAATACCATTTTATTATTGCTGAAGAGTGATGAACTTTCTTATCCTGTGTCCTATTCTTGTGTAGATTTACATTTTCTTCAGCTTGTGAAAATGAAAGGGCTTTCATTTGCCAAAAATAGAATATTTTTTACAAGCAATCCCAGCCCAGATGAGAAAAAGTAATGCAGAAGTTACGTAACACATTACTTTCCATAAAAAGTAACTAAGTAATGCAATTAGTTACTTTTTTAGGAAGTAATGCAATATTGTAATGCATTACTTTTAAAAGTAACTTTCCCCAGCACTGTCCCAAAGTGTTGCTATGAACTGTTTTACAGCTGCCAGATGTAATTAAACGGCAGATTTCCTCACACTGCCTGAGTATTCAGTGTATATATCGATTATATGGCGATCATATTAACAGGTATCTGCATTCACACTGACATGATTACAGGAAAAGTCACCCAGAAATAATCCTACGATCATTTAGCTTTCTTCTGCAGAACACAAATATATTTTAAAGAAAGTTAGGAGTCCAAATAGCACTGGACCCCATTGATTTCCATTGTAAGAAAATTCCAGGTTTTTTTTTTTTTAAATTTATTTATTTATTTTTTTACCAAATATAGAAAGTGGCAAATTTGGCAGCGGCATGAGATTGAAACAGGGCTTTTAATTTTAATCAATTTATAGCAACAGTTTGGGGATTGAGTTAGATTATTAACAATTTGGATGTAAATTAGATTCGCATGACGGTTAAGTCTGTAATTGTTCTCAATAATAAACTCCCAATAACAATTTTATATGGACATTATCAAAGGTAAAACTCAGAAATCACTTTTTTTTTCTTTTTTCTTTTTTTTTTGTGAGCAGACCCATAATGCTGTCCTTGAAAACTCAACAGTTAGACTTCTGCATGTTAGACAAACTATGTGAAATATGTTTAATAGGTTAATAATACAAATCTACAACATTTCTTCTCAAACTGCACAGTTTTAATAAGTCTTACTATAGTCAAATCATGGTAAACTTTAATATCATTTGCAGCGTATAAAGTGAGATAGGCAAAGAAAAAAAAAAAAAACGCTAAGCCACGTGTAAAGCTCAGTTCAGCGGGTTCAGTCAGTCCAGGAGCATGTTGGGAAATATTCAGGGTCTCTCGGCCCCCTTTAACTGAGCTATGGGACGTTTCAGATCCCTGTTGCACGATGTGAAGCGTTACGGAAGATAACACTTAACTGACCTCAGAATTCATGCTGAAAAACAACATCTGCCAGCCACCCATGTGCCTTTTCTCCACGACTTACGAGAGTCTGTACACTCGTGCTAAACCTGATAAGAGAAAGCAGCTGATGTTTCAACACACTTGAACATATCAATAAGATTAACTCGACGTGCAAAGCCAAAATACTCGTTTACACATTTTGAGTCAACATGAAGCACATTTTATTTCCATAATGTGACATCTGCGCTCTGAAGGAGCATATGATCGACGGGAGTGAAAAGAGTCAAATGAGTCTGAAATCATGCAGGAATACAGTGAGCCGGTTTTCTGAAAGCACAGCTGAAGCTCTGACGTGATCATTGATCAGCAAATGTCAAGGTCAGAGTGTCAGCGCAGTGAAAGTTTAAATGTTCTCAACTTTAGACTGATGGATCACTTTCCCTCCACGTCCTTGCGATGCACCAGTGGAGCTATAAAGGCAGTGTTTATACCTTGAAATAGATGATTCAGCTAAAACCACATTTGGGCTGGGGCTTGCTTTTATCCTTTGGGAATCGATTGGATTTTGAAAAGTGGGTGTTACACAGCAGAATTTGAAACACCAGCGGTACCCATTGATTGAAACTTATGTGGCTTTATTTATTTATTTAATTTTATTTATTTAATCAATCATAATGACAATAAAGCACAAATGAAAAAAATATATATAAGCAATATTCTAATATCATTTTCTTTTAAAAAAAAATTCTTCTGCAATAATATAAGAATTTTCAGTTTAATACTTGATAGAAAATGTAGAATTTTAACCAATGTGTCCTTTCTTCCTTCCTTTCTTTCTTTATTTCTTTCTTTCTTTCTTTAGAAATCAATCATAATGACAACAAAACATCAACAAATAAAGAAAATTATATACAATAATTTAAAAATATTTTCATTAACAATTATGTAAGAAATTTCAGTTTAAAATTTAATAACAAAATATCTACAATTCTAACTTGTCATTTGTTTTTTGTTTGAGTATTTGTTTATAGAATAAAAAAATAATTTTATAAAATGATCATAAAATTAAAACATTAATAAATAAAAAATATACAATAATATTAATATTGTTTATCAATAATATTGTCTTAATATAAACAATATAATAACAATTTTGTGAGCACTTTTAGTTTAATATTTGATAATGGTCTACATTTTGAACTTACAGTGTCCTTTATTTATTTAGTTAGTTAGTTAGTTAGTTAGTTAGTTAGTTGCTTATTTCCATATAAGCAGAGAATGCTGTTTTCATGGCAAACTCAGATTAGAAATTTAAATAATCATAATAACAGAATAGAAATGTAAATAATCATAAAACTAACATAAATAAATAAATAAATAAATAAATAAATAATAACACAACAATTTAACAACATTTTCTTTCAACAATAGCAATAAGAACTTTCAATGTAATATTTTATGGAAAACTAAAAAGTTTAACTTATTTTGCTAATCAGCTCTGACAAGTAATTTGTCCACACTGAACACAAAACTGCTGCGTGTCACGACACAATCACATCCAGTCAGAGTTTATGTTGAAAGTACAGTTCAGCAGGGTTGGTTTTGCTACTCTTCGCCTCACATTAACAATCTGGTATTAATGAGAAAGAAAGTGGCTAAATGGCTTGTAGATGTACTGTATGACACAAACCTGCAGTCTGTTTACAGTGTGCCACTATTTCAGTCTAACAGAGTGTCTGCTAAATTAAAGTGCCCTATAGAAAGCACCAAACAGTGTGACCCGTCGCCAAAGACCACAGTGACCGCTGGCTAAAATTACACACAACAATGCAGGAGCACACAAACACAAACACACAGTGGAGTTTGGCAGGAGCTGATCTGGACTCAGGAAAACACTTCTCAGTTTCAATAGCGTCGTGTTTGAAACCCAGCAGTCAGACGTTTGGCCGGAAAGGGAGTTTTATTTTGATTTTGATAAGGATTTCTCTTTGTGAGGCGACATTTCCAGAACATGGGGATATTTTAGGTCACAGTTATCTGCTGAAAGAAACGCATGCAGGCTGTGCTGGAAAAGCTGATTTAGACTAAATGTGCTGGCTAAATGAGCGTTAAAGGGAAAGTTCACCCAGAAAACATTTAATAAATTTTACTTAAAAAAAACAAGACTGTATTTTGAAGAATGAGTAACCAAACAGTTGATGGTAGCCACTGACTTCAATAGCATTTCTTTCCATACTGTAGAAGTCAATGGCTACCAGCAGCTGTTTGGTTACGCATATTATTCAAAATACATTATTTTAAGTTCAACAGAAGAAAGAAATTCATACAGGTTTGGAACGACATGAGTGCAAGTAAACTATCATTATAACAGCTTTGATGAAAGAACTACAATCACATGATGAATTGCAAATGATATACCGTAATCGAAATAAAAATAATGGACAATTGATTAAGATGATTTTAAGATTATGTATTTAGAAACAATATATTTAAATTAATGAATGAGATTTGTTTTCTTGCATAATTGACTGTTGAACTCTTTTTGTCTAATTAATGCAAATAAATGAATACCACCAGAATAGAATTAAAATGAAAAAAAAATAAATAAATAAAGATGAAATTAAAGTGCACACTTCAAGCTTTAATTCAAGGGGGTTGAACAAAAATATAACATAAAATGCTTAGGAATTACAACCATTTTTATACACAGTCCCCCCATTTTCAGGGGCTCAAATGTAATTGGACAAATAAATCTAATCATAAATACAATGTTCGTTTTTAATATTTTGTTGAGAATCCTTTACAGGCGATGACTGCCTTAAGTCTGGAACTCATGGACATCAGCAGAGACTGGGTTTCCTCTTTTGTGATGCTTTTCCAGCCCTTTACTGCAGCTGACTTCAGTTGTTGTTTGTTTGTGGGTCTTTCTGCCTTTAGTTTTGTGTTCAGCGAGTGAAATGCATGCTCAATCGGGTTGAAGTCTGGAGATTGACTTGGCCATTGCAGAATATTCCACTTTTTTGCCTTCAAAAACTCCTGGGTTGCTTTTGCTGTATGTTTTGGGTCATTGTCCATTTGTACTATGAGGTGCTGCCCAATCAACTTTGCTCCATTTGACTGAATGTGGGCAGAGAGTATATCCCTATACACTTCAGAAGTCTTCCTCTGTCACGTCATCACTAAACTCCAGTAACCCAGTGCCACTGAAGCCATGCAGCTCATGCCATTACACTGCTCCATAATGTTTCACAGATGATGTATGCTTTGGATCATGAGCTGTTCCAAGCCTTCTCCAGTGTCATTCTGGTACAGGTTGATCTTAATTTCAGCTGTCCAAAGAATGCTTTTCCAGAAGTGGTCTGGCTTTTTACTATGGTTTTTGGCAAAGTCTAATCTGGCCTTGTTTGCACCTTATGGTGAATCCTCTGTATTTGCTCTGGTGAGGTCTTCTCTTGACTGTAGACTTTGACAGAGACAGGCCTATCTCCTGGAGAGTGTTCTTCACTTGGCTGGATGTTGTGAAACAGTTTCTCTTTACTTGGAAAGGATCATCCAATCATCCACCACTGTTGTCCTCTGTGAACGTCCAGGCCTTTTTATGTTGCTGAGCTCACCAGTGTGTTCATTTTTCTCAAATGTACCAAACTGTTGATTTGGCCACTCCTAATGTTCCTGCTATATCTCTCTGATGGATATCTTTTGTTTTTGAAGCCTAACAATTGTCTGTTTCACTTTTATAGAGAGATCCTTTGACTACATGATGTGGGTTCACAGAAACAGCTTGAATGGCACACTTAGAATCAACTCCAGACCTTTTACCTGCTTAATTGATGTAGAAGAAAATGAAGGAATAGCCCACAACTGTCCATGAAACAGCTTCTGAGTCAACTGTCCAATTACTTAAGGTCCCTTGAAAAAGGGGGGAGGTACATATTAAAGAGCTGTAATTCCTTAACCTTTCCTCCAATTTTGATGTGAATACCCTTAAATTAAAGCTCAGAGTGTGCACTTTAAACATATATCCATTATATAACTGTAACTTGAATATGTTTTGGTCAACAGCTAAAATAATAAAAAATGTGCCTGTGTCCAAATATATATGAACTTGACTGTATATATTAATGACCAGACTTTCTTGGAGTTCTGCGTGTGATAATTGAGGTCTAACTGGGATAACTGAGTTCAGCTGATTGTCTTTAATTGTTAACCTACTTAGAAAAAGGGTGAACGATGTTTGTAAAGCGAGCACTGAAGATAGCAATGTGATGAAACGTCTGCTTGCTCGTGTCCATTTGTTTTTAACTCACATGCACTTTGCACATTTTGCACGATGCAATTGATTAAAAAAAAAAAAAAAAAAAAGCATATTTTTGTAGAATTGTCCAGTTTATGTTGGATCCAGTGTGCAGCTAGCCACCTTATTGTTCATTTTCAAGTATTCCATTGGCTCTAAGCACCTGCAGTAAAAGGTTTTCTTTTTTCCTGTTTGGAGTGCTACAATTTTCTTAAGTTTTAAAAATGAACATCCACTCAAAAAATTATTTTAAATTCAACCAGTGTACTTAATTCTATTATTATGATGAAAGAAAAGTAATATAATTATGATCTTTTAAAGAAATTAGAATTTAGTACATGTAATGTATTGTTTGCATTTTATTACTACATAATTTATTAGACATTTAGACACGTATTTTTAATTAAACAATCAATTAAACATGATATTTTTAAGTATAAACTAAAATAATATTTTCTTAAACACTTCAATAATCGTACAATACAAAAAATGCATGAAATATAATCATCATTTTGAAATGCTTATCAATATACATTTTTTTTTGCATAGTATGTATTCTCTATATACACTACCAGTCAAAAGTTTTTGAACAGTAAGATTTTTAATGTTTTTAAAGAAATCTCTTCTGCTCACCAAGCCTGCATTTATTTGATCCAAAGTACAGCAAAAACAGTAAAATTTTGAAATATTTTTTACTATTTAAAATAACTGTTTTCTATATATATTGAATATATTTTAAAATGTAATTCATTCATGTGATTCCAAAGCAGAATTTTTAGCATCATTACTCCAGTCACATGATCCATCAGAAATCATTTGCTGCTCAAAAATCTTACTGTTCAAAAACTTTTGACCGGTAGTGTAATTCTATGAATATATGTAATCTGTCATATAAATGTTTTTTTGTTGTTGTTGTTTTTTTTCTGTAACACTGTAATGATGATGATGTTAGTGGTCACATCTGTTTTTTTAGAGGCAAAAGTACAACAAGCTTATTTGCAACAAGTAATCACTGACTGCACAATTGTATTCACACACAGTAAAGCTTTAAACACTGTTGTTTCTCTCTGTCATGTACATTAGCAGCAGGCTTGTGTGTATGTGTGTGTGTGTGTGTGTGTGTGTGTGTGTGTGAACAGCTGCAGAGCTCTGGAAAAGGGAAGCCTGAAGCCTGTTTTCCTGCTTGTCTCTCTCGTCTGATTGGCTGTGAATGATTTCGTATGCGTGACATCATCACACTAGTGGCTGACCTACATTAGTGTGACATCAGACTCTCACACACACACACACACACACACACACACACACACTTACTCAGCAGCATTTGCTCATTAAACCTCAGCAGAATCTCATGAAACAAGAAAGACGTCTTACAGACTTCAGCCCTGCCGTCTCTAATCGCATAAGATTTTGAAAATCTCTCCAGATCAGGTCGAGTGTGTGAAAGAGTGATGCTGCAGATGCTCTCTCTCTCACACACACACACACACACACACACAGTGTTACTGTCACACACGACTGCGCCCAGATCAGCAGAGAAAACACTACATGATCAGCTTCAGTAGCACAGAAAATCACTGAGAAATCACAAAATAGCAATTTAATAAACAACTATTACTGCTGCTGCAGAGAAGAGGCCCAGATTCACAACAGCAGTGTAAACAATGAGTTTTCAATGCACACAGAATAACCAGATGACATACTATATGTGATCATTTGCAATATACACCAAAAAAAAAAAAAAAAATTCACTCAATTGCATCCCACAATGCACTGCAATAGACCTTCCATTTCCATGAATTGTTCAGATTGTCAGAAGACATTTTTGAATGAAATATGCGATTTCGATCTGTATTTTTGAGATAATAACTGTAAGCGTGTAGCACAATGAGCCGAGTAATATAATGTTTTAAGCATTATAACTTTTGTAATGTGCTTGTTTAATAATTTAAAGAAGCACTTTTATTAATGTAAACAGGTTTTTAGAAATATACTCTGGTCACTTCAATTTTATAAACTATAGCTTGATTATTAACTCAAGGATGTCATTCCAAGTATTTTTAATTGTCTTGTGAAATATTGATGTTATCAAACTGTTATTTGTGTGATTAGATCACTCAGGATGGGTTCAGAGCAACAGATGAATATCATTAATCACATCCATTGGTAATACGGGCTGCGTTCAAAACCGCATACTCCATGAGTAGGTACTTAATTTCAATAAGTACTTACTTAACGAGCACTAAAAGAGTAAGTACTCTACAGCCAAATCTCGTTGAGTATGAATGTGATCCTCCATGTTGACTTTTCCGCCAATGTTGTTTATTGTAAAAGAAAAAAAAAAAAAGAAGGTAAAAAAAAAAAAAAAAAAAAAAAAAAGATAAAAGGGAGAGGTGCACTAACACCTCATAGCATCAGTAACTTGACGACCCTACCTAGTACTGTTTTCCTCAGCCTTTGCAGTGTTTGCAATATCTGTGTAAAGGAGATGTAGTGCAGCTGCTCGAATATCTCGCCCTTGGAGAAGACTGCTGATTTTAAACTGGAAAAATGTAAGTATTACTACTTAAAAAAGATGATTACCCCAGCATGCATTAGTAGCATTTTTTTTTTTTTTTTACTGTAAATTATGTTTTAGTAAAACAAGCAAAATTTAATTTGTCATATGCCATAGCTATGCATGAATATACGCTAGACAAATGCAGCCAAAGTGAATACATCTCAATTTTCATTAAAGCAATGAATTAATGCATTAAAGTTAATGAAATAATTATATTTTATTTACTGACAACAACAGGAAACATGAATAAATGAGTAAAATAATGAATAAAAGTAACCATCACAATAAACACATACATATACAAGTCAACAACACATAAAACAAAGCTTTATTCAAACATATTGTTCTGACAATCATGTATTTACAGGCAGTGAATCCACATCCTACTGCCATCTCAACACAGCTGAGCCAGTTCTGCAGCTGACCACCGCGTCCACCTTCACCTGTCTCTGCCGTCCATCACGACCCTCACTGCTGCTGTGAGACTGAATCTGATCATGGATGGGAAAGGGACATCGAGGCTATCGTTGTCTGAGTGCACAGAGAGGATGAGGAAGATCATGATGACGCCCCTGAACCACACAATCTTGAACAAGAGCAGGAGAACATGTGCAGGACAATCTGGCTGCTGCTGTGTCTGCTCCAAACATCTGTGTGCCTGCTCTCCATGAACACGACTCTCTGTAAAACATTTACACAGAGTAAAACATGAAACTTTGAAGCTTCTGAAACTCGGGTGTCATTGACTGATGTCGTATGAACAGAAACCAACAGAACAAACTTGGCCAAAATCACATCCTCAGCATCTTTTGGACTTTCTCTAGATGCTCTCGCTGGCTTTGGGGTCACTGAGGATGAAGAGACCACAGCAGCATCTGATCCAGATGAGGCAGTAAGGACAGGTGGAGTGATGGAGCGTCTCATCTCTGACACTGGATCATTTCCAGGATGCTGCTGTGGATTCTCCATCCTCACTGCACACACCAGTCTACAGACATTTCAGATCCTGCAAAGATGCACAAATATAATACACAAGCAGTCATTTTAACAGCACAATGTAATTTGCTTTCTGTAGAAGTAACAAAATGATCTTACTTTATATTTTTGTTTCAGGTTTTCCCACAAACACTGCCATCACCTTTCCTTGCAGGTCCCGCTCCACCACAGAAGATCTGCAGTAAATACACACGAATCAAGAATCAGAAAAGTGCTGTAATAGCTCTGTTTTAAATTACAATAATTAAAATAAACTACAACTTAAGATTTAAAAGATGTTTAATTCATTTCAGTAGTGTACTCACTGAGAGCCTTTGATGGCAGCATTCCTTCATCAGTCGCTCTTCACCGGATAAACACTCGTGTGTCTCATCTGTCCCTGTAACATCAGACAAGATTCAGTCTCCTGTGATTTATCTGCTCAATACTGCATTTACATGTTGAGGTAGATGCTCACGTGTTAACTCGCTTTTTATCCAACACAAATATTCCTCAATTTATCAACAGTACTAATACACAAATAAAAGAGATAACTCATGATTAGTTACTCTATGTAGATTTATTTATGTACATTACTTACATTCATCTAAAGCAGTGTTGACAACAGTGAGTTCTACATAACACATATATTCTACATAACACACATACATCTCTCACTCAGATATCTATTTCATGTCTATTAGATGTGTTCTTTTAGAACATTTTCCTGCCACATATTAAATAGACACTTGGTAATCGTCTCTAAGATGTATATGGCTTCTGTAAATTCACTTTGAGATGGGAGCTCCCCTGTTTGCTATACATAATAAAACGTGTTTTTACCGCAAAATCACAAATAAACTGTACTGTTGAGTGTTTACACATTAAGCAATTCAACAGTTTACTCTACAGTAGCTCAACAAACGTGATTTTAACACAAGGAACCGTGTTTTTGTTTGTAAAACTCAACATTTGTAAACACCCTCGTGGCTGTTCTCCGCCCTGTACGGTGATGACGTATCCTCTCGCGTGGGCTTCTGGGATAGAATAGCGTCCATCGGATGAACACGTCAGAATCTGGCCTGAAGCAGTAGGACATCCGGGGATTTCTCGCCTACTCTTTTATGAATACTTAAGTTTTCGAACGTACTTCTTTCTTCACGTACTCTTTTTTCCTACTATATAGTAGGTAAGTAGGCATATTCGAACGCAACTTAAGTATACGTTCGTCCGAATCTCGCGAGAATTAGTGCACTCGCCTACTCTTTTATGAATACTTATGATTCAAACGTACTTATCCGCTCGCCTACTGCTTTTTGCCTACTATATAGTAGGGAAGTATGTGATTTCGAGCGCAGCGACTCACTGATGTTTGTGCTGTTGGTTCCCTCCAAATTGATGTCACTTCCTGTAGGCTGTTGTCACACAGGAACTGACTTTTGTTTGTTAAAGAACTAACAAGATGCAGAGACAGAGACACAATTGATCATGGATTAAATAAAAATGTAATAATAAATGAAGAATGATTTGTTTGAAACATTTGAAGAGGCATATAAGAGAAGAAAAATAAAGAAACATGAAATAAAATATTATTAATAATCTTAATAGTTATTCATTTTATATTAGATGAACATCCACTCAAACCATGATTTCAACCTCATGCTCTTTAAATAGTGATATTGTGATTAAGGAAAACAATTTAATTTCTATTCATTATTTTAAATTTGTATTGTGTGATAATAATAATAATAATAATAATAATAATAATAATAATAATATAAAAATGTTATCCAATATATTAAGACATGATGGACACATGCAATAATAATAATAATAATAATAATAATAATAATAATAATGCAAAACTGGGGGCTGTTTCATAAAACAGCCAATTTTTACCTAAGTTTACCAGTTAAGCCAGGTTTATTTCAGTTAGTCTGACTTAGTGTCAGTTGATTTGGTTCAAAATAAGTCTGACTAACTGAAATAAGCTTGGCTTATTTGGTAAACTTGTTTTATGACATTAAAAATACTCTCAACAATAATATTATATAATAATAATATAATATAATATTTCATATAATAATATAATATAAAAGCATATAATATAATAATATAATATTTACAAAATATCATGCAATTATTATTATTATTATTAATATTATTAATGTATATTGGGCAGTATCTAGTCACTCATAGTCACAGGCAGATGAGATGTCTATGTCTGGAAAGTAAAAAAAAAAAAAAAAAAAAAAAAAAAAAAACAGGTGTGTTTTATTGTTAGTCTTTATTATAAATATCTGTCAAGCAGTGGAACTGCGTGTGGAAGGTTCTGAAGGAGTCTGAAGGTCCTCGATCCATTCTGTGAACATTCTAAACATTGTGTGAAGATCTCAACCTCCTGATGACCTCAAACACACCTTCAGCAAACCGCTGGAGAAACACCACATACAACAGAACCACAACTCAACATCTCAGCTGTTTCTTCAGCAACAAGATTAAATGGAGATCAGACGGAGACCTTTGCCTCGCTGAGAAAAATACCTCAGTAATCATTTCATGTGCTCTGAGCTCTGAAAGGTCTGAAATTATACGCAGGTCTGATTTATACACAGTATTTTTCAACAATCTGAATAAAGTGCAGTGCAGTGAAGTGAGCGTTATGGATGGAGTCTGTGAATGACAGATAAACACAGAGAGGAGAAGATGTGGCAGAGATCAGCTTTCATCTCCACTGAGGTTTAATCTCACACTCCTTTCTTTGTCTTCCTCTCATTCACAGATCCGGTTTCTGTTTCTCACATCTTTTATTCTCTCAGACAAATTACACTTGTGATTTACACACATTTAAACCCTTCAGATGAAACGCAGCTCATATTTCTGTCTCTGAGTCTGTGAGTCTCACATTAAAACATTCAACACAGGAGACATGCATGTTCAGGGCAACTAATCAGTCAAAAAATCTCCTAAAAATGTAAAGCAGTCGATTTAGTTATAAAATGTGGCATTCACTCTTGAGTACAGCCAAACAGTGTGTTAATGTTTGCATGAATGTGGCCTTTTCATTTAATTTAATTGCCCAAATATAGTAAATCAGTAATGTTAAAAAAAAATAAAAAAAATAACCTTTTAAATAAAATGGAAATGGAGTGAAACATAACAAATTAAAATAAAATTGCAATAGTAAAATATACATTAAAATAAATATCAATAGTGCAAACAGAGTAAACCAATAATATTAACAAATAAAACAACAAGAATACAAAATCATATTTTCATTTATAATTTTATATGTTAAAAATATAATAATATAACAATAATAAATTCAATAAAATAAAATATCAATAGTGCAAATAAAGTAAACCAGCTATATTAACAAATAAAATAAAATGACAGAGAATGTAAATAGGGTAAATCAGGAATATTTTAAGAAATAAAATAACAATAATGCAAAATTGTATTTCAATAAAATTTACTACATTTAATTTCATTTAATTGTGCAAATGAAGTAAATCAATAATATTAACACATAAAAAGTTCAATAAAATGTGAATGGAGTAAACTATTAGCTGAGGAACTAAGAACAAAAATACAATAAAATAAATATGAATAGTGCATTGCAGATGGAGTAAACCAGTAATACTGACAAATAAAATAAGAATAATACAAAATTATATTTCAATAAAATGTACAATATTTAATTTAATTTAGTGCAAGTAGAGTAAACCACTAATATTAACTAATAAAATAATTGATAAAATAACACTGACAAGCAAAATAACAAGAATGCAAAGTAATATTTCAATAAAATTTAAAATAGTATTTCACTAAATTTAAATGAACAAAGATGCAGAAAACTACAAAAACTTAAAATTAAGCTAAAATACAATAATATTCTAATTAATGATAAATTAAATTTAAAATAAAAAAGAACAATTATCAGGCATAAGAGAGTGATGAGTTATATGTGTATGATTGTGATAAAGAACATAAACGTATCAATCAAGACACAGCCATGAAGCAAATCAGTCACTGTCTCATAGTGTGACGTGTAAACACTAGTGTGCTGGTAGTCAGCAGTTTTCGTAGTGCCCTAGTAAGAGTTTCTCTTTGTGTCTTGTTCTCTAAAACGTCTCACGTCGCTCACGGCTCGCTTTGTTCGCTCTCATTTACATTCTAGCAAGTCACCCGTAGACCAGCAGCGGCACAATGCAGCCTGCAGAGGGTCAGAACAAACACACATGGATACACACGAAACACACACAGCGCACTGCAAAGTCACATTTTCTAAAGATCACGTTATCCAACACGCACACACAAAAACTCACACTCGGTCAGGAACAAACATTGTCTTGGCAACGGTGCTGAACACATGACCTTCTCAAGAAACACACAGGTATTTCAACACACAGCCAGATTCACTGCAGCAAACACATAAATCACCTTGTGGCCCAAACATCCTGAAGGATCTCCCATGCTGCACCAGTGTTTGTGTTTGGCGGGTGTTCTTGTTGCATTTCTGGTTTGGTGAGTCCATTATGTCTGTTTGCCTGTCAGCGTGAAGAGTCTGCATGAAATGCATGTCACATCACACATGTCTGTCTGTGTGTGTGTGTGTGTGTGTGTGTGTGTGTTTGCATGGACTCGTGTTTGCCTAACCGTCAGCATACAGTTGAGCTTGACTGTGATTGCAGAAAGTTGTGTAACTTTCTGTTTGGAGAAGTGTGCGGTTGTGTGTCTGACCTTTGGTTATTTAAGCTAGTGAATGTGCAAGTGTGTTATTTGTGTTTGCAGTGTAAGTGTGTGTGTGTGTTAATCACTGTACAGTGAAGAGTGTTAACATGCAGTTATTTTAGATTGACAGACGGGCGGATGGACGGACAGACAGACAGACAGACAGATAGATAGATAGATAGCGCTACAGATGGATGGACAAATATAGTTGGTTGGTTGCATGGATGGATGAAGCGATGGACGGACAGACAGATGGATCAACAGATATAGATGAACAGATAGACAGACAGATAGATGATAAATAGACAGAACGACAGATAGACAGATACACAGACAGACAGATATATAGATGGTGAATCTTAATAGATTTCCCCACAGCGGAAAATAAATGGAGTGATGGATGTTAAAGTAAAAGAGAAAAGATAATAAAACAAAGAAGACAGAGGATAAAGGATGGAGAAAGAGCAGAGATGAAGAAGGAGAGAGAGAGAGATGACAGATCGGGTGAACACATGAGAGGGTGTGTGTCCACTGCACTGGAATGATTGTGAGCAGTGAGGCGTCAGATGTGCAGCACTGTCTCACACACACACACACACACACACACACACACACACACACACACACACACACACACACACACACACACACACACACACACACACACACGCACACACACACACACAATGCTTCATTAATGAATATTCGTGTCCGGCTGGCATGTTGTTCTGCCATCTGTGGCATGTTTCACACAGTAATTGTTCTCTTCATCTTCATTTCATTGGTCCTCTTTCACTCACTGTATTTGAAATCGAGCAGATGTGTGTCACGAATTCAATTCGTTTGATTGTTCGTGCGTCCGTTTGCTTCCAAAGTGACAAAAGAACGGCATGGAGTCATTTCATTTGTTTGAAATAATCCCCATTTAATTAAACTGAACTGAGAGTTCATTTCATGAGTCTGTTTCACATTGCTCAGTTTCCCTGTGATCTGACAGGTAGACAGAAGGTCACAAAAGAACGTGCAAACGCAAATTTACTTAAATGACCCGCCATCAGATGTTATTCTGTCCTCATGGTGTTAGATCATAAAACTCATCTGATGAAATTTGAAAAATTTTAGTAAAACGAGGAGACAAAACAACTAATGTAATAGAACATTATGTTACACATAGGGCTGGGCGATATGGCCAAATATTATCATAATATATATATATATATATATATATATTTCCATATTATATGATATCAATATTTATTGTGATATTTCTTTACTGTTAAGGGGGGAGGAAATATTTTCTACATGTTTGTTAGACCTTGTGAATAAATGTAAACATAACTTTGTTCACAATTAAGCTGCACAGTGTAAGATACCTTTTAATTTAGGGCACCATTAAATCCGTTTTATTTTCCCCTAAATTATTTTTTTCCATTTTATTTTCTAAGGTTTCTGTGTTTTATGATTCAGTACAAACTTATCATAAAAATGGTGTTTAATGAAATGAATTAATACATCTTTAACAGTTTGATCATTCTTTTAAAATTTAATCAAATGAAATTAATTTACAACATTGCATTGTCAAACAAGATGATGCAGAATTGTATACATTAATGAAAAAAAACCCCACCTTGGTTGTAAGATATTATATTATTATTACTTTGAGAATTATAATTCATACAATAGTAATATATTTCTGTCATAATTTCTTCAAGTTAAACCGGACTTTTATTTTGACAGGTTGTAATTAAAGTCTTTCAGTTTCAGTGCATATTTTTTTCTCAAATGAAATTGCGTAAAGATTGTGAAGTGACTATCAGAGCAGCTCTGGAGATGAGAAGATTAATTCATATCGAGCAAAAATGTTCAAAGTTTATCATCATTATCCATTTTATCGCATTTATCTCGATATGACATCGTGTATCGTCCAGTCGATTTCAGCTGCATCTATTTGTACTCGATATTTGGCAAAAAAAAAGCCTAAACACATGGTGGAAATAACAATTAGAAAATTTTCATATCAATGTCACAGCACTAGCATCCTTTTTACATTTTCGTCTTTCCTCAGACTTATTTCACAAAGATTTGAATGTTTACCCAAGAAGTCACCCAGGAACTGCTCAACCAAACACAATAAAATATTCTAAAATACCACAAAATAAAAACAATAGCTTAAATAAAATATATACAACTAATAACTAATTTGAGGTTTGTCCTGAAAAAGACTTGAAGACTGGACCCATTTTATACAAGCAGCAAAAACAGTGAATTGGTCGAGAATATTAAAAATCTGTAAAATTGTTAACGGTCACTATAACCAACTATGAACAGCTGGTGAAACTAAAGGCTTTGAATTACTGATTACAAAATTAACACAAAGAAAATTGAAATGGAGAACACCAACAGATTCAATCAGTGCTCCAGCTTTAAATCATTCACTAGACAACCATGGAGCACCATGTAAATACCATGGTAAACTTTCATTTCATACTGTGGTACTGCCAGGAACATTTTGGGTCGATAAATTCACAGGCTCCCAAGGCCTAAACAGAAATTGTTTTGAGCGGTTTGGGTTGTGTTTTAACAGGTCCTCTAACTTTGCAGTGACAGACAGATCGACAGATGAATGTAGAAGATGAATGTGAAAGGCCAGAAAAACAATCTCATAAAAAAAAAAAAAAGAGACTCGTCTAGACCTGTTTGTCTAAACCAAGTCTTAACCCTATTATACAACTCACATCCTAAACAAACATTCAATAGCAAGCGAAATTATTCACAGAGCTCTCAAGAAAACTAAAGAAAAATCAATCTCATTGTTGGAGAAGCTAAACTGAAAGTCCAAGTATTTGCTACGGGCCTTAAAACAATGAGATTTTGTTTTGGATGACAGCAACACAAATTTACATCAAATGTGTCTAATAAAACATTAAACGCCCTAAAAACATGAACAGCAGTAATACAATCACCATTCAGAAACCGATTACATGAAGTGCAGCGACCACAGGGAATGCTGTTGAATGACTCAAATTAATCAGTTTCTTTGAATTAGTTTATTGAAATGAATGAATGAATGAATGATGCATTTATAAAGTGCTTTATTGTGTATTGTCGTACACCCAAAGCGCTTTACAATCATGTGGGGGGGGTCTCTCCTCAACCACCACCAGTGTGCAGCATCCACCTGGATGATGTGACTGCAGCCACAGGACAACAGAACCAGTGCGCTCACCACACACAGCTACAGGTGGAGAGGAGAGAGAGAGAGCCAATTCAGTGGATGGGGATTATTAGGAGGCCATGATAGACAGGGGCCAGTGGAGGGAATCAGGCCAGGACACCGGGGTTACACCCCTACTCTTTATGAGAAGTGCCATGGGATTTTTAATGACCACAGAGAGTCAGGACCTCGGTTTAACGTCTCATCCAAAAGACGGTGCTTTTTGACAGTATAGTGTCCCCGTCACTATACTGGGGCATTAGGACCCACACAGACTGCAGGGTGAGCACCCCCTGCTGGCCTCACTAACACCTCTTCCAACAGCAACCTAGTTTTTCCAGGAGGTCTCCACCCAGGTACTGACCAGGCTCAACCCTGCTTAGCTTCAGTGGGCAACCAGTATTGGGCTGCAGCGTGAATGAAGCAAATTGTTTTGCCAAAATGAATGAAGATATTTCAGAAAGGGATTTGATGAGACCGTCTCAACTTGTAAGACTGCAAACATAATTAAAAGCAAAAAAACACATTGCATTTTGCCACTTCATGGCTACTTGTTAGGGAAAATCAAAATCAGTTGAAAGCAGCTTATCATAGCAGTTGTTCCAGATTCTTACAATAAGAGCCAACATGTCATGAACATTTGTAGATTTATTGAAACTTATTACAAAGACCAAACAAAAGACGAACAGAACAAATGAAAACAAAAAGGCAATAAACATCTTGTATTTACTAGAAGCAAACTCACCTCTTAGTGTCATTGCACACAGATACAAACCGACAGGTAAAATGACATTGACTGTACAATCCGAGCTTATTCTCACACACTCAGTGACCCCATATGGAATATAAAACAGTTCAGCTCAATCAAACAGTATTTCTGTGAGGTTAAATAACAGAACGGGGCCACACTGCCACCCACTGGTCAGGTTGAGTAACTCTACATTCCCAAAATGAGTCCTAGAGAAACATTGCTGTGCCTGAACCCAGCACACACACATATAAATGAATGGGTTCAGTTAGGGTTTGGAGACTAAGATCCGTCAAAAGCTTTGGGACTCTTATGAGCCAAAATAATCTAATTGTCTAGTTTGTGTTGGGGAAGACGACGACAACGATCAACAGTGCATTTAAGATCAGAAATCTGCACAGAGGGATCTCAACCACAAGAATCATGGAAAGCATTGGTAAAGACAGATGTTCATGAGTATTTGAGAGCATCTGTGCAGTATCAATCTGCACAGGTCGGTATAAAGAGTGAAAGACCTCAAGAACATGGCAGAACATTCCCGAACTCCAGCCACCATTATCACCACCTTAACTCATGCAGCGGACTAAGACTTTAAAAAAAAAAACAAACAAAAAAAAAAAAAAAAACACCTGAACGTGTCTGAAGTGGGAAAGCAACTGTTTTCTAGGCTTGACAATCCAATTTGTTTGTACTGGCAGCATAAGGTTGGTGCAAACCAATCAACAAGGTTAAATGTACAAAATGCATGTTAGTGTCTTTTTAAGAGCTCTAATCTCCAAATTCGATGCATTGTGATTGGCTCATCAATGTGTCAATCACTAAACCATTGTCCAACCCAGTAAACCTACATAAACTTGTCTGTAAGGGGTTGACTTTTTTAGCTTTAACCTTCATCTAAGCACAACCTATAACTGATATTTTGGTAAAATCCAATCATAGCACTTCTAAGTGGTTCCTCCTCCAAATTTTACAAAAACACATTCAAGCTGTTGGGTTGCCAGTCTTTAAAACAGCTTGAAATGGTACATTTACTGCAAGCTTGTTCAATGTCACAGCAATGAAGGATATTTCACTGCAATCAAAAGTATTCTCTCAATCTTAAGCAGAAAACTTTACCACTCAACCATTTTTAATGAAGATTTGGGTCAGAACTACGAGATCTCATGGAAAGGTGGCTGTAGTCAGGGGTTCATGTGGCTGATTATCTAAAGATGTCATTTTCATGATCCACAGAGTCTTAGTTATTGTTCTGGACTTATAAAATAAAGCAAAGTGTGCATTAACGGTCAGAGGATCTACTCTATATCTCACGGTGAACATGCATGTGTGTGCGTGTCTGTCGTGTTTAAGAATGGTCTCCGTTGGCGCTGTCTCCATCGTCCTCTCCTTCCTCCTGCTCACCTTCCTCTTCCTCCTCATCATCCTCCCTTCCTCGACTCTTGATCTGCACAAACCAAAAGCGACGGGTGAATACGAGCGAGTCGATACGTGATTTCTGACACTGTTGTTTGTCTTTCACTCACCTCCTCTTCCTCCAGCAGGTCTCCCTCGTCCTCATAGTCGTTCATTTCTGTGCTCTCGCGCTCTTTCTTGCCGCTGGAGTGCTGTGGTGAGACTTCATCTGGTTTAGCGCTCTTCACCTCTGTGCAGAAGCATGAGGAGAGAGTCATTAGAAATGACTAGTTTTACTGGTTTTGATCAGTAGTTTTAGTCTATGTGGCATGTACCGGATTTCTTGCTGTGGTCTCTCTCCATTCGCTCCAGGCTCTCCAGCAGATAGTCCACTTTGTGTTTAATCTGAGTCAGTTCCTTCTTAATGGTTTGTAGATCATCAACTCTCACTGCACACAAACAGGGATATGAATGGTGTCACTAAACACCTCAGACATTGAGCTGATTTGCTGCTCAAGAAACATTTCTGATTATTATCAGTGTTGAAAACAGTTGAGGAAAAAGCAAGATACACTACCATTCAAAGGTTCTTTTAAAAAAGAAATTAATAATTTTTAGAAAGGACACAGTTTAAATTAAAGTGACAGTAAAGACATTTCTAATGTTACAAAAGACTACTTCAAATAAATGCTTTTCTTTTGAACTTTGTTCAAATAAAAAATAAATAAATAGCCACAAATAATCAAGCAGAAAAACTGTTTTCAACATTGAGAATTAAAAACAATAATTGAGCAGCAAATCAACATATTATAATTATTTCTGAAGGATCACGTGACACTGAAGACTGGAGTAATGATGCTGAAAATTCCCTTTTACAATATATGCAAACAGAAAACAGTTATTTTAAATTGTAATAATTTCACAATATTAACGTTTTTATTTTTGATCAAACAAATGCAGCCTTGAGCAGAACAGAAAAAAAAAAAAAAAAAAAAGTAATTATTCCAAATTTTTGACCAGCAGTATGCATATATTAGAACAATATAGTTATAAAATATATTTATTTATGTATAATTATTTAGTAGTGAACATAAAAAATGGATTTAAATAAGAATAAAAAAGAGGGATGTATAAAATGGAGAATATAGGGCAAAAACTGTGCCTCACTGGTGCGGGACGTGCGCTGGCTGCTCTTAGAGGAGAAACTGCTCTTGGTCCTGCGGCTGCCACCGCCGCCGCTCACACTCACTCGCGCCCGCTTGGAGGGAATCACTGCCCGCGAGAGCGGAGGAGGAGGAGGAGGAGGAACACGCGACGGGTAAGAGTACATCCTGAAAACACACGCTCAGATTAACACACACGTTCCTGGAATCATGCAATCCCAGTTCAGACAGACATTAAAAGCCTTTAATGAATAATAATAAAAAAAGCTTTTAGCAAAGCGTTTGATCAGTGAATCTGTAAGCGAGCTCACCTGTCATAGTAATCTCTCTGAAAGTCATAGTCCAGATCAAATGAAGAACTGCTGGAGGAGAAAGCACTGAAAAAATTAACGGGTAAAAATACTTATGCACAAAAATTAAAAAAATATATATAATAAAAATATTAAAAACAAACCTGTACATATCTCCTGCAGAGCGTTTAATAGTCTTTGACCGATGGGGTTTTGGCTCACCAGCCAGATTAATATCTGAAAAAGCCGAAAGATTGAACACACATGTAAAAAATATAAATAAATTATATGTGGCCTAGTGGTCACGAAAAAAAGTAGTTTGAGTGAAAGCATCTGCAAAATGAATTTTAAAAAAAAATGGTGCTCATGCATAAGCATGTATTTTAAGGCATTCTGAACCTTACACAACATTTTTTATAAGAACAATCACTCTTGAGCAACTGAAGGTAACGTCACATTTACAAGTTTAGGGCACAAAAAAACAGCAACACAAAGTTGAAAATTCTGGATTTTCTTCAACTTTGAGTTAAGACCACGTCAGATTAAAGAAATTATGCAGAAATTTTCCCTCTCCACTATCCTTATCAAGTTAAATATTGCAACAACATATCAAGGTCGCAATTCACCCAAAAATTTAAATAAATTTAAATATATATAAATAAATAGATTGTATAAATAAAATAAAAAATACTGTGATTTAAGATTAAGATTGCTTTTGCATTGTGACTATAATGTTTATTACTTAATTTTATTTTCAGATTACAATAATGAGAATTTGATTGGAAGCTTAAACATGACAGAATAAAAAAAAAAATTAATAATAATAATCTTGATGGTCCTAAAATGAGGCTTTATTTTAAGCAAAAAGTAGTTTATTATTCTTTTGATTTTTGGTGAACACATTTTTGACAGGTTTTGGGAGATTAACCAAGGCCTGCACATATACATACTATGAATGGAAGAAAGTACCATGCAAAATGAGACAAAATAAGTCCTGCCTTCTAAATAAAACTGCCAATCGTCCATTGGTTAAGTCACTGCAGTTGCCATTATAATCTTCCTATAGAAACAGACCTGAGACCCATGCTTGAGATTGCACATGCACAAATTTTGCTGCAGATTTGGAAATTTGTCAATTAAATGTTCAGTTTGGCCAGCAAATTTCAGTATTTCCCCATTCAAGTAGATCGAGTTGGTCTTGCATGTTTGAAGGCATTGCAAATATGGCCGCCAAGACCACTGACTTACTTTGAAAAGGACTTTCAATTAACTTAAATAGGAAATGCCTTTCAAATAACTGAAACATCCAGGGAAAACAAAGGGAAGAAATTAATCTACAATGACCTGCATCAATGAGATCTTCGCAGTGGGACATCACTCTACTTACCGAGCACCTGTCCGACGATCATCCGCCCATCTTCACCAGCGACAGCAGCTCTGGCGTTCCTCTCGTTGGCGTACTGGACGAAAGCGAAGCCTTTGTGCACAGAGCAGCCCACGATCTTCCCGTACTTACTGAAGATGGCCTCCACGTCAGCCTTGGTCACCAGCATGGTGTTGAGGTTCCCAATGAAGACCCGAGAGTTCAGTGAACGCGGATCCGTCTTGTTGGTGACGTTGCTGGCCATCAGGCTGCTGGTTGTGGGGGAATGACTGGGCAAAAAGAGAGGAACAGAGGGGGTGCAGAAGATCGACAGAGACAGGAAGGACAAATGAGAAATTAGTGCGTCGATAACATCACCAGCCTCCATAACTACGTTTCCATCCAAAGTTGCGAAGTTAACTTAAAATGGAATATTGCATGAAACGTTTGAAAATAAAACCGTTTCCATTTTATATGTTCAAGAGAACAGATTCATCACTTCCTGGGAAACTGGTGCTAAATAACCATAATAAAAATGGAAGTTGCTGCAAATGCAACAGACGAAGTGCAGTAATCGCTGGCATGTAATCTTGGCCTAATGTGAGGCATTGCAATTGTTTGAAACAGTTCTAGGAGGTAAATATACCAACTTATTTTGATTACAGCACATCCATTTCAGAATTACTATATATTTTAGATGGTGTGTAATGTGATTGGTCCTCTGGTTATCCATTGGTCCAATTATCCAACCACGTTATCCATTTTTGTTGCGCATCAAAGAATTTGTTTGGTAAATCCATTTCTATTGGAGTTTAAGTGCATGACTTCTAATTGTATTTATTTATTTTTTTAAACGATCCTCCTCAATTGAGCATGTTTTTATGTGCATTTTAAGATTTTATTGCATAAAGTCGCATGCACGTATCTCAATTTGCATAAAAATACATGGATGGAAACAGCTAGTGAGACTGGATTCATTCTGGAAATCTAAAGTCAACATGAAACAGTATTTGCAACCCGTTTTCCTTTCATAATAACATTTACTGATGAATTACTTACAATAAGATAACACAAATATGTATTATTATAAAGTAAATGGGGCCTATTTGGTTTCACATTGACTTTCTCAGTTTAAAATGGAACCACATGAAGATTACAGCCCAGATCAATACTTTAACATTTCCAATTACTCCACTATTATGAACATTACCAAAGAACAAGGCATTTGAGTGAAGAACAAACATTAATTGAGTTTGTAACAATCAAGATAAAATATAATTTACATTAATTTCATAAGTTATATCAACTAGTATGTTTAAAATATGAGCCACAGCAGTCATATATGAAGCTTCCCTGTGCTATAATGTGCATAGGTATACATTTGAAATCAGGAGATTCAGGTATCAACTACACAGGCGAGTATGTTGTAGTCTTATGCAGTTTGTCAGTCAAATGCGCCACAGGGGATGGCGTTCATATCTGTATGAACCAGTACTGGGCAGGTAATGTGGTTATGTATGACCTGCTGAGATATCACACATGCAAACTAAAATGCGGGAGTCAAACTAAATGCTTGCTGCATTCAAGCTTAAATATAGAGGCGTTATAGTATTTGTTTATTGGTTTGACAGATTAAAATTGGTGGAAATGCACTAAATGGTGAATTTATTGAGGAAAATGTATCTGGTTATTTGTGTGTGTGGATCATTTTCTGTGCTTACTACACGTTAGGGGTAAACTGGTATGTTTGAGCTGGACTGGTCAGTGTTCTGGAGGTATTTTTGGACTCTTTTGGGACATGCGGCTACCTGACCGCCACATAATGTGCACATTGAGATATTTAAGTGTTCTTAGGGGGATGTTGGGGGTTGAATAGTCAGAACTCACTCCATTCTGTCTGTAATTCAGGTCGAGTCGTCTGTCTGCCTGATTCTGTTGGAGAGAAGAGGGTTGTTATTGGACACCGTTGAGCTGCTGCTCAGTAGTGCATTGTGGGTGAAGGTCGTACTGCGTGGGTGGGTGATGTAACCCACCGCACTTTCACGGACATCACACCAATCTCAACACTTTCCCAAAGTCAAACAAGCAGTCTAGTGTTCAGATGCTGTCACCCAGTGGTTGGTATACACAAATTGAGGCAGAGAAAATGAAATCCAGACAGATATCCCAAGAGAAAAACAACAGCCATGTCACCATAATGTTATATAAACCCGCTCAATGTCACATAATCCCCATCTAAAACCCTTTCATTTCAAAGTGTCAAATAGAGTGACATTTCCCAGTCATGTGACGCAATCAAATCCTGTGCTAATGGAAAAAGGAAGAAAAAAAAAAAAAAAAAAAAATTTTTTTTTAAATAAATCACAAACTCACGTCGCCGTCAAGAGATTAAAAAGGTCTATCAAACGATGCCCTCGGCACAGCTTAAGATGCACCATTAAGTCTGCATTATAACTGAACAAAAAGATGAATATCAGTGTGTCTGTAGGAAATTTCAGCTTTATAGGGATGAAAGCAGGTGAAACTGTCACTAGGGGCCAATTATAGAGTGACTCATAGATCTACGCAAATTAAAATCTCCAAATCTCCTCAGGCTCCATGATAGATAGCAGAACAATAAACATGAATTTAAGGAAAATTAGCCCCTGTATGTTTCTATAATTGGTAATAAGATGCTCAATAACATCTACCTTTGCTTCAAGTTACAGCAATTTAAGTCAAGACTATTTCTCAATATTTCAATTGTTCAGAATTATTCTATAAAGTCAATACCACATTGTTACAGTTATCATTGTTTTCACCACTGCCAATTCAAAATTCAATGGTGTAAATGTGGGTATTTTAGAATAAATTTTAATGCTATTTCATGGGAAAACAATGAGTTTTAAATGTTTGTTTTTGCTCTTACAACAAATTTAACAAAAGACTCATTTGCACTCATCCAGAACACAACTGTAGAAGGAAGGACAGAAAATGTGTTTAAATGACACACTAAAGAACTAGTAGACATTTATTTTAACTGTCCTGTATATTACCTTACCATTAATCCAAAAATAAGCCTAGACCTCAGTGTCAAAAGTTGAGATTCTCTCTGTAGCATGTCTTTGAATGTTAAAAGCCTCTTAAATGTGTGGTTTAGTGTCCTGCTGGCCTGTTTGCTCAAGCTTAAGACAATGAACGTTTCTCTAACTGTACTAAAAAAAAAAAAATCCACAAGACTATTTATAAAATATCTGTTACTCTACAGCAGTTTTAAAGGTGATAGAAGTAGGTAAAGACTACACACAGCAAATTGGAGGCTAGTCTGCAAAAAAAAACAAAAAAACATTTTTTCAGGAAGATTGGTGCGGAAGTGGAGAATAAAAGAAAAACCAACTTACGGATTGACGTGGGTCAAAAAAGCTGCCTCAAAAACTACAAAAAAAGCAAAATGAATAAAATCAGAAATGAACATCTTTAGCTCCCTAAAGCAGGGAAAATGTTTTTTACAACCGACTGCTTTAGGGTTGACAGACCAGAAATCTCTATGATAGGACTAATCTTTCTGAGAAAACTGATAACAAAATTGGTGTAAAATGTGGACTTGAGAATAGAAATGTGACCTGCATGACTTTAAAGAGCTAAATGTGTGTGTTGTATACAAAGGCATTAACATCAGCATGCGGTGTTCAGTCTAGAACAGGGTTTCCCAAAGTGTGGGCTGCATATTTTGGGACAAATCGAATTCACACACAAAAATAATAAAAAAAAAAATGGCATTGCAATGCAACAACACGATCACTCCCATTTCATTAAACACTGTTCACTCTACAGCTTTAGTGATGTCGCATTTTGTTGCTTTGTAGATTAAAATGGGAACTATCGGCCAGTCTTATAGTGTAAAAGTCAATTACAATATGTACACAATCGTTTATATAATCTCCACCCCCTGGATTCTATTATTTATTTACTTATTTTTTTGGTAAATAAATTGTAAAATTAAACAAAATATGAAAGTGGTGGATTGGTTGGTTATTCATATCCAATATCTTGGCGTGTGTATGATTCTCATGTTTGGGAACCCGTGATCTACACATATATAACAGCTAAAAACAAATCTGGTCTTAATAGGCTTTAGTTGGAATATGATCCTGATGTGTGCCTAGTGGGGAACTGTGCAGGGAACATGATTTGGTGCATTTCACATAAGATACCCATTTACTGAAGACAAAAGAAATAATTGTATTTTCTATATCAAGCATAGAAAGAAGACAAAGCATAATAAAAGCACTTTCTAATGTCAAATTGCACTGAAAATACTGTTCAAGACATTATCAGTCGGTGTTGGGAAGGAGAGGGCATAAATAAAATTTCAATTTCTTCTAGACATTCTACAAGACAACTAGAAGAGCTTCATGGGCTGAACTTTTGGATTACATACAAATATGATGTTATTTTGAACACATACAGCATGGGGGCACTGGAGCAAAGACAGTAATATTGTCTTTGGCCCACTGGGCCTTCTTCAAACATTTATTTAGTATTAATGTAACCAGCTCAATTCAACATTCTTGATGTACTTTTAATGGAAAGATTACCGTTTACATGATTTTGCACAGACCTGGGGTGCAAATGTAAAAAGTGTTAAATGTCCATGCATTGATATAAATTATTGCATGAGACAGAAAACGTGTTTTCTCAGTCCATTAAAAGTGCTAGACATAATTCAAAACCTGCAAAAACGTCGCCTGAAAAATCAATCGACACGATTCCCACCGGAACGCAACGACCCTCAAAAATAAGAGCAAAAATAACGCCCAAATAATCGTATTAAAAAGAACAAGCTCAGTCCAAATGTCTACAGCCGAATAAAAACAGTCTACTCCTGTTAGGAAAAACAGTCTGTCACGTTAAAAATGGACTTAAAACGCGTTTATATTCTGAATCCTGGACATGGAGGGAAAAACGACCCCATCTTGAAAACACAACCACCGTCCATCTGAGACATTCCCTCCACATTAACTTCAAAAATCAGACAAACCAGCTGCTCTATAGGTAGTCCTGCAAAAATAGGATGAAAAATAACTCCTACTTTGAAAAATGAAATAAAAATCGCGCGGTCCTCTCAAAGCATATCTGTTTTCATTGCTCTACCACGGCATCACAAAATGTACGCCACCAAAGCCAAGCAGAAAATGATCAGAAAAATGCATTAAAAATTAAAAATAAAAAACACAAAAAATTCTCCAAAGATAGTTCAAAGTCAGTCAAAAATAAAAAAGTGACAAAAATCTCTCGAATCAAAATACTCACCGGGAGTTTAAGACTAAAAATGATTAAAATGCGGTGCTGTACTGTTTTGTGGATACAGTCCGTACCAGCTCGTGCAGTAGACACCGACCAACAGACGAATGCACGAAATGGCGTCGAGCAAATACGCACTGGAAATAAGCCCCGCCCTGCTCTATATATCCTTGAACCTCATTGGCTACATCTCAACGCGCTGGAGAACAACATGGCATTGATTGGTGGATTTACGCGTCATTCTCTTGCACGTCTTTCTTTTTTAAACAAAGTCCTCGTTTGATTGGTGAATTTAAGATTTGGTTAGCAGCATCCTCCCTCAGAGCACAAAAGCTGTTGTAAAGGTCTTTACAAAACGATTATAGTAACTACATTGTGTAGCAAAAATAGCTATATCACTACATTAAAACGTGGTAAACTGCCATTAAAGGTAAGCAAATTTTGCTAAGTTGTAGAAATATTTTAAAAACACTGTAGGAAATATTCATTTATAACAGTTTTATATAATGAACAATAACTGTTTATTAACTATTGAACTGTTTTTGTAAAACACCATGCATGTAAAAAAGAAACAAAAAAAACCCAAACATTAAATACATAAACTTAAAAAAGTTGCTAAACATCTACTTAACACAAAGCCATTGAATGATCATTGCTAATCACAATATTATTGATGAATAGTATTTATTTGAAATTCTGAATCACTGCTGGAAATTATGGCAAGAATGCTACACTGCTAACAGTTTATTGTAGTTTATACTACTGTACCGTTAATGTAATGTAAAACACATAAACAAAGTAAGGAAAGGCAAGTCAGGTGATGTTGTCACAATGGAAACGTAAAGGGTTTTTCAGCAAAAGTTAAGCATTAAAACAATAATGAAACAAAAGAATTTATGAACAGCAACAATTCAGCATTCAAAATCACTGCTTTTGACTCAAAACCTAAAAGTTACCGAGAACCTAAAAGTTGTGACAGTTGCTAATGTACCAACAATGCAAAGGAATTGACACACAAAAAAAACAAAACAAAAAAAAAAAAACAGATGTTAGTTCAAGTTTTGCTTCCATAATCAAAAAATATAGTTGACAAGCTAACACGTAAATTACTTTTAGAGGAAATAAGGACTGGAGATCACCATTTCAGCTTTCGCGAGTGACAACCTGCAACAAATCAACCATTTATATTTGTGAATATTTGCAATTTTTATTTGAATGCAATTAAAGGATGTAGTAACATTTATAATAGGCTACCTTTCTTGTCACTCGTCTTGCTGCGTTGTCGTGGAAGAGTGAAGTCATGATTCGATGACGATGATTCAGGAGTCTTCAAAACCTCTTCAAGTTTAACCTGCTCCTGATTCTCCTATACAGTGAAAGAAAGTAATCCATCACTATGTAGATTCCTAATTAAAATTGACAAATTTGGTGTAAATTTTGGTTCTCAAATTAGCAGCAAATTAGGAGTTTATTGATGCAAAAGTCATAGTTTGTTAATAGTGAGAATTAGACCATAAAAAAGTGTGACCAAATATATGTATATAATACATACAGTTAGGGCTGTAGCTATCGAATATTTTAGTAATCGAGTATTCTACCGAAAATTCCATCGATTAATCGAGTAAGCGGATAAGAAGAACTTTTTCTTTATTAAAGAGCAATACTAAATATACAAGAGAAAATAAGACAGATCTCTTAAAATGAACATTTTTTTTTTCCTTTTTAGAAAAAGGAACATTTTTATTGCTGAAAAAAAAAAAAACGAAACCGAAAATGCTTTGTAATAATTATTTACTTTATTATATAATATAAAGTAATTTTGTAAGACTTTTTAATTTCACTCAGTTTTAATGACACAGAATTAAAAAAAACACAAGCCAATAAAATAACCACACTTTTATTGAAAGAAAATTGGACAGAAAATATATTAATATTAAATATCAATGTATTATTTTTATTCAGTTCTATGCAACAGAATCAGACATAACTGTTGTTGTTTTTGACTAATTATCCAAATAATGTATAGTCCTGCAAACAGGGGTTTTCCTTTCTCAAAATGCAGCGGAGGTGGTACCATCCTGATCATGTGCACACAGTGTACCCACCCTTCAACTGGCTGAAACAAACACTTTTTACAAGCAACATATTTTAGGTGTTATAATAATTATAGCTATGATTAAAGAAAATGACAATTATAAAGTTATGTTTTATTTTATCCTCACCTAATGTTTTATTGTTTTTATTATTATTATTATTATTATTATTATTATTATTCTTAAAATAGCCTTATGAAATGTTTTCTTTTTCTTCAGAAATTCTGTGTTGTGTATCTGGTTATCAAATGAAGGCATAAAACATTAATTTCATTTATCTTTAGATTATTGAAAATTAAATTTTTTGGCAAACAAAGGGGATTTACTATTAAAATTAAAACATGGAAGAAATGTTGTGTGATCATTCCTTAAAAAATAAAGTTTTTTTTTTATTTTTTTATTTTTTTTTAATAATTTTAGTAGTAGTAGTAGTAGTATGTATGTATGTATGTACATTCTGCTGAAGATTAGTAATATATTTCTGCAGCAATGTCTTCAAATTAAACCGCACTTTTATTTTGACGGGTTGCCGTGAATACCTTTAAATTTCTGTGTGTATATGATATGACGCTAGTTTTACTGAAATGAAACGGTGAAACGCTGATGAAGTGACGCTCAGAGCAGTTCTGGAGATGTTGTTCGTGTGTTTATGTCCTCATTGAGACGCAGACGCTGAAATCACCGCGAGCGTCGCGCGCTTCAGTGTGTGTGTGTGGTAAAGGAAAACGCGCGTCTCTGCCATTCATTCATACAGAGATATGATCGCGTAATATGAGTGAATGCTCATCAGATGGCGTAAATCAGTGGGAAATGAATAGAAATGATGATTCTGTGTAAAGAAATATCAAGTAAACGTATAAAAATATAAAAACCCTGGCAAAGCTATAGTGTACTACAGCATGTCACAGCACAGTAGCGCTACTGCAAACAAGAACAACATAGAAATTTCTTGTCTGCGCGTTGTTTGAGCGGACTTAGCTTCTCCGGTGATCATGAGCGGTAACTGAGCAGAATGCACACTGATAGAGCGGATACTGAACGCAGCGTCA
Source organism: Spinibarbus caldwelli (assembly GCA_039654775.1). NCBI lineage: Eukaryota > Metazoa > Chordata > Actinopteri > Cypriniformes > Cyprinidae > Spinibarbus > Spinibarbus caldwelli. Next base: position 2,857,301 of record CM077221.1, read on the forward strand.
CGCGGCGCAGTGATGAGAGTGAGAGCTGAACACTGATGGGCGGCGCGGCGCGGCATATATTTGTGCTTATAGTGCATCCCTAGTAAATGGACTAAACAGAATTTGCCTCGATGATTTTTTCTATTCGAGTTACTCGAGGAATCGTTTCAGCCTTACATACAGTTAACCTAGGACGTAGCTAAATATCTGTTTAAAGTATTTCAGGCCCTTATGCACTTACATCAGATGGGCTTTGATGGACTCTGGTTTTGAGTTTAGGTGTGTTTTGACTGTGCTTTTCCTTCTCTCTCTCCCTCTGTTGAAGGATAGCATTGCGAGTGGCTCTGTACTCCAGAGCGAAGTCACTGACAGTCTTACAAAACACCTCAGCACTCGTTTCTCTCACCATGGTACGCGAATAACCGAGGAAGAGCAGGAACGAGTGGAATCTAAATGCAAGGAAAAATAAAACAAATTGAGCACCTCGATGTCTTGGACATTTCATAAAATTTTATATATTAAACGGTTAGTTCACCCAAAAATGAAAATTAGCCTGCGTTTTACTCACCCTCAAAGCACCCTAGGTGTATATGACTTTCTTCTTTCAGACGAATCCAATCGGAGTTATATTAAAAATTGTCCTGGCTATTCCAAGCGTTACAATGGGGGTAAGTGGGTGTTTTTTCTCAACAGTCCAGAAGACGAGAAATAAAGTGCGCGCATCCGTAATAAAACGTGCCTCACACAGCTCCGGGGGGTGAATAAAGGCCTCCTTTAGCAAATCCATGCGTTTTTGTAAGATAAATATCCATATTTCAAACGTAATAAACACTTTTTTCTCACTTCCGCTAGAGCTGCAACAAACGATTATTTTGATAATTGATTAATCTAACAATTATTAGAATGATTAATCGACTAATCGTCGATTATTTTACTGATTAATCAGTAGACTTTGATTATTCAGCTTTTGCAATTAGTTAAAATATTGAGTTATACATATTCTAACAAATAAAGAAAGGTCACTTCAGCTTTTGAAAATCATATTATGTAATTACAATTATTAAACTATTAATTTATACAAATAGATACACTACCAGTCAAGTTTTTGAACAGTGAGATTTTTAATGTTTTTAAAGAAGTCTCTTCTGTTCACCAAGCCTGCATTTATTTGATCCAAAATACAGCAAAAATAGTACTATTTTGAAATATTTGTACTATTTAAAATAACTGTTTTCTATTTGAATATATTTTAAAATGTAATTTATTCCTGTGATTTCAAAGCTGAATTTTTAGCATCATTACTCCAGTCATGTGATCCTTCAGAAATCATTTTTAATATTCTGATTTGCTGCTCAATAGAAAGTTCAGAAGAACAGCATTTATCTGAAATAGAAATCTTTTGTAACATTATAAATGTCTTTACTATCACTTCAGTTGAAAGCATCCTTGCTAAATAAAAGTATTAATTTCTATAATTTCTAAACTATTTTATTTGCAACATAATCTCTCTTAAAATACCTTATATGGTAATGATAATCAAAACAATCCTGAGCTAGATTAGTTTTGATCTCTGCAAACCAAACTATCACTTTAATGAAATATTTTTTTCCCACTAATAAAAATATTTTATCATTAGCTAGCGCCACACTGGTGAGCTGCTGTATAACAGAAAATCAAGTTGTAATTGTAACTGAAAGCGACACTCACTGACTCTGCTTTATCATGTTTATTACTGTAAAGCTGCTTGATTTAAGGCTATCTATTGCATAAAGTATACTATATAAATAAAAGTGACATGACTGCTTTAATGGAGAACCGAACTGCAAATCGTGCAAACATCCACATCGCTAAAACCAGATCTTAACTGCTACTTTCACACCACTGTCAGTTTTTGTTGTGTTTATTTCGTTATTCAGAGGACAGCGAGCAGCATAGGCTATATTCACATCTAAACGCTGCTCAGAAGCGCTGTCTTCTTCTCTTGAATTGCACCCAGGAGAGCTGAATTACAGTCGTGCTCTACAGCGCCACACTGGTCAAACGGCATTACTGCAGGCTCTTACATTAGGTCATATGAGACAGAACGACTACTCGACAACAAAAATATTTGTCGACAATTTTGTATTGTCGACGCTGTCAATAATGTCGACTAATCGTTTCAGCCCTAACTTCCGCTGACTGTGGTACGCGGAAGTCATTCTGGCGGATGACGTCGGCATTGTGTGATTAGTGATGAACGCGGAGAGAGAACAAAACAAAACGCCGGTCACGAATTAGACGCACAAAACAAGGGTTTGTAAAGAAACATGACAGAGGATTTCAATATAAGTCAAGAGTAGACTGGTTTTCGTTTGCTAAAGTAAGGAAACTTTGCTTTCTTTGTTCCTGTAAACAAACTCGCAAGACTAGCATATCTCAGAGGCACGCGTGGGACACATGTCCTACGTCATCCGTCGGAATGACTTGCACATATGACAGTCAGCGGAAATGAGAAAAAAGTGTTTATTACATTTGAAATATGGATATTTTTCTTACAAAAACACATGGATTCGCTACAGAAGGCCTTTATTCACGGCCGTGTGAGGCACGTTTTATTATGGATGCACGCACTTTATTTCTCGTCTTCTGGACTGTTGAGAAAAATCACCCGCTTGCCCCCATTGTAACGCTTGGAATAGCCAGAACAATTTTTAATATAACTCCGATTGGATTCTTCTAAAAGAAGAAAGTCATATACACCTAGGATGCCTCGAGGGTGAGTATGTCACAGGCTAAGTTTCATTTTTGTGTGAACTAACCCTTTAAGTATTACACTTAACTGCATGTGTGATAAGATGAAATAGTTTTGAATAAATTAACTATACCAAACAAGAATTTTGACAAATTTGATTTAATGTTTCATGACCATAAAATTGTATAGCTCTAACGTTTATTTAAATGCTGTGAATTAGTTTTTTAGACTTATTTTAGTTTAATTTTGCTTAATTTTGTTGTTTTTTTATGTCTATCTAGGCTTTTTGTCAAAAGGTTTTTACAAACATATTTGGCTAAATGAGGGCAAAAAAACTACTTGCATGTGGTTCAAGGCAAATGTTTCAATGACAATATAGCTATTGCCTGTTTTGGCATTTTGTGTTGACCAACTCATTTTACCTGTTGATGACTCTGCGCTGAACGGCTCGTAGCACCTTCAACCTCTCCTCACAGTCTTTCAGAAACTGGGTAAGCCTCTGATGGAGCGTTGCCTCTTCTCCACCTTCCTCTTTTCTTCCTCCACCTTTCTTCTTCATCCCATCCTTCTCAAGTATTCGGAGTTGATCCCAGCATGCTTTGCAAAGCGATTCAAGCTGTGAGAGATTCAGCTGCACTTGTGTGTAGTCACACTAGCCGCCAGCGTGTAAATGTTTATGAGGGACAGGAAAAGAGGGATAGAGACAAGAGAAGGAAACACGATCACTAGGAAACATGTTCAAAACAAAAAAACAGGATACAAATTAACTGGATATCATCCCAAAATCTATCTGGATTGACTCAGAATGCATTTTTACCAGTCAAAACTCTTCTCCTCATGCAATATTTTACCATTTCCATGTTTTAGAATTCTAATAAAGTGATCAAAACTAAATAAAAATAAATGAATAAAGTGAGCTTTTATCTGTTTTGTCTAGATTCTAGCTCTGTTCACTCTGGACGTTTTTTCAAGTTCATGAGGTAAATACATCGTAAAGATTTCTGGTTCATAGTAGCCTATCGGAAAATGTTGGCTGTTGAGTGAGCGAGTCAGTTGAGGACATAGACTGTAAAAACGATGGACGACACACCTTCACCAAAGTCCCTTTCAAGGAAAGTCTGTTCACTCGGCGACCATATTTGAAAGGCCTCTGGGCAGCTCAAACAAGACCAAGTCCTATCGAAATGAATGGGGGAATCCTGAAATCTCACAAACTGCTCACTGAACTTGCAATTAAATTACAAATTTTAAATCAGAAAACTGAAATGAACTGCCCCATGAATGCTGTTTCTCGTGCTTAAATAGCTTTTAAAAAGGTTATTTTTCTGGCTAGACCAGCCAATGCGCATGCGCAGTTATAACGCACTTGAGACTGCGCATGCACGTTCATAATTATAGGAGTGAACCGTCTTTGTGTTTCTATAGTCTTTGCCTTCACTCTCTTCCATTGAAGAAAAGTGAAAAGTCTCGCCCATAGGTCCCGCTCACACTCCTTCAGAGTCGATCGCAAGCATATGGCCATTTTTTAATTAGCCTGAATGTTCCAATTTTTGTCTGCTTATTGCCATACAAGAGGCTTCTTAAATAAGATAAATACAGCTCCAATCTTCCCCTGAAGGTCCCGAAAAAGTCAGTTGGTGCCTCAATTCGCTCAGAGAAGTTCAGCTGTCGATTGTCGTCACACAGCCGTTTTTATAGCATCACATAGCTAAAACAAAACTTATTTTAAAAATGAACACTTGTACTTAAATTAGCGTGATAAAAATTACATAAAATGACAAAAAAAAAACATCTTTGGAAAAAATATATGTATTTGAAGTGTAATTTAATAATTTTAGTATAATTATTTAGCCTCACGTCCCATTACATTAAATAGAGAGGGCGGGGTTTATGACCTATACTGGGTCCAGTCACCTGGGGGCGATCAAAACGCTTTGGCTTCACCTTTCAGCGCTTGTGAGGCACACTTGGTTGTGAATGAAGGTGAACGATTCACTGACTGATTGAGGATTCAAAGCGCAAACTGTTTTGTGTATTAACCCGTCAGTTTTCGCAACTCATTTGCTCCACTCTCTATGCGGTAATTTGAGCGATGAACTCACGCCTTGATTAGCTAGACCAGGGCCCATATTCACAAAACATCTTAAGCCTAAAAGTAGCTCATAACTTACCGATTTAGGAGAAAATATTAAAAATAATGGGCGTGTCAGTCCTAAATTTAGGACTCCTAAAGTTTTGCTCTAAGAGTATTTCACAAAGCATTTTAGCACTAAAACTAGCTCCTAAATCTGTGAAACGTTAGCAGTAGTGAAGAGTCACTAAGACCAAACCACAAACTATCCTAAAATGGCTGTTGCCAGCAATCTGCCTTGGAATGTAAACATTTTTGAAACATTTGACGATAATGAGGTAAAAAGGTATATCGCCTTAATCGCGGGGGTATTATGACTGTTGTAGAACTTGTCAGGGACAATTTTCCTTTGATTAGCCTATATCCTTGTTTGCATTAACCAGTTGGGAAAGAAGTAACAGCTCTTCTGATTTTCTTTTACATTTGCATGTCTTACTATCAGCCATGATTATTCCACTCTGTTAATTAAAAGGCTGTTTATATGCATATTCACTAATTGTTTACAAGAAGCATACGCATAAGAGCCTGACAATTAGCTGAACATATACTTGTCTAGTGACTCATAGCTAACCACATTTACTGCTATTTAGGAGAACTCTTAGTGGTAAGATAAACTGTTTTGTGAATACAGGCCCAGGGTTTCTAAACTCTGGCCCCCGAGATCCATTTTCCTGCAGAGTTTAGCTCCAACTTTGATCAAACTCACCTGTCTGTAACTTTCTAATGGTCCCGACTCCCGAAGACCTTGTTCAGGTGTGTTTGATTTGTGTTGGAGCTGAACTCTGCAGTAAAATGGATTTTGCGGGCCAGAGTTGAGAACCCCTGAGCTAGACAGTCGCCCTCTTTGATATTTACTATAGTGTCACTGTAGTCACAGGTTACTTAATTTCTATTCAGACTCGAACACTGTAATCAGAATCAGAATCAGAAGCTGTTGCTGTTGTATGAACAGGGCAGGGAGTCACACCTACTAAATACTATCAGTGGCCCTTTTGCCAAAAAATATTTAATACAACCTGAGGTAATATCAGTTTTTAACATTTCCTGGGTCATTATTTTCATAGACTGCCATTAGTAAATGTTGGCTATTTTCACACAACTGAAATAAAACTGAAATTCATCCATGTTTGTACGCAACTGTGGTAAACATGAAAAGCAAGAGTGCAGTATTTTTGAAACATTTGCAATGCATATTGTTTCTCATGATCTTTTAATATTAGGCTATATGCTGTGCATACTGCACAAAACATACATACCAAACATAGCCTCATACCTTGCTGGCTTTTGTGACAGCAGTGATGTCGGAGTACAGATCAGAGGATTGTGGGTAAAGCTGGAGCAATAACACACATACATGATGAAGCAGAGGCTGCCGGCCGTGTGTGTCTCTCACCTGAGAGAGTTTGCCCAGGTAACTCAACTCAAACCCCTTCGCCTGTAAAAAAAAAAAAAAAAAAAAAAAACACACCATCATGCAACATGTGGGACGGGTGTGACTGCACACATCTTTATACAGTCATCCTCACCTTACAGCTGTTCAGAAAGTTGCCGACGGCCAGCACAGTCGCTAGTATGCAGCGGAACGTCTGATTGGCCGCCAGCTGCTCCATGGCAAGCTTCAGATGGAAGAGCGGCTCTGCGATTTCCTGTTTAGAGGCATAAGCAAAGCATGGAACAGAGCTGCACAAAAAACAAACACTACAAATGACCAGACATGACAGAAAACAACAGTTCAGTTCTCTCACCATCAGTTCATTTATTTATCTTAGTTGATGATTTTATTCAAATAATGTCAAGCACGTACATGCCTGGACAGTTTTCCAGTACAGATTTAACTCATACAATGAAGGATAATACAACCTGAGCTCATGAAAATACCTATTTTAAAAGATGGTGATTTTGTATAATAACTTGTATAATGTGATTTTAATGGAAAACCTAACTGTCAATAAAAAGATTGTACGAAAGTGTACAAATGAGATCATACAAATTCATACCAATTAGCCACACTGAGAAAAAAAATATTAAAAAAAAGTGTTGGATTTGCTTTGAAACAATTTTCTTTCAGAAATTGCTAGTAAGTTTCAAAAAACAAAACATTAAATAAACTTTTTTAAGAAAGACTGAAATAGTATTTTCTTATAAAACTTACTTTTGTAAATGTATGAAACATAAAATAGTTTTGCAATGAGAGTGTTTTGGATTGTTAATTATGAATTGTTTTGATATTAAGATTTTTTATTTTATTTTTTTTCCTACCTGGAAGAGTATCAGAAAACAAACCCTGATGTTTGAGAGTATGTTTACATGACAACAATGTACTAAAAACGGATTTTTGAAAGGTTCCGCATACAGACGACAATGTTGTCAAAACAATCCCTGTTCCCTGTGCATGCAAGGCCAATAGTTGGCGGTCACTTTGTAAAGTCACTTCTCACCTTCGCATATAAACATTCCTATCCACCTTTTTCCTAACGAGCCTACTGTATTTTATATTAAGAGTGCAACAAATCATTTCAGATCATAAAATGACACTCTAAATAATCCGTATCCATCCTTTTGACTAAATGGACTGTAAATTTTCATTTTCTATTTTCAGAAGTTAGGAGAATAATGTTGCGTTTGGTATGTTAACGTGACGTGATATAACAACGATATGTATAGAATAGCTCTTTTCAGCCCGAATTATTTTACTCCTGATTATTTTTTTATTTATTTTTATTTTTTTCATTTGTATTCCACTGTAAGTAAATGAAAAAAAGACAACAGATACTATGCATTTGTGGTCTGCTCTCCCGATTTAATTTACAATATACATCCCGAATTCCAGAGAATTTGGGACATTTTGTAAAATGCAATAAAATCAAGAATCTGGGATTTGTTAATTCTCTTTAACATTTATTTAATTAAATATAGCCACATGGGCTAAGGAGTGCTTCGGAAAACTGCTGTCACTTAACACAGTCTGCTGCTGCATCAATAAATGCAACTTGAATCTCTGTTACTCTAGGAGAAAGCTATACATCAATTCTATGCAGTGATGCCGCGGGGTTCTCTGGGCCAGAGCTCATCTCAGATAGTCAAAAAGACAGTGGAAATGTGTGCTGTGGTCAGATAAATCCACATTTCAACCTGTTTCTGGGAAAAAAGGATGTGGAGTTCTCAGTCCCAAAGACCAAAGGGACCTTCCAGACTTTCATCAGCAACAGAAGCAAAAGCAAACGTCTGTCATGGTATGGGGGTGCAGCAGAGCAAACAGCATGGGTGACTGGCATATGTGTGAAGGTACTATTGACATGGAGGCATATATTGGAATTGTACAGACTATCTGTCTCCTATTGAAAATGTATGGCTCATCATGTCATAGAGAATCAGACAACGACAACACAGACCGCTGAGCAACTGAAGCCTTGTTTCAAGTGAGACTGGACAAATATTTTGCTTGCAAAACTTTAACAATTAGTATCCTCAATTCCCAAATAATGAAACTAAAAGGAAAGTTGATGTGACAGTGTTAAACGTGCCTCTGCCCAACTTTTTTTGGAATGTGTTGCAGCCATCAAAATCAAAATTAGTTCATATTTACAAAATACATTTACGTTGGTCAGTGAAAACTTTTTGGAAATCTTTTCTTTGTACTTTTGTCAATTAAATAAAAGTTAAAGAGAACGAACAAATCACAGATTCTTGATTTTATTGCATTTTACAAAATGTCCCAACTTCTCTGGAATTGGGGTTGTAAACCACAAATAATTTAATGGAATGTACTAAGAAACATTAATTTTTCTCCCCAAATCTTCAGGTCTCTTTCCAGGTTTGTTTTCACATGGATGCTGTAAAATGTAATTGATTCGAAATACAGACATATTACTATATTGATATTTAACACATCCGTAATATTGCTGAGGATAGAAGGGGGATCTTTGGGAGTTATTCATGTTATGTTGAAAGTAATTTGTTAATGCGTTTACACTTTTAAATTTCCATTTATTGATGGATAATAAATGAGTAAAATAATGTTATCAATGTACCCAGTTTTTAAAAATGCTTATTATTGCATTCATAGAGTGAACCTTTTGCTGATTGTTTACACGTGTAAATGGAAGTTACTTCCATAATTTGCACAAAACATCATGGGGTGTATGAAAAAGGTGGATAGACTGAAATTTTCACAAATTTGTGTTTTTGTAGTTTACGCTGAGACGGTATCGTTTTCAAAAACTTGCACTTTAAAAACTGTTTTCAAATGTTTGCATTTTCAGGCCCCCAACACACTGTTACGGTTGTTACTATACGGTTGCTAGGAATTGCTGTAAAAGTGTCAGGTCAGTTTGCACTGACAAACACTCTAGCCTAGCTATAAGAAATGTAATTCCTCTCTCTCACTCTCTCCAGTGTGTCGTGGTCCAGAGTGAAGGCCCAGAGCTGCAGTCTGGCGCTCAGATGAGGAATGTTGCTCAGGGTGAGGAGACACTGCTCTGCGGGGCCCAGAGGTGAACGCGGGGCCTGAGTTTTCGCCTCCTTTATCAGATTCAGCTCCTCTTCAGTGGGAACCAGCATCTGCAACCTCTGAGCCACAATAATGTCAGTGAACACTCATGCTTTCCATTCACTGTTGCTGTAATTTGTCACATATATTAGTGAAGGGTTCTAGTCATACATATATAGATTTTGTACTCATATTGACATTAACAGCGCTGTAGGGAACACACCTGGATGTCTTCTCTGTCTAGTACAGTGTTGTCCATGCTGTATATGGCAGGAGGAAGCAGGTGAACCGGTGGCAGACTGCTCAGAGCTATAGTGATAATGTTACTGCGCTTTACACCCAATACAGACAGCTGCTTCTGCTACAGGGATAAACAGGGAAAAAGATGTGGAGCACAAATGCTGAAAACCAAACTCCACCTCATCATCATCGTTTGGTTTGTGTTTTATAAAATATACTATTTTATCTTATGGAAATCCATAAGATAAATTTTTGAGAAAAAAAAAAGAAAAAAAAAAAAAAAATATATATATATATATATATATATATATATATATATATATATATTATGTCACAATTTTTACTTCTAAAGTCATAATTTCAAACTTTTATTTTTTTTTTTTTCATAATTTTGGCCAGGACTCCCTGGAAATAGTGTTCTCGGTGATCTAACCTTGTAAAATAAAGGATAAATAAAATAGAATGCAATTTTGACTTTTTGTCTCATAATTATGACTAAGTGTCATAATTTCAACTTTTAAAGTCAGAATTTTGACTTTTTAATCTCATAATTATGATTTTGTCATACTTTGGACTTGTAAAGTCATAATTTTGACTTTTAAAGTCATCTCTTTGACTTTGTATTTCATATGGTTTTGACTGTTCATCTCATAATTATGATATTTTCTCTCATAATGCTGACTTAAAAAAAAGAAGTCATAATTATGACTTTCCAAAACATCATTTATTTTTTGGGCTTCCATACTATTGTGGTCTCAGAAATGGCTGCAAATGATGTCTGAATGAATCAAAGTGAATCTGCAACAGTTTCAGACTTGGTTGCAGACCCCTTTGACCGATTAGATCAAAAGAGTGATTCGTTTGTGAATCTGTCATCGTTAGTTATAATTTTGTAAACAGCTGAAAAAAACACATACTAATTGCTGAAAATGATTCTCCGGTATACGGTAATCTTCATTGACACATAAAGATTCAACAGTAATATTTTACTGGGGCAGCAGTGTTTACATTGTCTACTCTGATAGCACACTTACTTCATGGAGACGTCTATTTGACGTCTGCATTTACATCTGCAAGATGTATTTTTTAGAGTGTTTGGTCATCTGCAATACATCTATACTTTTTCTATCAGATGTTAAATAGATGTTTATTAGATGTCTTTAAGATGTTTATGATTTAGAATGTATGTAAAACTGACATCTTAAAGACGTCTGTCAGTTGTTTGTACACAGCAGATGCTTTCCAGATCAAGCAATCTTTAACAGACATCTTGCAGACGTACGTGTGCTATCTGGGTAGCGACCGCCCTGTGTTTACTAATGGTTGTCTGTGCACTTTAAACATTGAAGTCCTACCTGTCGTGCCCCCATCAGACTGCAGAGGGCGCTGTTGGTGCTGCTTTTGTTCTCAAACAGGTATTCCAGTCTATTGGTGTCTAGCTGAACCGGTTCCAGACCGGCCCAGATCGACTGAAGCCCGAAGCGGCCCACTCTCGGCAAAGGCTGCAGACTCAACAGCGCGCTCCAGTGGAGCCTCAGAGTACGACAGACTGACAGCTGTGGTGATTCGCTCGCTACAGAGAGGGGCGGGGCCAAAGGTGGAGGAGGTGGGGGGATGGGTGTGGCTGCAATCTGATTGGTTGGAGTGTGGGCGGAGTCTTCATCAATGCTGTCCAGCTCAAGATCCTCATCATCCCATAAGTCGGAGAAGTCAAGGGCGTTGAGGCGGAGCAGAGGGGCGTGTTTTATGAGGGAAGACCAGGTGGTGTCGAGAAAAGAAGATTCGGCTTCTTTCATTGGATATTCTTGGTGATTTACTCTTGAAGCACTTGAGGAAAGTAAATGCATGTGCAAAAAGATGCTTGCGTGGTAAAACTTGTTCTTTTTCTTCTCCAAATAAACACAATGATCAAATATCCAGTCTGAATATACTTCAGAGTTTAACAGAAATGGTTTACCTCAATAAAAATGATAAGTGTCCATTCAATAGTTGCATCATGAATGTGCTGAAGAACATGCAACTCCTCCAACGTTTCTCGTGCTGTAACAAGATTTCCAAAAATGACCAAAAATGAAGAACCATATGTCTTCATGTACTTCAAAACAAAGATAATCCATTCACAGGACCAACAAGAGCGTGCAGAAGAACATGCAGCGCACTTTTTTGCAGTGGTGTTTCAAATGACGCAGCTCCTCTGAGAATCTCCACTGTAGCTTTAGGCGTAAAATTCAGTCTACATTGAGTTTGAACTTCTACAGCATCTGTCTGATGGCTCACATTAAAGAGCTTGTCTATGTTATCAAGAGCACCAGTGGATGTCAGATGTTCTCGGTTGAGGTTTGCATCCTTCAGAGCCGATGGAGTATTTCAGAAGCTCTCCAGTGAAAGCTCTGCGTTTTGAAGTTCCACAAGAAGTCAACTGCTGTAGAATCCTTTCAGTGTCCAGTATTTATGAGAGAGACGTGACACTCCATCTGCGTCCCAGACGTTAAGAGGGGTTGTTTAGACAGAAAAGAGTGTGTTTGTTTGAGCGTTTATTTGAGTTGCGCCCTTTCCCTTAATTTCCTTATCTCTCCAGCATCTCCTGTTTATATCGCTGCTTCTGTACACACAGCTTCAATATCTTTCTGTCTCCACCCTTTCGCTCTCTTTCAGTCTCTCTAGTGCTCTCAGTTTTCCCAGGTTATAATGGCATCCCTCCTTATTCCTTTAAGAGTCAGTCCATGTTGGGACTGGGACTGCATATGGTTTTTGATGATACAATCAAGTCAGTCATCACTATTATTATTGCTCATGCATGATGCTTAAGGATCTAAACAATCCAAAGTATTAAAGTTCTGTGTGAATGATTCTTTAAATCACGTGCATGTTCATCTGCTGGACCATAAAACAGGTGAAACAATCCTACAGATGCACACTGAAAGTTGCTTGCTATCTGCCAAAATATGAAATGTTTTCTTAAAAGTCAACTAAATAAACTAAAAGCATTGAAGAACTCAATTCAAGCTGCTTTAAGAACTGAACTGCCTGGTTGTGTAAAACTAATGCATAGCATTTTTCCAGTTCAGCTCCTGTAAACACATCCATAAGTCTTTGCAGTTTGCTAAATTTTGAGACAAATTGGCTCTTTTATATGTTTTTTTTTATTTTTTATTTTTTTTGTAGATTCAAGGACTTGCCAGCACTTAGCAACCATTTGGATTGACGTAGTGAAAATGAAGGTTTTTTTCTTTATTTTACTGCAGTAAAGGATATTTGTAACAAAGACAGAGATATAGATATATTTCAAAGAATGTTTGCGGATTTATCTTTTTTATAACATTTTTTTAACATCAGTGTTGTTATTATTAAAACTGTTAAGAAATAATTTTAGTTCATTGAAATAAATCTGAAAAAATAAACAAAATATCAATATTAGATGAAAAACTTACTTAAATGAAAATTAGAAGTACTAAAATGATTCAAACTAAAACTGAAATAAAATTAAAGCTAAACTGAAATAAAATAAAATAAAAAAATCCCTAAAACTAATAAATGAAAACTGAACATATAAAATAAAAGCTAATTCAAAATATTAATAAACACCATAAAAGTTGATAAATAATACAAAAAGAGCACTGAATGGCACAATACATCCTTTCTGTAGATTTTCTGTTATTTTACAATCACTGGGCTGTTAAACTAATTACGTCTCATGTGGCTCTGTCTCCAAAAGCTGTTTATGTTTGTTTGTAGAGCCGGGGGAAGTGATTGGTATCACAGGGCTGGATGTTGTCCATAATAGTGTTTAATGACGTTTAATTAGCTAGAGAGGGCAATCCCAGACTTCAATCAGATGGGAATGACCGCCGATTAGAATCAGTGAGACGTTATTCATTATGATGTGAAGGAGACGTGTGAGTCAGAACTCCAGCAGTGTCCTACAATTAGACTCCTATTGATTCTTAAATGATTCTTGGTTGATCCCAATAGGGTAAGTTCCAAATTATGGTACAAATCTGATTAGTATTCCTTTAGGATTTATATTTATTTATATTTATGTTTTAATGTGTTCCCATTTTTATTTCTTTATAATTTAACATTCCCATTCACATCAAAAAAAAAAAAAAAAAAAACTTTACAGTCAAAAATAAGTGAGTCAGTATCTCTTTCTCGCAATCATCAATATCAGTGACTCTTGATATTAAAGATTTAGAAGGGTAAATGGTATGTAGAATTTTGATGTGTATTTCTTTTATTTTGTTATTAATACATTATTTAAAAGGAATTAACCAAGCTCTTCTCCAGTCAATATTATCAATTATAGAGTTCCAAAAAAAAAAAAAAGATTTATTTGAAACAGTTATATTACCATTATTCCAAATGAAGGAGGTGTGAGGAGATAAGTTGTGAGAGAAACAAATTTTCCAAGTGAGAAGAGCTTGCTGATGAAATTTGGACAATTTGAGGGGGATTTTAGAAATATTGTAATCACATTAACACCGCTCTGAACCTTTTTTTATGCTTTATTTATTCAGTGCCACAAGAACAAGGTATATTACATATTCACATTATCAAATTAACATTAGCTGCCAGAGAAAAAAGAAAAGAGAGAAAATTTGAAAGAAAAAGAAAGGAAGAAAAATTGATTAATTTCAATGCTTTCAGAGCATTACATGTTTTCAGTACATTTTTGTTTATTGTTTGTTCCCAGAGATTTACATATAATTTAAAGTCATTTATAAAATGTGAAAAGTATACAGTGAGCCCACTTCTTCTTATGTATAGCCTATGGAATTTTCCTTGCAAAATAAACAAATATATTGTTCTTTACAATTCAAATTTTCATTTTCTGTAGAAAAAGTACATCAAATATACAAATTTCTATCATACTCTCCATTTTTCTGTTAATATAGAATTCCAAACCCTTCCAAAATAATCTTGAGTGAAAACAATGAAAAAAAAAAAAGTAAAATAGTTTATTTTTCTTGACCACAAAATTCACAGGTATGCGAAATATTTAGCTTAAATATTTCCAAAACATGCTTAGCAGGATAAATTCTATGAAGTATTTTGTAAGACACTTCCTTTAACTGCCCTGAACCTTGTATTTCCAGTGATGGAGCTGAAGCTGTCATCCTCAAGACAACACTCGATTGGTCCTTCGAAACGCCATACGTCATCTCCGCCCCCCACCACGGGAGCGCGCACGGTCCTTTTCCCTACTCCGGAATGTTATTTCTGGCAGGCGCGCTCCCGCGGACTGCACCGTTATTATTCGACGAGCGACCGACACCGAAACTACAATGTCAAACATTTACGGGACACCGAGCTCCTCCGCGTTCAAGGATCCGTCCTGATTTATTAATATAGGCCCTACTCGAAAAAGCTACGAACAATCAGATGATATTTCTGGAAGCAAAAGATTGAGGTGATGTATCATCTTTCAGACAAGGTAAGTCAAGAGAGACCGCTTTAAGAAGTTCGCAAACGGCCGCGGTTTCGTTGCGCTGACGATCTGTGCGATTTTCTCGTGCTTATTCCACACGAAACTCTTAGTTTGTTGTTTGTTTCGCGTGTTTAAAACGACTTTAAATGATTGACAGCACCGAGTGTTTCAGCTACGAAGCGGAGGTGTTGCGAAATATCATTTAAAGTGTTCGCGAAAGAAAATACGGAGAAGAAAATGCGTGCGAAATATCTGCGCTCTTCAAGCGAATAAAATATGTGCGCCTTTATTACGTAATGAGCGCGCGGGGCCGATGCGCGTGGGATTGAGCTGAAATCATCTTTCCTTGTAAAAGGTGCTTAGAAGAGAAAGAGAACAGTAGATTCCGCAGAGTATGAATATATATTAATACACGCATTTCTAAACAGAGGTTTCGGTTTCAGACAGCTGCACAATGCTTTAAAGTGATGCAACCACTTCAAAACACTTGTCACGCACATCACTGTCAGTGCAGTGCAGTGCTTCACAATTGGATTTGCTTTAGAACCAGGATTTATACTGGCCATCAAAAGTCTGAAAGTTCAGAAGTCCAGTTATTTTTGCTATCATATGTTATTTTAATGTTCATTGCATTATTGTTATTTGCACTCAGCATGATTTCCCACTGGCTCTGCATATGTAAGTTTGAGTGGAAGTGGTTCTATTGGTGCAGCGTTTCTTTATTTATCCCTCGCCCCGTGTAGGTGGAAGTGTGAGTGAGTCAGGGAGAGATGGAGGTGATTAGAAGAAAAGACTCAGACTCAAACGGCCTCTTCTCAGACAACTCGGACAATGACTGTGAGGTATGAACACCATTATTGGAAACGTTTGAGTGTCATTATTGGAGCTGCACATGTTCACTTTCTCTTTCTGTAGGACATGGGGGCTTGTGGACAGACGACTGGAGTGTGTTTGTGTGAAAATACCCCCTTTACCACCTTCTGTGATCAGCACCCTAAGGAGGTGAGCGTTTATGTACATATATGTATGGAAGTATTCAAAATTTGAGGTCAGTAATATATTTTTTTAGTAAAGAAATGAATACTGTTGTTCATCAAGGATGCAATAATTTGTTCAAAAGTGACAGTAAAGACATTTATAATGTTACGGAAGATTTCTATTTCAAATAAATGCTGTTCTTTTGATCTTTCTATTCATCAAAGAAACCTGAAAAAAAAATCTACTCAGCTGTTGTCAACAGAATAATAATAATTAATATTTCTTGAGTAGCAAATCAGCATATTAGAATGATTTCTGAAGGATCATGTGACACTGAAGACTGGAGTAATGAGGCTGAAAATTCAGCTTTGACTCACAGCAATAAATTACATTTTACATTTTACATGTTCACATAGAAAATGGTTATTTTAAATTGTAAAAATATTTCACAATTTTATGTTTTTT
Source organism: Spinibarbus caldwelli (assembly GCA_039654775.1). Taxonomy (NCBI): domain Eukaryota; kingdom Metazoa; phylum Chordata; class Actinopteri; order Cypriniformes; family Cyprinidae; genus Spinibarbus; species Spinibarbus caldwelli. Next base: position 2,873,742 of record CM077221.1, read on the forward strand.
TTTGTTGTTTTGTTTTAATCAAATAAATGCAGCCTTCGTGAGCTGAAAAGACTTACATTTACATTTAGACACTTAGCAGACTTTTTATCCAAAGCAACTTACAAATGATGACAATAGAAGCAATCAAAACGAACAAAAGAGCTATGATAAGTCTAGGTTAGCCTAATGTAGCAAGGTTATATATATATATATATATATATATATATATATATATATATATATATATATATATATATTTTACTTTTACTTTACTTTTAGTCATTTAGCAGATGCTTTTATCCAAAGCGACTTACAAATGAGGACAACAGAAACAATCAATTGTAGTATTAAAACAACTAAAACTGATCCAAAACTAAAAGCTAAAACTTTATAAATAGTATATATACACACACACATAAAAAAAAAAATAAAAATTAAATAAAAATTAGAAATGCATATGACGAAATTTCTAAACTTAACATTTAAATGAAAACAAAATAAAGCTACAAACAATTCAAAATATTAAGAGAACAAAAGGTATGAGAGTGTAATAATGATTCTAACATAAAACTAAGCCAAACACCAAAAACAACTACGTCTATGTACACACACACAGTGACATATATGTACTCACAAACACATATCCATAAATTCAATATTATTTCATTTCAATGTAGTTTGTTGAAGTACTAAAATAACTCAAATTAAATAATACTAAAACTTAATAAATAACTTATACAGACATAATAGAAAAGAAAACTAATAAACTAAAAAATGACAAACATTACTAAGACTGTAACTAAAATTAAAATAGATAACATATACAAATCAATCTACATTAGTTTAACAGTAATCCTAAAAAAAATAACTGTGCCAAACATACAAGTAAAAAATGGTTATAAAAACTGAAAGAGAAGTGAAACAAGTAATAGGAAAGAGAAAAAATGAAAAGCGATACTTATCCCTTGCCAGTGTCCCTGTCCAGTGGAGTCACTCAATAGAATCGATGGCCTTTACACACTTCGGTCTTCACACGACGAGGGCTTCACACGAGGTCTGCCGCGACCGCTGCCGCGGTATAATAACCTTTTTTATACCCGTCTAACAAATCACTAATTGAATTCAGCTGGACGCACTTTCCAGTTAATCACAATAAATGGCCACGCAAGCACAGACACTAACAAGGTACGCCATACAGTACGAGACCAAACGCGATTTCAGCACGTCTCCACTCAGTAAACAAAACAAGCGTTTCCTAGCAGCGGCAACTGCGCTAAACACTAATGAGACAAGTAAATACACTTACGAGCTACTTTTAACTTCCGCTGATAGACTGCTTCTCTCAAAGAGTATTTCTTACACCGTCTTCTGCTGGCGCTTGAACACACTTTCCTGTTGATCACAATAAATGGCCACGCAAGCGCAGACACTAACAAGGTACGCCTTACAGTACGAGACCAAACGCGATTTCGTGTATATATATATATATATATACACGGTATATATATAGGCTATACACACACACACACACACACACACACACACACACACACATATATATATATATATATATCAAACTCTTTTTATTTTTTTATTAAGGACACACTCGGTCCAAACAAAGACACAGCAAAACAACATACGAATACACACAAGGACAGAATCCACAATATCACATATTTAAATGTGTACAAAAACGCCAATGATTCCACATGTTTGTAAAAAGCCTGACCGAACTTAGTGCCAAGTTAGTCAGTGTTAAAATTATACTGTTTACAGATTCTGGTAACCTACACATACATCTGTACATGAGATTACGCATCACAGCAGCACAGGTTGGCACACCAGCACTGACAAACATTTGGCTTGCACTGCTCCATCGTGGCACCTTAAGCAGCAATCGCATACCATCATTATAAGCTACATTAAGTCTCTGCATGATGCACTTTCTGTAATGCCACCACAAATGTGCAGTATACATCGGGGTAGTCTTCACACAGGTTTTCCGCGGGGCATTAAAAAGCATTAAAAGGCATTAAATGGATTTTGCTAAAATTAAGGCCTTTAATACCATTAAAAGTCATTCAATTTATTTCTACAGGCATTAATTTTTTTAGATGGTTTTGAATAAAAATAATGCCAGTTTGCTTTGAATATAGAGCCTTCATAATTAAGAACTTTTTAATTTGCTGTCGCAAAATATGTACATTGGTGTGATACACACGCGGAACATTTTGGTAATCGCCTGCGGTCTCGCCGGACTGGAGTAAAACTAAGAGCAGAGAATGTTAATTTTGTAAATTCAGAAAGACATTGTGTAGTGCAATTGAGAGAATCTCGTGGAGAAATCAAAACAAATTGAGCGCAACAGCACAGACAACTCATAGTACAAACATACTGTGGAAAAAAAAAAATCAGTTTTTATATTTATACCATATGATGTAGCCTAGTTAAGCAACATGAGACCACTAAGAGAGTGTTGATTCCCGAATATCAGCACGATTGCAGATTTGACATTGATTTTATTCATTCAATAAACGAGTGAAAATCATTCACTAATCTCCGAGCAGCACACAGCGGTGTTTCGTTACTGAATGACTCGGCTTTTGAATTAATCATTTGAGTCAGTGATTCAGTGATCCATTCATAAAGATAGACACTTGCTTGATTCTTGAATGAATCAGTCGTCTGAATGAATCGCTTGAACTAATAATTTAAATGTTCACTAATTAACACAGTCACTTGACGCCACCTACTGGCGGTTTACTCTCATATTTTAAAGTATCATTGTATTTTTTCCAACTTTTCATATTTGTATATTAAAATTAATTTAAACTCTAAGCTCATAACATTATTCATGCAGCTGTAATTTTGGAATGTAAATGTAAATTCATTAATGAAATGTAAGAATTTTATATGAAAGATAATGCAAACATTTTAATTAGATTAGGGGGAAAAAATGAAAGAATTGCCCTTTCTTTATTAAAAAACACCTAGGAAATCAATTTAATATCACAGATATGCTGATTTCATTAAGTAAGAACTGATATAGAAGTGATAGTTTAAATTATGTAGGTTTTCTCACATATCCAAGATTATCATCATTGCATTATTGTCAAATTGAATGGTTAATTTAAAACATAGGCCTATAACTGGTCAAAGTTTGGGATCATTAAGATTTTTTAATGTTTTTGAAAGAAGTCTCTTGCTTACTAAGGCTACATTTATTTGATCAAAAATACATTAAAAACAGTAATATTGTGAAATATTATTTCAATTTATAATGACAGTTTTTTTTTTTATGTGAATACATCATAAAATTTAATTTATTCCTGTGATTCAAAGCTGAATTGTCAGCATCATTACACCAGTCTTCAGTGAAATCATTCTAATATGCTGATTTGCTGCTCAAGAAACATTTCTGATTATCAATATAGAAATATATATATATATATATATATATATATTTTTTTTTTTGTGGAAACAAACCACAATATATTACCCTTTAAAAATACAATAAAAAACTAGTGTTTTTTTTTTTTTATATATATATATATAAATACTTTTATTCAACAAGGACAAATTAAATTGATGAAAAGTGACAGTAAAGACATTTGTAATGTTACAAAATATTTTATTTCAAATAAATGCTGATTTATTTGAAATATTTATGCTGAAATTTATTTATGAAATTTATGCTGAAAAGTAAAATGGATCATGATTTACACAAAAATATAAAACAGAAAAAATGTGTTCAATATTGACGATAATAATAAGAACTGTTATTAATGATTGAGCACCAATAATCATAACAGAGCAGAAAATCAGCATATTAGAATAATTCCTGAAGGATCATGTGACACTGAAGACTGGAGCAATGATGCTGAAAATTCAGATTTGATCACAGAAATCAATTATATTTTAACAGATATTCACATAAAAAACATTTATTTTAAATTTAAATAATATTTCTCAATATTGCTATTACTGCAGCCTTAGTGAGCAGAAGATACTTGTTTCAAAAACTTTAAAAACCTTTGACTGGTAGCGTGTGTAGTGATATATATATATATATATATATATATATATATATATATATATATATATATATATCATATATATATATATATATATATATCATATATATATATATATATATATATATATATATATATATATATATATATATATATATATATATACAATATTGCTATTACTGCAGCCTTAGTGAGCAGAAGATACTTGTTTCAAAAACTTTAAAAACCTTTGACTGGTAGCGTGTGTAGTGATTTATATATATATATATATATATATATATATATATATATATATATATATATATATTATATATATATATATATATATGGGTCATGTATGGCATTAAACTTTTTTTTTTTTAAATGGCATTAAAAAGGCATTAAAAAGCATTAAATTAGATTTGATGATACCTGCAGAAACCCTGTTCACAGATCCTGAGCACATACCAAATTTGCGAATCAACATATTGGCCTGGGCATACAGCGTACAACACTGTCTTTAGATATCCGTATCATCAGACAGGTCATCAGTTATGTAATACCCTAAGTATTTAATCTCATTACTTACTTCATATGCAGTCGTGGCCAAAAATATCGGCACCCTTGGTAAATATGATCAAAGAAGGCTGTGAAAATTAATCTGCATTGTTAATCCTTTTGATCTTTTATTTAAAAAAATCACAAAAATCTAACCTTTCATTGGATAATAAGAATTTTAAATGGGGGGTAAATATCATTATGAAATAAAGGTTTTTCTCTAATACACATTGACTACAATTAAAGGCACCCTTTTATTCAATACTTTTTGAAACCTCCATTTGCCAGTTTAACAGCGCTAAATTTTCTTCTATAATGCCTGATGAGAATAGAGAACACCTGACAAGAGATCAGAGACCATTCCTTCATCCAGAATCACTCCAGACCCTTTAGATTCCCAGCTCCATGTTGGTGCTTCTTCTCTTCAGTTCATCCCACTCATTTTCTATTGGGTTCAGGTCAGAGGACTGGAATGGCCAGCAGAAGCTGGGTTTTGTGCTCAGTGACCCATTTTTGTGTTGTTTTTGAGGTTTGTGTTTGGATTATTGTACGGTTGGAAGATCCAAACATGGCCCATTAGAAGATTTCTAACAGAGTCAGTCACTTATTGATTTTTTATCTGTTGGTATTTGATAGAATCCATGAAGCCATGTGTCTAAACAAGATGTCCAGGACCTCCAGCAGAAATATAGGCCCACAACATCAAAAATACAGCAGTATATTTCATTGTACACATGGGGTACTTTTTATCCCTGTGTTCACCAAACCCATCTTGAGTGTTTGCTGCTAAAAAGCTCATTTTTTAGTTTCATCTGACCATAGAAGCCAGTCCCATTTGAAGTTCCAGTCGTGTATGATAACTGAATATGCTGGAGTTTGTTTTTGGATGAGCGAGGAGAATTTTTCTTCAAACCCTTCCAAACAACATGTGGTGATGTACAGTGGGTACGGAAAGTATTCAGACCCCCTTCACTTTTTTCAATTTTGTTATGTTGCAGTCTGATACTACAATTGTTTAAATTCTTTTTTTTTTTCTCATTACTCTACACTCTGTCCTTTATAATGACAAAGTGAAAACAGAATTTTAGAAATGTTTGCAAATTTATTAAAAAGAAAAAACTGAAATATCACATTTACATAAGTATTCAGACCCTTTACTCAGTACTTAGTTGAAGCACCTTTGGCAGCAATTACAGCCTCGAGTCTTTTTGGGTATGACGCAACAAGCTTTGCACAACTGGATTGGGGGAATTTCTGCCATTCTTCTTTGCAAATCCTCTCAAGCTCGGTCAGGTTGGATGGGGACCGTCTGTTGACAGCCTTTTTCAGGTCTCTCCAGAGATGTTCGATAGGGTTCAAGTCAGGGCTCTGGCTGGGTCACTCTAGGACATTCACAGAGTTGTCCCTAAGCCACTCCTGTGTTGCCTTGGCTGTGTGCTTAGGGTCATTGTCATGTAAGAAGGTGAACCTTCGGCCCAGTCTGAGGTTTTGAATGCCGTGGACTGGGTTTTCATTAAGGCTATCTCAATATTTTGGTGCATTGAGGTTTTCTTCTACTCTGATGAGTTCCTCAGTCCCTGCCGCTGAAAAACAGCCCAACAGCATGAGGCTGCTACCACCACACTTTACTTTTGGGATAGTACTCTGCAGGTGATGAGAAGAGCCGGTTTCCTTCAAACATGATGCTTAGAATTGAGGTTCATCAGACCAGGTAATCTTGTTTCTCAGAGTCTGAGGGTCCTTTAGGTGCTTTATTGCAAATTCCAAGTGTGTTTTCATGTGTCTTCACTGAGGAGAGGATTGAGTTTGGCCACACTGCCATAAAGCCCACATCGGTGGAGTGTTGCAGTGATGTTTGTCCTTCTGTAGGTTTCTCCCATCTGCATATATGATCATGGAGCTCAACTAGAGTGACCACCAGGTTCTTGGTCACCAGTCTAGACAAGCCTCTTCTCCATCAATTGCTCAGTTTGGCTGGGGACCAGCTCTTGGAAGAGTCCTGGTTGTGCCAAACTTCTTCCATTTGAGAATTATGGAAGCCACTGTGCTCTTGGGAACCTTCAGTGCAGCAGAATTTTTTTTGTAGCCTTCCTCAGATCTGTGCCTCAACATAATCCTGTGTCTGAGCTCTGCAGGCAGTTCCTTTGACCTCGTGGCTTGGTTTTCGCTCTGATATGCATTATCAGCTGTGAGGCCTTTTACAGAGAGGTGTGTGCCTTTCCAAATCATGTCCAATCAATTTAATTTACCATAGGCGGACTCCAATCAAGGTGTAGAAACATCTCTGCAATGATCAAGAGACATGGGAGGCACCTGAGCGAAATTTCAAGTGTTGTTGCAAAGGGTCTGAATACTTATGTAAATGTGATATTTCAGTTTTTTCTTTTTAATAAATTTACAGACATTTCTAAAATTCTGTTTTCACTTCATCATTATGAGGTACAGAGTGTAGATTAATGAGAAAAAAAATGAATTTAAACAATTGTAGTATGAGGCTGCAACATAACAAAATTGAAAAAAGTGAAGGGGGTCTGAATACTTTCCGTACCCACTGTAGGTGCCATTTGACAATTTTTTATTTATTTTTTTTTTAAGGTTTTTTGACCCCGAGACTCAACTATTTTCTGCAATTCTCCAGCTGTGGTCCTTGGAGAGTCTTTAGCCACTCAAACTCTCCTTCTCACCGTGCATTGGGACGATATAGACACACGTCCTCTTCCAGGCAGTTTTTTGTAACATTTTATGTTGATTGGAAATTCTTAATTATTGCCCTGATGGTGGAAATGGGAGTTTTCACTGCTCTAGCTCTTTTCTTAAAGCCACTTCACTAATTTGTGAAGCTCAATTATCTTTTGCTGCACATCAGAAATATATTCTTTGGTTTTTCTCATTGTGATGGATGATTAAGGGAATTTGGGCTTTGTTTTCCCTTTTATTTATATTTCTGTGAGACAGGAAGGCATGGCTGGATAATTTCATGTTCATAATCCCCCTGGAGTGCTCAAAATTGTGAATATGAATGGGAATATACTTCAGAGATATTTTACTCATAAAAATTTCTAGGGGTACCAATAATTGTGTTCAACGTGTATTTGAGAAAAATATTTATTTAATAATGATATTTCCCCCCATTTTAAATTCTTGTTATGAAAGGTTCGATTTTTGTGATTTTTTTAAAATAAAAGATCAAAAGGACTAACAATGCAGATTAATTTTCACAGCTTTCTTTGATCATATTTACCAAGGGTGCCGTTTTTTTTGGCCATGACTATATATATATATATATATATATATATATATTAGGGCTGTCAGTCGATAAAATATTTAATCGCGATTAATCGCATGATTGTCATGAGTTAACTCATGATTAATTGCAACTTAATCGCACATTCTAAATGTAACTTAAATTAATACTTTTCAAGTTTTTAATACTCTAATCAACATGGGCATGGACAAATATGGATGCTTTATGCAAATGTATGTTTATTATTTTTGAAACCATAGTCAGCATAGTGCATGAAGACTAGATATGTTTCAAAGATCATAGATGTTTTTCAAAGAACTTCTTCATGTCTATTAGACACATGAAAAAAGAAATTCCAGGTTCCCATTACTTCTCTTTCTTTGCACTAAGCAATTTACTGACACAAGCCTGTTTACATTTTTGCAGGACAGGGCAGCTCACTTCTTCTGAAACATTTATTTATTATTAGATTTGTTTGCCTCTCTGTGTCTACATACTGTATTTTGATGCAGCTAAATTATCAATAAAACTGTTTTCATTGATATATTTTACTGTTTCTGTTGTCAGACAACAGAATGAATATGAAATAGTGACTGAAACGCGACCCATTAAAGTCCACAGGCGGCCGAGCTATACTTTGGCCTTAAGACTACATAACCAGCTCTCCCTTCCAAGATGTTAATCTGCACAGAAATTCTGATAATCGACTGATGAAATCAAATACACTTCGTCGTCTGATGAAATCAAATACACATAAGATAATGACAATAACTGTGCTGTGATTTCGCCTATACTTGCATGTAAAATTAGAGAAGCAACATAATATCAGTGTTATGCTGCTCCTCTCCGCCGCTCGCTGAACAGAGCAGATGCACAGAGAGAGAGAGAGAGAGAGAGAGAGAGAGAGAGAGAGAGAGAGAGAGAGAGAGAGGTGTGTGTGCGCGCTGGGAAGGCAAGACCTCGCGCGGCAGTACCAGCAAGTCTCAGAAACTAAATAAGATTTGGGCAAACCCTAATGATTTGTCGCCAGGTGCTTTTTTTGAAGAGGGGGGAAAAAAGTCGCTAAAGGAGACTGCAAAGTCGCTAAGTTGGCAACACTGTGCATCTTCATTTCTACAACTACGGGCTTTGCCACGGTTCAAACAGAGAATGCGCGCTGCGTTAATCGTGCGTTAATAAAATTAGTGCCGTTAAAATGAATTTAACTTTGACAGCACTAATATATATACACACACACACACACACACACACACACAAACATATATATATATATATATATATATATATATATATATATATATATATATATATATATTAGGGCTGTCAACGTTAATGCGTTAACACATGCGATTATGTGATTATTTTTAGCCGTATCATGAAGATGGCTAAGGACTCAGCTGCTCGCATAGAGTTGGACCGGTCATTCCACCAGCAGGGAACAGTTAATGTAAAAGTCTGTGAAAGTGATTTATATAAAAATATTACATTTATAAAAAAAAAAATATATATTTAAAAATTTTTAAATTTATAAAAATTTATAAATATACAAATTTTAAATAAGTGACTTATTTCAAAAATATAAAAAACTACAGATAGATCAAAGTAAATGGTTTAAATGAAAGGGTCGTGCAGTTTGGCAATCCGTCTCATTGTCTCGTTGTCTGTCATCAGGAATCCAGTGTGAAGTGTGTCCAATGTGGTAAGAACAGACCCATGATCACCAGATACTCAGAGGGTTACGGCACAGAGGTGGGCACAGCGTCCGCATGTCTCTGAATGTACAAGTGCACACGTATGTGTGTGTGTGTGTGTGTGTGTGTGTGTGTGTGTGTGTTTATATGTGTGACTCATGTTCCAGGAGGAGTGTGTCCAGCCTCATCATCAGGGAGACAGCGACGCAGACGCAGACATCGAGGACACGGACAGCAGGTGTGTGACTGACCAACGCTATCTCATGACCAATTCGTACATATTTTACGAGGTGGCTAATTGTGTACGAATTCGTATGACCTCACTCGTACTTTTTTTTACTATTTGTCTACACCCCAGTGACGGGTAGGTTTAGGGGCAGGGTTAGGTATAGGTCATTTGTAAAAATTCATACGAATTGTGCAACTTGTATAATACGTACAATTTAGCAAAAATTGTATGAATTTGTAAGAGTGAGGTCGTACGAATTAGCCACCTCATTAAATATGTATGAATTGGCATGAGATCGAGCTGGATTGACACGCACGAATGTGCTACACTTCGTCCACTTCTTCAGCTCGCTTTCTGCTTTGTGATACATTCAGGCTCCAGATTGTGGGTTCCCTCCAGCGAATCAGCTCCCGGAAGAGAAAGCGTCAGCGAATCACGCGGCAGGACACAACCGAGAGTGAGGACGACGGTGGGCAAAGCCACAGAACGCACCGCTGGAGTCTACGGCTCAGTCCTCATCGCACACATAACAGGACCATACTGGAGGTGAGTGCTGAATGATATCGCTGAAATCCTCGTCTTAATTATTTTCTAAACTTAATTTGTAAATGTATTCAAATTTATTATGTGAGAAGTACAATAAATGCAATAATATAATCTAGATAAAAATAATGAAGGCATGTTTTTCACTGGTTGTTTTTTACCAAATAAACTAAAAAACTGTTTTTTATTTACTCGTACATACCATTATAAATATACAATATATATATTTTTATCATTATTATCCTATTATAGTTTTTATTAATATTTTGATTTTTTTCCATTTTTCCATTTTTTTTTTTAGTTTTAGTAATTTCGTTGTGTGGTCTTGTCATTGTTTGTCATTTATTATTAAATGTCTAGTTTTTATTAAATATAGTTTTTATTTTTTTTATTTCATTTTAGATTTAATAGTTTTAGTAGGCCTACTTCAAGGTAACTAAATGAAAAATAGAAATTTAAAATGAAGTTTTTTTTGTTTTTAAGTTTATCTGTTAACATTTATTTCATTTCAAGTAAAGAATTTTTTGTTTTTAAATATTAAAACTAATATATATGTCACACAGAGACTTGTCTAAGGCAAATGTGTAGTTAAATCAGTATTTTGAACCAAATGATTACAGACAGTTTGAAAGATCCAATATTGACTGGATTCCTCTTCATTTAATTGTTTCTGTCTCAAAGGAGAGCATTTCTCAGGTGCGGCCGCTGATAATCTGCCACTGTGCAGCGCGAGAGACTCAAACAGTCATGGACGACAAACCCGACAGTGGAAAATGGTCCCTGACAATGTTTCCTGTCCCTCTTTCTCTCCCTGTGTCCTGTTATCTGCTCATCGTCCCTCTCTCCATATCCATTATCATCATTCTCGTGTCATTCCTCCTACCACTCACAGATACTTGACATTGCCTTAAAATATCACTGTATAACCCTCTTCACTATGAATCAATTCATTTCTTTTTAGTTGTGTCTACATGTACAGTGTATTAGACCCTTTTATACAGTGTTATCTATAGAAGCCTGTTTTTGCCACATGAGGAAAAATGCTTTGGTAAATCATTATGAGATAAAAAGTCAAAATTGTGACACACCAAGTCACAATTATGATACAAAAAGTGCAAAATATTATGACTTAAGTCATAATTATGAGATAAGCTCAACATTGTGACACTAAGTCATAATGAGAAAAAAAGCCAAAATTATGACATACTAAGTACTATGCATGACATAAAAAGCAAAATGTGGAACGCTAAGTCAAGTTGAAATTATGACAGTAAGTCATGATTGAGATAAAAATTTCAAATAATGACAAAATCATGATATACAAGTCATGACAAGCCATTGAGATAAAAAGTCAAAATTATAATATACTAAGCCACATTTATGAGATAAAAGTAAAAAAAATGACATACTAAGTGATAATTATGAGATAAAAAGCAAAATGTTGAACACTAAGTCATAATTATGAGACAAAAAGTTGAAATTATGATAGTAAGTCATGATTGAGATAAATATTTCAAATAATGACAAAATTAATTATGACATACTAAGTCATTATGAGATAAGTCAAAATTACGATATACTAAGTCACATTTATGAGATGAAAAGTCGAAAATATGACAAAATCATGAGATAAAAGTTGAAATTATGAGATAAAAAGTCATTATTTCTTTGAAAATTATGGCTTAGTATGGCACAATTTTAACTTTGTATGTCATAAGTGTTACATTATCTTATGTGGTGTTAATGGGCTCCTGTAGCTGTTGGACACCAAAGACATTCAGTTTATTGACAGAAAGTGCATTTGGATGCACAACATGATCAGGGGTGTAAAATTACTGTACTGTATTGTAAGTGAGGGAATACTGTGTCAAAAAGTCGTTTTCACATTTAACCATGTTTAAACATAAAGTTATATATTTATTTTAACTAAGGCATCTCTTCGGAAGGACAAATGACTGCAATTGTGTTCAATTACATTTCACATTGAAATGGATGTCATTGGTTGTTCATAAAAAAGCACAAGAGCTCAATTTGATTGGCTTAGCAGCTTAGTAAGATAAAAAGACAATAGGCTTATATTTTTATATAACAGGAAATATTTAAATAATAATGTACTTGGTTCTTTGAAATGTGGAGCATTTTCTCCCTTTGACAAAAGTAATAGAGTAAAAGTTGCAGTTTCTAAATCACTCAAGCAAAGAACGTATTCCCAAATTAACACGTAAGGATGTTAATGACGTGTAATGAAATACTTTAACACCCCTGCATGTGCAACTTGAAACATAATTGTTGTATGATTAATCAGATTTCAATATAAATGCTTTTCTTTTTGCAGTTTTTAAAGTTGACATGAAATGGATTCACAGTTTGTTTTACTTGTTAGAGCAGGACTTGATTGTATTCATCAGAGTTTGATGCGATGGTGTAAAGTGGGCGTTTAGTGAGTTTGAAGAGGTTTTTTTGACCTGGAACGTGGAGGATGAAGGTCACCCTCATCTGCTATTATTGCCGTAACCTTTAGTACATTAACCAGCATTAAATGACTTCACAAAGATTTTAGAAAGCAGCTGAATAGCTATTTGGCAGCCTTGATGTCAAGTGTAAAAGAAAGTAATTTCAGGGACGAAGAAAATTCAATGAAAGATAAAAAGCGTGGACAATAAGACGAGGAACATTTATGAGGAAGTGGCTTTCATGTTGACTTGAACATCAGTAAAAGCAGCTCAGATCCACATCATCATGAAGTGAATCACTCCTCGTGTCTGTTGAACCTCTCTACCGTCTCTCAGTGTCATCAGAAATAGAGCTGTTATCTAATTCTTCATGCTGTGTGTGTGTGTGTGTGTGTGTGTGTGTGTGTGTGTGTGTGTGGGAGAGAAGCACATCGGGGCCAAAGGCCCACTGCCACATGTGGGCTGAATCTATGCAAGCGTCAATTTTTTTACAAACCCTTTTTTGGTGTAAATAAGCTCGTAAGAGTTTTTATTTCTCTTGCTTTTGCCGTCTTTCATCTGTCGCTCATGGATTTGTTCTCTGTGGAAGGGCTGTTGTTTGTCTCACGCTGGCTCACTGTAAAGGCGACTGCAGTATTTCAGTCAGTGACTCATTTGAACCATCTCCAGACGCAATATTCACTGACAGAAGCACAAGAGTGAGTCAGGTCAGATGAGTTCAGACAAACGTTTCCCATAATCCCTCATCATTAGTTCATTAGCCGAGTGTGAACTTTCACAACTTTACCAATTTATCAGCTGCATGTTTATGAGTGTTTTTGTTGCAACAACAAACAACTAATACTCTGCATCTGTTCCTCATTCCAGCTTATTTTGAATTTCACATTTATTCATATTTGCTTAATGCATATTTTCAATTTTATTTGATGTATTTTTTTTTCCCCTGTGAAAATGGTATTGTAAAAGGAGTCTGTAAAGTTGTAAAATGAGTCTGTCTAGATTGGAAGAGAATTAAAATTATAGTTTGACAAAGTCTGAGTGTCTCATTTTCTCTTAAAAACACAAGTATTTAATAATTTTGCATGTCATATTTCAACATAAAACTGAAATAAACTAGAAATTATATTTTGCTTATGAGAAAATGATGCCCACATTTTTTTGCATTGTCATTAAAATAATATATATATAATTTTGTACTTTCCCTTGATAAAATCTGATATAAACAAACAAGCTCAGCTTTTAGTGCCTAACATAAAAACAATGTAAAATTAAGGATGTATAATGAAGCTCACATGCATTTTCTCTGTTTGTATTTATTTATTTATTTGTTGATTTCAGCACACAGTCCACTCATGGTCTGTAGGTGTTGCTGTGGCTTTGGAAGAGGTTTGTTTGTCATTAAATATATGAGCACTCGTCCTTGCACTGAGAGCGAGAGAGAATGAATCACTCAAGTGCTGCTGGACATTACAGAACAGGAGGGGCGTGTCCTCGGGGCTGCGTGACTGACAGCTCTCTGGGCCAATAGTAGGGTCGTTATGAGCTTGACGAATCAAAGAAAAAGAATGTCCCATTCATCCTCTAAATACTTCTTGTTGTTTGTTTTACCATTTTAAATCTCTTCAATAGATGCCATTTGCCATCTAGGTGAAGTTTAAGTGTGGTTCCTATATCCAGATCCTTATGGGGTGTTAATGCATTAATTAGTCAGGCATTGATAGAGTCTTAGCATGAGCATGTTCTCTCTGTCTGTCTCTCTGTGGCCTCTTGGCATCTCCGGCAGGTTTCCAGTCCAAGGCCGCCAGTGACATTTGTAGCTCTGTTTGTAGCTCTTAAAGCACCGCAGGTTTCCATCTGCTGTCTCGCGCATTCACGCTTCCCAAACATGGACAGACAAAAGACACGGAGAAGCCTAATGTACACATGAGCCGGGCTATGTCTGCATGTGTGTATATTAGAAGAAAATAGACAGGCTATTATAACAGTTTGTATTATTATTATTTATATGCCTCAATAAATTTATGATAAAAAGTTTATGATAAAAAACTTTTAACTTCCTTAAAAGATGTGACAATGTGACAATGTTTGTGTATATTCAAACAGTAACAAACAGAACTTGACATGTAGTTTTAAAACATTAAAACAAACGGAAAAACAACCAGATCATTTTGTCATAGACAAATCTAATTACAAATGCATTATACAACAACAGCTATAAAGTCTATAAATTGCTTGTTTCTATCTGCTCTGGGCTCCTTGACCCAGATAACATTCCCAGGCTGTGGAGGAGAAACATGATTCTACTGACACGATCAGAATCTAATGCCTCGAGGCATCACATGCTCTCAGCACCCGCTCCAAAGTTTCTCATGGCCCAGAACTGAGCCAGAGATGGAGTCAAGGGCAGGACTGTGAAGAAGTTACACTTTTAAAATGATCCCAGCACAGTCTTGAGTTTGTGGAAAGGCTGCTGGTCCAGGATCACTTCTTTCAAGATGTTTTCTGTGGTGTGTGACTGAGTGCTGTGGATTTCAGAACAATGAAACAAAAGTAGCATTTAATAAGACGTATTAGGTGCGTTTATGTTTGGAAGACATGAAAGTCAACACAAAATGAGGTTACACTTTATTTCAATAGTCCACTTTAGACATTCTACTAACTATAAGTAACTTTGTAACTACATGTCAACTAATTCTCATTAATTTGCAACTACATGTCTACTAACTCTCAGTAGGTAGGTTTAGGGTTAGTAGAATAAGCTGACATATACTTGCAAAGTTTCTCATACTCAGTATGTTGTATGTTGTGGACCCATCAAAATAAAGTGTTGGAAGATATTAAGCAGACAGTCTATTAATACTCTAATGACTGCTATTTGACATGTAGTTGCAAAGTTACTTACTGTTAGTAGAATGTCTAAAGTGGACTATTGAAATAAAGTGTTACCCAAAATGTCTTTTACAACCTATTTTACTCTTTTGAGTAACCAAACCAAGTGAAACAGGAGCTGAAAAATAAGAGACCTCATCTGAAAAGGAATGGCAGACCAACATTTTTTTGGCAGTAAAATGCACTGAAAAACTGTGTGCAATTAGACCAGAAACATGTACAAAAAAAAGTTAGAAGGGTCAGTTCTTATGTTGGAAGCTGATAACAAAAGGTTTGGAAAACACCATGAGATATTAGACTATCAGATAAAGCAAACCTCAAATCCATGTTGAAACAACTTGATTTCATAAACACATACAAGTCATACAAACAGACAGTTGTACAATAAATAAATACAGTTTATTAATCAGCACCAGACACTCATAAATATATAGCACGACTGGATTAAGCAGCAGGTCTTTCTTAGATGGCTTGAGATGCGATCTTATTGAATGCTTGAGGTAAGAATAGTGTTATGTTTTGTGTGACCTCATGAGACACTGATCTATTTTGCATACCAGACTACAGTTCAAGAGCCCACATCAACAGAGAGATTCAACACAAGTTAGGAAACAGATTTGATAGAACTTGTCCTGGTTTTTGAGCACAAGGGAAATTCTTTCAGGACAGTAAACTGAAGTCACAATGGCAGTAGATCAGCAGTGTCTTCAGAAAGTGGAAAAGTTCGTGGAGATCAAGAGAGGATGAAAATTCAAGCAGCGATACTGGATGGATGGATGTGAGTGAAGAAGAGGAAGGTGAAGAGAATCCAGGGGAGGAAGATGAGCGGACAGAAGAAGAGGATCGAAAGGAGCAGCAAGTAAATGCATGGGAAAGTGAAAAGACTTGATGACGATGAAGGATGTAGTGTTAGTTTTCCTTTTACACCTGCAAACAGTGAAAGTGTTTTTTTCTATGTGTAATGATAAAGCCAGCGATGAAGAGGATGTCAGTACATATGACAACAACAATAACATTGATCCAGAATGCAGTAATAGTTTTCCTGTTACTAACAGTGGTAACTCAGTGGATGTGTTTACAAATGATGCTGATAAATATGATGATAAAGAATATAGTGTTAGTTTTCCTGCTGCATCTGCAAACAGTAATGGTTTAATTGCTGCATGCACAAATAATGAAAAGGCTGGTCATGAAGATGA
This sequence comes from Spinibarbus caldwelli, assembly GCA_039654775.1. Classification (NCBI taxonomy): domain Eukaryota; kingdom Metazoa; phylum Chordata; class Actinopteri; order Cypriniformes; family Cyprinidae; genus Spinibarbus; species Spinibarbus caldwelli. Next base: position 2,890,540 of record CM077221.1, read on the forward strand.
TGCTTATAAATATGATAGCAAAAATACTCATGAAGCATATAGTAAAAGTCCTCCTGTTGCATCTACAAACAGTGACAGGTTAGTCGCTTCAACTATAAGTAATGATAAAACCAGTGATGAAGAGGATGGCAATGAACATGACAACAATGAATTTAGAATTAGTTTTACTGTTACTTCTGCAAATGGTGATGGTTTAATTTCTGCATGCACGAATAATGATAAAGAGGATGTGGATAAAAAAGATGACAAAAATAACAATGAAGAACATAGTAATAGTTCACCTGTTATGTCCATAAACAGTGAAGGTTTAGTTGCTTCACATACAAATAATGATGAAGTCAATGATGACAAGAGTGGATATAATATACATGTTGACATTAACAGCGATGAAGAATATATTAGGAGTTTACCTGCCACTTCTGCAAATGGTGACAGTTTTGTTGCCATGTTTGCACAAAATGATAAAAGCACTCATAAAGATAATGGTAAATACGACAAAGATAATGAAAATGACTGTTTTGCTACTGCCTCCATCAGTACTGATGACATTGGTGTTTCTGAAAAAGACTTAACATTTGGAGGTTTAACATTTAGAGATGAAGAGAAGCATATGGCGGACTCCAGCTCTGAAAACGAAGTGATAAATCAAGAGTTAGAGGAGGAGGAAGAAAAAGATGATGAATATGATGGAAGTAGCAGTTTCGAAGATTCTGAAGATGAGGATTGCGACATGTATCCCAAGAAGCTATACTCTGATCCAGCTTACCCAGGAGCGGTCTTCCAGGCTCTTGAGAACATGATGTTGTATTTGGTCCTCACTGATTTGACCCTCTTTACAGAGGATGGATACCAATTCCAGGTTCATTCCTTTGTCTTGGCTGCAGTCAGTTACCTTATTCAGACAAGACTCAGACAGAAGCCCAAACAAGAGCAGTATATGTCATTGTATGTGGGTCTTGAGGTTCATGGTTCAGGGTTGGCAGCAGTGGTGGAGTTCGCCTATACGGGGAACTTCAGCATTCTGAACAAAGGCAACATAGAATGGATTTGGTCTGCAGCTGTCAGCCTGGAAGCGCCGAGAATTCTAGAACACTGTAAAGATGAGGAAGAAAGAGAGGAGGATGAGGCAAGAGGAAAGAAAGAATGAATGAATGAATGAATGAATGATGCATTTATATAGCGCTTTATTGTGTATTGCTGTACACCCAAAGCACTTTACAATCATGTGGGGGGGTCTCTCCTCAACCACCACCAGTGTGCAGCTCCACCTGGATGATGTGACAGCAGCCACAGGACAACAGAACCAGTGCGCTCACCACACACCAGCTACAGGTGGAGAGGAGAGAGAGAGAGAGAGAGCCAATCAAGTGGATGGGGATTATTAGGAGGCCATGATAGACAGGGGCCAGTGGATGGAATCAGGCCAGGACACCGGGGTTACACCCCTACTCTTTACGAGAAGTGCCATGGGATTTTTAATGACCACAGAGAGTCAGAACCTCGGTTTAACATCTCATCCGAAAGACAGTGCTTTTTGCCAGTATAGTGTCCCCGTCACTATACTGAGGCATTAGGACCCACACAGACCACAGGGTGAGCACCTCACTAACACCTCTTCCAACAGCAACCTAGTTTGATATGGCTGTGAACAGAAGAGAGATTTCTGCTGAGGAACATATGAAAATTTGTCTACAGCAAATCAGAATGATGTGGACACAGAGAATGGGATGTGACATGGAGCTTGAAGCAGAGGGAAGAGTATTTTGTGGTAAGAGATTAAGGAATGTGGTGAAAGTGTGAGTTTCCTAAGCATGCAGCTAAATGCTCCCTCCATAGCATTAATAGCGCTTTAGCATTAATTTCATGCCCTCTGTATTTGCAAAACTGCTTTATGTATGTATGTACGTATTATAAGTTTATGGTAACGCTTTAGATTACAGCCCGCAATGTACCGCGTAACCAGTATTGCCGCTCCCTGTACGCAGAGTATGCAGTTTGCGTAGGGCACCAGCTTTCAGGAGGGCACCATCCCAGTTGCTCAAAAAAAAAAACTGATGCCCGTGCGTCACTTTCAGGTAGGCTACATTAATAAAATCATAATCCTGTGAAACTTTTTTGGGTGTTCAAGTTAATGACGTGTTTAAATGTCAGTAATAATTTCACCACCACCAAAGCATCTAATATTCTCTCCGAGTTTACATGTTCATTTATACGAAAGCCAAGGTTTTAACACTAATAAAAAAATAAATAAAATAAAAGAAAATCATGGTTGTTGTATCCATGGTAACCACTAAATTAACCTTGGTTTTGTTACTTCAAATAATAATATACAAAGAAATATTAAGATAATATATTTTTTGTGGTTATAAAAACAAACCTAAGCCAACAACAGTCTTTAAAATGACTTATGCATTATATAAAAACAATGAGGCAACCCTGCTGAAAAAAAACAAACAAAAAAAACAAAACAAAACATTATAACCATTAAAAAATACAATGGTTTTCTTCTGTAGTGTGTTTTGGGACATATTCCATTAGGATTTATTGGTTTTAACAAGCCACCAATAGAAGGAAACCAATTACCAGTAGAGACCAACAGGGTCCATTATGTTTCCATTAAAACCAATACAAGTCCCATTATAACCAGTAAAACCATTACAAATTTTGTGATGGTGTCTAAAGTTTTTTTTTTTTTTTTCAACATTACATGTTATTACAAATCCCCGTAAAAGGAGCCAAAGGCCTGGTAATTGCTGCTGTTATACTTACAGGACGATCATATCCTTGTTTAAGAGGCTATTGACCAAACATTTAATTCAAACATCCACGTAATCTTTAATTTTTGGCCACCACTTTACTATAGATGACACAGCCTCTATAATTTCTTCAATAAAAAACATGTGAACGTCACAACCCTTACAAAAATTAACCATGGTTTTATCGTAGTAAAACTGCTTAATTTTCTTTTGCATGATTTCTGAATGCTTGAGACCATAAAATCAATCAGACAAGTGTATGAATAAAATAATAGCCATAGGTAACTCCAGAGCTACAATTGTAATTTGTAAATAATACAATTTAATTACAATTTATTTATTCATTTACTTTTATATTTTATTAAAGTTCTATTTTGACCCTTATAGTAGGTGTTATTTATTTATTTATTTTTTACTTTATTATTTGAGGGAGGGGGGCACAACAATACAATCCTGCTTAGGGCACCCATTTGGCCAGCAGCGGCCCTGCGCATAATTAAACAGAATTTACAGCGTAACTATTTGTAACTATAGAGGACCTCCACAGTACCTACTCATAGGTATAAGGGATCAATATGCAACATTTGGGGAATAAGGGGTAATAACCTACGAAATTATAAAGCATTTATACTGTAAGTATTTTATAACTAAAGGGCACCTATTCTGAAATTACGTGGTACGTATGACACACAGATCGAAATTTTCCACGTAAGCATAACTTACAGCTGTACGTACGTGTAGGTAAACGGAAACAATGTGCAACATTTGGGGGATAAGGAGGTAATGACTTGGAAAATTAAAAGTATTTATACTGTTAGTATTTCATAAGTAAGGTGTAGCTATTCTTTACGTGGTATGCACGACCTACTGTTTTAGGCAATAATATTATGATTTAGAACAAGTTGCCTTATTGTAATAACAAAAATATATGATGCAGTATATTTTAACACTATGTTCTAGGTACTTATTGTATTATTACAACATATATCTTACATGACTGATGCAAATAGTAAACTGTAGTAGTATAATTTAGTAATTATAGTAAAGTTAAAAACCACCATAGTCTTATATAAAATTTTACCACAGTTTACGTGACTCCCCTCCTATAGCATATATTCTTAAGTAAACTGGAGTGCCATTATGCCATTCCCAGTGCCACATGTTGGGTCAGCATCAGCGGTCTTAGAGGGGAAGGTCTACATAATCGGAGGCTACTGCCAGGAGGACTACAGTGATACCAAAACAGTGCACCGCTATGATCCTGCAACGGAACGCTGGGAAAACATGAGTGTGACACCAGGCCCGAACACATACATAGCTGTGTGCTGCCCATACCAGCTCATCGTAGACAATAAGAGGGGGATATCTTTAATAAAATACATTGTTGCATTGTGCATTATCTCCACCTCATGGCAAGATTAAAACAAAAAAAGTTCAGCTTGGGGCAAAAGATGCTGTCAGAAATTGAACAGGTGGTTCACTATATATATATATATATATATATATATATATATATATATATATACTATAAAAGACACTGTAAGATTAATGAACAAGAGAATGTACAGTCCATTGAAAATCTGTAAAGATTACTGACATTATGAAATTATCGCAATGCCACATATAACTAATCTTATCTGAATAGGGCTTTTCAAAGAAAAAACACATTGAAATGTCACAGTTATGAACATGCACTTATACATTCCTGGAAACAATTTATCAATTAATTGGTATCAAATATTTTTCATTTTCAATTTTGTTGATCACTTTATTGGTTAAATGAATATTAAATTCTCTGAAGCTTTATGCTATATGTATATTTGTATTGGAGATTGCTTCTAGAATGAAGTAAAACAAAGGGAAATTGTTTATTTCTACTGAGTTCATTTATTTTTTAAAGTGTGTTATTGCCAACATGGTTTTCATTTTTATAAATTGAAGATCAAACTTACTTTCTCTGTCACAAACACTCTCAACCAAGCTTTGTTTTTATTTAACCAAGAATATTTATTTGACTAGTGTTTTCTGTGCATTACATAGCATTACAGATTTACATAACTATTGTTTGACGACAAATTTGTTAGGTTGCCATCATTAAGTTGCCATCTAGGAACATACTCAAGTTAAAAAAAAAAAGGAAGATGTTTAATGTGTAGCTTCATATAAAACAATAGAAGTCTATGATAAGTCCTCATTTGGATAGCCAAGTAATGTGCCTGAATGAAAATTAATGTTCCATAGAAGTGAATAGGAGGACTCTTGCTTTTGTCTGTATATCTGAAATAGTGATCTTTTAACAACATTTATGCATGATTAACACAAAAAAAAAAAAAACATAAGCTATATTTTCAGGACTTTTAAACTTTTTTTTTTTTTTTTTTTGACATTTTACTATATACACATACAAATTATACAGAAGTAGAATCCAGTGGGTAAAGCAGGTAACCTGTGAAAGTGGAATAGTTGTACCGTCGATCCACAAAGATCCAGGTTCTGATCCACAGCCTCATGTGAACCTCCTCACCAACATCCAGCTCCATCACGGCTCCATTGGACATTTGGTCGTTGCGCTCACCAGAATTATATTCGTATGAAGACACAAATCGTGCCGTACCTTTAAAGATGCTCAGACCCATATCATGAGAGGAAAACGCGGAGCCTGAGTACCTGAAGTAATACACACCTTTTACAGGTGCTGTGAACACTCCTGCAAAAGACACACAAGCAAGGATCTCAATATTACAAATGAAACCGTGTTAAAAATTCAATGATCAAATTATGAATTTCTCAAATCACAAAAACTCAAACTTAAAATGTAGAAACCTGTGACAGGGTCATATGCATTGCCAATGTTGGTTAGGACTTTATCAAAGATGAGCTTGGCCTCTGTACTAAAAGGCCCTCGGTGTGTATCCTCTGTATTTGACATGGATGCAGTGAATGCCACTTTAGGATTCTCTGTGAAAGGAGAAAAATGGTCAGTTTACTTTAAGCAGTAAATAAGTCTAAAAAATGCAATGGAAAATGCTAAAGTGCTTGTTAGGTAGTTTCTGTGGTTACGAACTCAAGTTCGAAGCTCAAACATGCATATAAATGTGAAACAAACCAGAGAATGCACCTTTAATCTGTTTCTGCAGCTCCTGGATCAAGCTTTTCTGCTCTGCGAGTTCATTTTTAGCAGTGTTCAGATCCACTGTCAGTCCATTAACTGAAGCTTTAAGCTCCTTCAACTCAGAGTAGATATTCACCACAGGAGTCATAATATCCTCATCCTGTGCCATGCAGGAACTTAATACTGAGATTAAGAAAAGCTGAAATAAAGCCATGACTGTTTCTCTTGTGCTAAAGAGAAGAGTGAAGGTCTACAGTCGCTGTGCTTCTTATCTTTATAGAGCTACTCTTGGTTAATGATTAAGAATTTGGAGTTTTACCGCTTATGTTTGAGGGAAAAACACACAAACGCAAGTACCCAAATTTGAATAATTGATAAGAAAAGTTTCTAGAATTGCAAAAGTGAATGTCCATGATTCAGGCTACAAACTCAACTTATATAAGTCCTATGTTTAAATCCTATGAAATCAGACTCATTTTTCACTTGATATTGGTGTAAAAGATGTAAATGTGATACAGCAGTTATCCTGTGATACAAGTTTATTGTTTCAATTAAAATATTTATTTGCAAGTCCTTTCTTAATGTCAAATGTCATCTCTTTGGATTCCCACAATTCACATGATAGACACAGAGACATATGAACAATTGGATATACATGACATGGTAAAAAAATTCAGAGATAACTAAAGTAGCTTCCATTCAAGTCAATTGCAGTTCATAGACTCTCATTAAAATTCTTTTTTTATATGAAGATTAAAACATACTTTGCTCTGAGCTCACTGTGTAAGCACACATGTCATTTTGAACCTGTAATGCACAAACAAATTCAAAACATTTCATACTAAAATACAAGTGTCATTGTACATTTTTACTTTTAAAACAAAATTATATTAAAGACAGATAGTTTGGCACTTGTGGATGCTTCTGAAAACAAATACATAGACAACACATACAACAACACAGGATATCCATGCTATGGATCTATAATCAGACATAATCATGAACAGAAGTAAACAAAGTTAAAATACTGGTGCACAGGGCTGTCAACTAACATCGAGGGCACCCTTATTTTGTAAGAAAATGCTGTAGGCCTTTATAGTAACAGCATTCAATCCTGGGGACTTTGAGAGAGCAACATTTTAAAATGTTTTAGTTCTGTTGGGTTACAAATCACCACAAAAAAGTGTTTACTTGACAGAAGTATCTTAGATACTTCAGAAAAATGTTGCGTGTTGTGGCAGTATTTCGGTAACAGTAATGCTAGATGCTAATACAATGCTACGATGGTGATTACAAATGTAAGTACACTGGCATCAAAGTATTCAAAATGCATATGGTAATGTCACGTTACTTTGTGATACATTTACTTTTTTCATGTAGTGTTTTCATACTGGAAAATGGCTTACCTTCAGTCATACCTACAAGTGTCAGATGTTGATCAACAGTAAAGACTTCTTCATTGCTGACGACATTTGAAGGTGCGGATCGAATCAACGGATTGTAAGTTTTCACTTTTTCTAGTTTTTGTTATCTGTGTGCGGTATCTTGTAACTGCTGCAAACGAGACTGTGTGTGAGCCGTTCGAATGATTCAGACTGAATCATGAGCCAATTCAAACCCGACTAATTCATTAAACTGAGCTGAGTGATTCATTTGCGAAGCGGCTGTAACTAGTTCAAAAACATGGAAACACATGATGAAATATTGCGAAAGAAATTTGTGAGAGCCGGGAAATCCCCCGTGTCAGACAAGGATTTATCTGTGAATATAATAATACTAGTTTAGGACCGCAGGCTGTGCAGTTTGTTAGACACTTCCAAGATGGCGCCGTTATCGTCTTGACAGGGCTCCAACATTATTTGATTCTTAAAAAAAAAAAAAATATTAAGTAATATATGCCTGTAGACGAAGAGTAAAAATAATGTTAATCAAGAAATATACTCTAAAATAGCCCAGTATTTTACAGTTGAATACATTTTTATATTTGAAAATGTTATGTTTAATATCAGAGAATCATTAACTAGCACAATCTGTGGGAAAAAAAAAAAATACAAGACAGGTGACAAAAGAAATGTCAACTATAAATATAAACACATCAAAATGTAGCAATGACATAGTTCTGATTAAAATGGAACATCAAGGAGCGTTATTTATGACACTCAGACTTGCTGCTTATACAGAATTCCAAAGCAGTTACTTATGAGTTTACAAATGGTCTCTTACAAGACAGCTCCCTATGTAGACAGCAAGGCATCTCACTAGATTTTTTAAGTTGTACAAATAAAGCTGACAAACGTGCTCTTCTTGCTCTCATTTTCTGATGTGATCAGGCAGATGAAGGAGGCATGCACGTATATCTGTGACGGGACCGGGCATCTTTCCCATGCTCTCCCATCTCTGAGTCACAGAGTCATAGCGATGAGTGAGCCTGGCCTCGCTGTAGTCCTCCTGGCAATAACCGCCTAGAATATATAGCCTCTCCTCCAAGACAGCAGAGGCCGCGCCGACGTGAGGAATGGGGAGAGGAGTGAACACCGTCCAGGTGTCGCGTACAGGGTTGTACATCTCGCAGACCAGTTGGTCGGTGTAGTACTTCCGGAGGTTGCACACGCCGCCAGCTACGTAGAAGCGGTTTTTCAGGCTCTCCATGCAGTGCTGGGCCCGGTCGTGGGTCATCTCAGCGAGGTACGTGGTTCCTCTCTCTGGGTGGTAAAGGAACATGGACACCAGGCATTCGTACTTGCAGTTGAAGCCTCCTGAGATGAAGATCTCGCCTCCCCAGACGGTGGTAGCATGACCGCTCAAGGCTTGGTCCAAAGGATGGCAGAAGCTGATCCATCGGACAGAAAAGTCCATATTTAATAGCTCTGTTTGTGTCTATGTTTTATTTCTCCCCAAAATTTTAGGACAAACTAATGAGACGAAGGTGAAAGACCAACATTTTTTCTCCAGACAGACCAATCAGATGACTCTCTAAAGAGCATCATTTATTAAAAGGTATGTTGTTGTGCTTCAAAGAGCCACTAGGTGTCAGTCAGTTCATTCATTCTTTGATTGCTTTGACATTTTCACAATAAACAAGAAGGCAGTTAATTATTACAAAGGAATCTTTTTGTAAATTGCTTCCTCTTTTATCCTGATTTACTTTCTCCTCTTACCTCCAGGAATCTGTTTCTGGTGAGTATTTTTCCACACTGTCAAGATTTGTGTTGATGTCTTTGTCTCCTCCGACAGCATACAGACCATCTCCACTCACCACCAGCATAAAGTTACTCCTCAGTTCATGAAGATCTGCCAGTCTTTTCCAGTGGTCTTGCTCAGGGTCGTACCTGACGTACAAGTATCACTGATGACAGAACTACCAATGTCTCTATGAAATTGTTTTTTTTTTGTTTTTTTTTCTAATATTTTAACCATTGACTGTATGTAATGTTGACTATACTACCTTACAGTACAATTTAGAGCAGTCAATTTTGACAAGTTTTCAAACACTAAATTCTACATTAAATATAGATGAATCTTTAAAGCTACAAATTGATTTCATCTTTGTTTTCTAATTTTGACAGCACTAATTTATTTGTGTTTTTAGCTAAATGAATAGAACTTGACTTAAATACCCCATTAAACCATTAATTTGATTTAAAATAACTAAATAAATTAATTTATTTTATTATAATAATAATTAAATCTATAACTGAAAAATAAATACAAAATAAAAAAGACATACGTGTATATATACTTATAACTAATAACTAATAAAAATGTCAACCCCCCCCCCCCCCCCCCCCAACAAAATGTACTTAAACTTTAGCTAAAATTAGAATTAAAATTATGAAAAAAGAAAATCATTCAAAATACTACTTAAAACTGAAATATGATACTAAAACCACACTGACACATTCGATTTTCTTTTCAGTCATGAATAGATAGTACACCTCATAATGTATGAATATTGCATGTGGATCTTGATTTTTTTAATTTTTATTTTTTTCAGAACAAAAGTTACTTTCCAGGCGGTTTGATTGATTGATTGATTGATTGACAGTATTTTACATTTCCTGGCAAAACCATGATTTGCTACTCGCTAACTTATATAACTAATTTATAAGAGCTCATGTCAACAGACATGGACAACACGCTACAAGAGTGCACTTTTGAATTCTTGGCCCTTACCTGTAAACAGATTTCATGGTGTCAGTCTTTGCATAGAAGTGGCAGCCTCCAGCTACATATAGTTGACCATCGAGGACCCCAACGCTGTGTCTAAATCTGGCCTGATCTGGCATTTCTCCCAGCAATCTCCACTCAATCTCCTTCATGAGGCCTGTTCCACTTCTCAGAGAGTTAGCAAACCAGAGCTGCTTGCTGGGAAGCCGATGGCCCATGTCTGGATGCAGCTCATCACCTCCGACCAAAACCAGGGCGTCTTTGGGGTGACGCACACGTTTCCTTGCCACGCAGTCAGAGATTCCAAATCCAAACTCCTTCAGCGCTGATTTGTAGAGTTCCACCTCGACGTCTCCACTGCATTCCATGCTCAGGTTCACAGCGCGAACCTCTCGAAATTCTCGGAAGGTCATGAATGGAAAACGCACGGCTTGCATGAGCTCTTCGGCCTGCGGGAGCCGTTTGGTGGGATCCGCTTCCACCCAAGTGACGACCGCTCGGAAAACAGCGAGTTCCGATGGAGTGGACAGCGCATCGCATCGGAGAAACTGCAGAAGCTTCTCGGCCGGGAGGTCCTGAAACTTTGGGGTTGCAGATATTTCTTGGAAGTGTCTGAGAACAAAATCCTCAGCCAGCTCCATCAAGGCAGCCATCCCGTAGGCCTCTGCGAAAGACGCCACGTCCAGGCAGTTGTGGACGTCTATTTCTTGCTCCAGAAACTGAAGGCAGAGCGAGATGGCTGGCTGAAACTGAAACTGGAGCGAGGTACAGGCGAGTTCGAACACGCAGCCCCATCCGAGCACCAAAGCGCCGCTGTAGGCGCAGTGGAGGAGGACTTCGAGCTCAACGGCTCCGATTAACAGTAGAGACACAGACTCCTGCTGGCTTTCCTTCATACCGCTGGTAAACATGCCTCTGAAGTAGTCACTGCTGGCTGCCAGGAGCACCCTGTGAGCTTCATGAGGCAAAGAATTGAGTCAGCACTGTTTAAGGACAATATTTAAACTTTATTTACTTAAACTACTGTTGCTTTTTCTGCAGCTTGATGTCAGCAGTTTACAAAGTGGAGGGAAAATAGTTGCCATTTCCTTCTCCTGTTCAAATTTAAAATTTTTAAAACATTCAAATTTGAGTGATGCATGACTGAAATGAAATCAAAAGGTTTGTAAAGTCACTGACATAACTGTCTCTGTTCTTCACTTTTAAACTTCTGTTGTCTTTTTCTACAGCTCTATGAAACTCGATAAAGCCAAGCCGTTGACAAAACATTTTCATGTTGTTATTTTCTTCTGTTCAAATTAAAGGGTTACTCCAGCCCAAAATGAAAATTTTGTCATTGATCACTTACCCTCATGTCCTTCCAAACCCATAAAAGCTTCGTTCGTCTTCGGAACACAATTTAAGATATTTTGGATGAAAACCGGGAGGATTGTGACTGTCCCATTGACTGCCAAGTAAATAACACTGTCAAGGCCCAGAAAAGTATGAAAGACATCGTCAAAATAGTCGATCTGCCATCAGTGGTTCAACCGTAACGTTATGAAGCTACAAGAATACTTTTTGCACTCAAAAAAAAAAAAAACAACTTTATTCAACAATTCGTCTCCTCTGCGTCATCGTAGCACCATTTTGGAGAGTATCTGCTGGACGCAAACTGCGTACGCTGTTCTGTGTCAGCCGCGCCACACAGATACGCTGTTTTCGTTCAAATCAAAGCGTAAATAAATGTAGAAGACGTATCCGTGAAACGTAGAAGACGTATCCGTGAGGTGCAGCTGACACAGAACAGCGTGCGCAGTTTGCGTCCAGTGGATACTCTCCAAAATGGCACTACACTGACGCAGAGGAGACCAATTGTTGAATAAAGTTATTATTTTTGTTTTCTTTGTGTACAAAAAGTATTCTCATAGCTTCTTATTGTTACAGTTGAACCACTGTTGGCAGATTGACTAAATTTTTCGTTTTTACATTCAGGGGTAGAAAATGGATGTTCGATTTCCACGTGTGGGAGGGAATTAAACGCCCCTTTTCACTGATTGGTCAAGCATAAATGTGGCATCATCATGTCATCAACAGAATAAGAGTCCCTCGCTGGGGATTCTCAATGGCAAGTATTAGGTGCTTATTGAAGATATATGTATGTACCTCGGATCTGCAGCCACATTACCCTTTTAGTCTATTTCTTTGGCGCACCGCACATTTTATTTAGCTGTCCAGTTATCAAAATCTGTGGCAAAGTTGCGTGAGGCACTGGACAACATGGGGCGAATGCATTTACATTATAGTGAAGCACAGACCAGTATTGATTTTAGTGTGAATACGCAGCAGTCATAACTTTTATTTTAGACAGTACAGTTGCATCAATAATGAGTATAAATTGATTTCATTTTAGACACAAAACAGTGTGTTTTATTTGAATTAAAACACAGGCTTTTCATTCTTGAATGAATCCAAGTCTTTGAATGAATCGTTTGAGTCAGTGGTTCAATGACCCATTTGCTTTGTTCCTGAACAAATCAGCATTTTGAACGAATCGGTTGAATTGACGACTCTATGACTCATTCATCAACACAATGACTTGCCGCCACCTACTGGCGATGTAACCTTCATAATTCAAGTATCCAATTGTTTCATTTTGTCACTCATTTCATATTTCTGTTGGCTATTCAAAATGTTTTTGTTTAAAACATTAATCTCATTCCATAATGCAATTGCTGTGTTAATGCATTTACTGCTGTCTGAGCAGCATTAATTGTGTAAATACATCTAAATTCAACTTAAGATGCAGCTTCTGTGCCACAGTGCAGAGATGGCTTTGGTTGGCACTGATTTAATTGGTAATATTGGCTAAATTCAGGAATTTAATATTAAAGGTGACAGACATATTTTATAAAGTTAGAAAAATGCCCTTTTCTATAAAAATAGCATGCATTATATACGTGTAACATCACGTCAGATAATGACAGTATCATATAAACTTCTCTATGAAAAAAAAAAAAAAAACTTGAAATAATAAATCAAAGCGGTAAGATAGCTTTATATTCACACTAAAATCGATACTGGTCTGTGCTTCACTATAATGTAAATGTCACGCAGCTTTGCCAAACAGATTTTGAAAACTGGACAGCTAAATAATATGTGCGGTGCGCCACAGAAATAGCTTAAAAGGTAGTGTGGCTGCAGATCCGAGGTACATACATATTTCTGCAATAAGCACCTAATATTTGCCATATAGAATCTATACCTACACAGAAGTAAGCCCTGTCTAGGCGCTGCCCCAGTATGGTTTGTGTCAAGCCATTTGTTAGTCTGGCTGTTTGATGAAAGGGAGATGAACCCAGGAGTTGCAATAAATGCTTTAACAGTGGAGGACTCTTATTCTGTTGCACAAAACTGAAGACGACATGATGACGGCACCATTTGATCCTTGCTTGACCAATCAGTGAAAAGGAGCGTTTAACTCCCTCCCACAAGTGATAATCGAACATTCAAACTGTTTATCCATTTTCTACCCATAAATGTAAAAATTGGAAAATCAAGGCGATTTCTTGTTTTTTTTTTCTTTGTTTTCTCATGTTTCTGTTTTCAATATTAAAAAAAAAAAAAAAAAAAAAAAAAAACGAATGAACGCAACGTACACGGACCTTTCTCTACCTCTGTTTTTCACTTTTAAACTCTTTTTTTTCTACAACAGCTGACAAAATGGAGGAAAATAAGTGGTCATCATTTTCTTTTCCTGTTCAAATTCAAATTTTCAGAGCTGTCACTGACACAACTGTCTTTTTTTTTTCTCTACCTGTTGCTCACTTTTAAACTATTGTTGTCTTTTTCTACAGCTTGATAAAAGTCAAGCCCAGCAGTTGACAAAATGGAAGGAAAAATGGTTGTCATTTCCTTATGTTCAAATTCAGATTTCAAGTTTTCAAAACATTCTGATTTGAATAATGGGTGGAATGTAATTAAAACATTTGTGAAGTCACTGACACAACAGTCTTATTTTGTTTGTTTGTTTGTTTGTTTGTTTGTTTTTCTCAAACGTCTGGTCTTCTCTTTTATATTACTATTGATATATTTTCTACTGCTTAATAAAATTCAAACCTAGCAGTTGACAAAATGGAGGGAAAAAATGGTAGACTTTTTAAAGAATTCAAATTCAAAACTTTAATTTTAAATAATGGAAATGGATGCAATGAAATAGAATTAAAAGCTTCTGTTTTACACTTTTGAACTATTGTTGTCTTTTTTTCTACAGCTTGTTTAAAGCTGAGCTGAGCAGTTGACAAAATGGAGGGAGAAAAAAACAGCTGTCATTTTCTTCTGTTCAAATTCGAATTTCAAATTTTCAAAACATTCAGATTTGAATAATGGATAGAATGTTATGTAATTAAAAGGTTTGTGAAGTCAAGGGAGAGACAAAATGGTTTGTGAAGTCAAGGAAGGGAAATTGGCCAACCTTTTTCTTCTTTTCAAATTCAAATATCAAATGTTCAAAAAATTCAGATTGGATGGATAGAATGAAATCAAGAGAAACCAATCAGCAAACATATGGCAACATCCTGGCAACCACCCACAACACTAGCATTGTGTTGACATTTTCATGGGCAAGCATCACTCTTTCTTGTGAAAAGGGTATATTTTATGTGGGTTATCTAGTCATAATTTTGCATGTTACAGTGTCTCGAGGTGCCTTACCACAGAAAACAACTTCCTCTGCAACAAGTTCTACATCACATCCCACTCTTTTGGCCCATAAGTCCTGCATGGACTGCAGGCCGACCTTCATTTGCTCTTTTGCTGAGATCTTTCTCAGCTTTTCTTCCTTGTTACCTCCATCATCCTCCACTTTGAAGATCTCCAGGACTCTCTGAGCTCCCAGACTAACAGCTGCAGTCTGAATCTGCGTCATGTTGTCTTTGTTCAGACTGGTGATGGCTCCAGTGTAAGCAAACTCCACCACTGCAGCCAAAGCAGAACCATTAACCTCAGGACCCAATCTCAGCGAGATCTCCTTCTCATCTCCATCCCTCTCCTGGAGCTTTTGCTGGATGATGGAGCTCACCGCAGCCATGACAAGCGAGTGAACGTGGAGGCTTAGCCCATCCTCTGTGCTCAGGATCAGGTCTGTGAGGACATTCTCCATCTTCATCTCCTCCAGAGTCTGGAAGATCTCACTTGGGTAACTTTGTCTATGGTACCTTTGCAGTTCATCTTCTTCCACATTATCACCCTCATTCTCCTTCTCTGCCTCCTTTTTCATTCCTATCCTGCTGTCGTTGTAGGATACAATCCATTTTAGCTTCCTGTTCTCCTCCTCAAACTTCTCTCCTCCTTCTTCTATCATCCTTTTTCTGCGCTCTTTCTCTCTTCTCCAGCGTTCCTCCCATTCCATAGGCAGATATTTTCTTGTAAATTCCATGAAGAAGTGTCTGTCAGGTGTTTTGATGTTCTTGTCTGGGTTTTACTCTTGTTTTAGCAATACTTCTTATTGTCGTTCTCTGTTTACAGCACTCACTCCTGTCGGCGCTCCTGTGCTCTGTATTTCCCTGAAGTCAACAACATGCTAATTATAGGTTGTGGGTCAGTAGATCTCATTTCAACAGACCTGCAGCCTTTGCAGAGAGGTCACAGTCTGCTGCTTTGGGTTCAGATTGGTACAGTCACGACTATTCCAAAGTTAGTGTTCATTTTTAGATTAGATTAGATTCAGCATTATTTTTTATTGCTGATTATCGTGATTGTGTTTTTTTTTTTCTATGCAAGATTAATTTAGATGTTTTATCTTGTGTAATATGATGATTATTAAAATATTAGGTATCCCAGTTGTTAATATCCTTCCTTCATTCCTTCTTTCCTTCCTTCTGAAATTCCAAACTTCCAAACTTCCTTCCTTCCTAACTTCTTTCCTTCCTTTCTTCCTTCCAAACTTCTGATCTTCCTTCCTTCCGAACTTCCAAAATATTGAATAAGATGTAGGTAATTACGGGGTTTTAAAGCATTAAACATTAATAAGAGCACGTTTTTCTGTTGTATACCAAATTTGATTATTTACAATTGATTAGACAAATTGATCAAAATTATTTTCATTTTTGTTTGAGGGCATACAAGAGAAAGCTCACACAGATAGGAAACTGAGAGGTGGCTGAGTGTAAATTAAAGCAGAAATATGGCAAAATGCATTTCTGAGACCGGACCTGCCTGTTTGATGTTATCAGAAGCTACGTCAGAGGGTGATGCAGAAAAAGTTAAAGGTTCCTACCGTACCTTCTCAAATGACAGCAGGTACTTTACGTTGTGCTGTTCTCTGATGCAGCTTAAACTGTTTTTGTGTATGTGTCCATCTTCATTTTTAATGAAATTTTTTATTCATAATGTTTTACTTTTATATATAGGCCAGTTCATATACTGTTAGCAAATATCCCAACACACTGTTTGCATATATTATCTTGTGTGTCATTTTACATTTTACAGAAATAGAGAGCAGTTCTTGGGCTTCTTATGACTATGAAAGAGACATTTAAACACAGTGATATTGATTTGTTTCACTTATCTAAACTGAGTATGCCCAAGTATTTAATAGATAACTGTCCAGTTGACAAATCAAATAACATGCACTTTTCTTAAACATAAAGTTTATGTTATTTGTATTTATGAATCAGGCAATGTTAATTTTTGTTTAAAGTAACTTTTCCATGTAATCAAGTTCATAAAACTGCATGTATACTCATGCAAGAATGCAATGAAAAAAAAAGTTTTTAGTAATAAAGAATGATGTTATTAATTATATTTGATGATGACAACGTAAAAATAAAAGAGATTTGGCTATATTTAGAAGAACCGTATTGCTCAGAATCCAACTTGGTACTGAAAAGTGTTTTCATCAGGGTTTGCCCTTCCAGAAAACAACCAGTAACCCAGCAGGATGATGTTAGTGAAGATTTTTCCTCTGTTCACCACAAAGTTGACGTGTACTTTTCAGAAAGCTGATTCTTATTTAGTACAGTCACAGTGTTTCTGTTTGGGGTTAAACTTGGGAAGAACATGCTACTGAAAAATACAACAAATCAAACACAAATAGACATTTGACCGAAGTGAACTGCTGTTGTATGTACACCAATATGAGCTAGTGAAAAATCATTGTATTTATACATTAAAATGATCACAAAATTAAGAAAAATCATGTATCAACCTGATAGTTATAACCTATTTGCACCATTAAGACAGAAAAGATGATAAGCATTAATTGTGTTTGCACAACCGCCTGTATGCTTGTTAATGGTGTCCAACATTAAAATCTAACAAATAAGCTATTAAACATCAGCATTTTATTTAGAAAGGTTTAAGTCACTGACTCATTTATGAAAAGTTTCTGTACATGCAGCACATCATTGCTTGGTTATACGTTTCTTTGTACTTGTCAACAGAGAAGACGCTTTGAACCCAAGGTCACTTACACAAGAGTTCTGAGTAAACAAAGTGGACAAGGCCACCCAAATGGGCTATGTGTTCCAATAAATGACAAAAAAATAAAGGTTACAGTAAAAACTTTTACTGTTCATGAACAAAAACCTTTTATGAACTTTTTATGACACACAGTTCCTTGAAACTTGTATAAACTGTGGAAAAGTTTTATTGTGTTCTTTTGGCCCATTCTGATTGTTGACTCAAGTGCTCTTTGAAATCTAAATTCTAGGAATGGAACTGATTGACCGATGTCCATTCTATAAATTACATATCCTTTGACCATCCATATTTTGCCCTCATGAAAAGCATGATGGTTCCACTCAACATGACCTGCATGCCAACACTCTGATTGGTTAGATGAAGATGTGGGTGCGTTTACTAAATACCGCTGTATAGATAGCTGGAACAATCATGATAAAGCAGGTTCACGTTCCCAAAGAAAACCTACGTCAACAAAACATTTCATGTTACTACTCACAACAAATGAATGGGAACACTAAACGAAAGTAGCAGATATCAGACGACATGCAAATGCTGGTACTGCCGGTTCAAATCACTGCCTTTCACATGAAGACAATGAGGCTCTTTTACAGTAATTCAGTATGAGAAAAATGAAAATATTATGGAAGTGTTTTCAACACATTTTCATGACATTCATTATTTCACTATTAAGATGTATGCGTTATCATTATGAGCAATTTTTTCACTGATGTACAGTTTCAATTTAATAAAATCTTTATAGTGCAATGCAAGTAGGTTTTATAGAGGGAGGTGTTAGTGGGCATTGTAAAAACTCCCTTCAGTGTTTCTTATTTGTTTTTTTTTTTTGTTTGTTTTTTTTTTTGTTTTTTTTTAGGAGGAAGAAACCTTGGCAAGATCCAGTCAAAATGTTAGCATTAAACATCTATATTGAGCAAAATAAAAGTAAACGCAGGTAGTTATTGAATATTTCTTTATATCTCAATTGTTTTTCTTAGGCAGTGATATTAAAAAGCAAACTGAGACTTTTTGGTCTGAGAAGTCTAAACATGTGTGAAGTTTTCCTTTGCTCTGGAAATGTTCCTCTTTTTTCATGCTGTCAAGAGAACCGACAGCCAGTTACACGCTGCAAAGTTTTGGAAATGACATCTACATATAAATGTGTGATTCACTCCCGAAACTGCAATCGACAGTGATACTAGCACGGGACAAAAATATAGCATGTCAAAATAGATGCACACAATGTAAATGCAGACTAATAGATTACTAAAAATATTTGTATCAATATATTTTTTAACAATTCCGTTCCAATTATTTCAAAAAGTAATGGCTTGTTGTAAACAATCTTAAATGTCCAACTGTACATAGCTGTTCTTGTTATGGTGGAACCATTGCTTATAGCCTATATTAGATTTGAACTTTACTAGAGAACCCTCAATTTTAGTGACAATAATTTAATTCTTAAATGTCCATCTTAGTTTTAGATGGACATTTAAGAATTAAATTATTGTCACTAAAATTGAGGGTTCTCTAATTGTAATGTTTTAGTAAACTTGAAGCTAAAGTTCAAATAAGTGTTTTATTTGTCCTTTGACAGTAAAATTAAATTGTGAATTTTTGATAAACGTGTTGCTAAAGTTCAGGTAAATTTAATTGCCCATCTGATTAGTAAAATTAAAATGTAAGACTCTGCAAATCCATCAAAATAATTTACAACAACTGCAAAACACACTATTTTATTTTATTTTTTTTTTTATCATATTTTGTTCATGATGCATAAAAGTCAGTTTTAACAATGAAAAGTAATATACAGACTGTGATGCATGTGCAACAATATAACTTCTTAATCATAATATGGTTAGTTTCTATTAATATCAATGGTTATATGATAAATATGTAGCTCTTTTTGACACATTTAGTATTGGGGGTCCCTGCTCTATGTCTCCTTCGCCTAAGGGGTCCTTGCCCTGAAAAACGTTGAAGACCCCTGTCTTACCAGATGACAACCATTGATTCATTTTGTTCATTTTGATGCCATTTGAGACAAAGTTGTTGAGCTATGGAAGGAGCAAAAGCCTCTGATTTTAATGTAATTTTTGTCTAAGAGAAAAGTTAATCCATTAAAAATAACATATTCATGTCTTTTCCTTTGCACACACTTCTCTGATACAGCTGAATAAACTTTAAGCTTGCTACTGTTCTCTCTGGTCCATTTATAATGTTATCAAGGTTTTTACATAAAAATATTGTAATTTGGATAAAAAGCGAGTTAACACGTGAGCATCTACCTCAACATGTAAATGCAGTATTGAGCAGATAAATCACAGGAGACTGAATCTTGTCTGGATGTTAGGATGATGACTGATGAAGGAATGCTGCCATCAAAGGCTCTCAGTGAGTACACTACTGAAATGAATTAAACATCTTTTAAATCTTAAGTTGTAAGTTGTGTTATTGTAATTTCAAACAGAGTTATTACAGTCCTTTTCTGATTCTTGATTTCTGTGCATTTGCTGCAGAGCTTTTGTGGTGGAGCAGGTGACGGTGGCATTTGTGGAAAAATGGGAAAACCTCAAATGAAAAATATAAAGTAAGATCATTTTGTTGCTTCTAATACAGAAATCAAATGACATTGTGCTGTTAAAATGACTGCTTGTGTATTATATTTGTGCATCTTTGCAGGATCTGAAATGTCTGTAGACTGGTGTGTGCAGTGAGGATGGAGAATCCACAGCAGCATCCTGGAAATGATCCAGTGTCAGAGATGAGACGCTCCATCACTCCACCTACTCTTACTGCCTCATCTGGATCAGATGCTGCTGTGGTCTCTTCATCCTCAGTGACCCCAAAGCCAGCGAGAGCATCTAGAGAAAGTCCAAAAGATGCTGAGGATGTGATTTTGGTCAGGTTTGTTCTGCTGGTTTCTGTTCATACGACATCAGTCAATGACACCCGAGTTTCAGAAGCCAAAGCATCGTCAAATAATGTCATGAAGCTTCTGAAAGTCAGGCTCCATTGACTGATATTGTATGAAAAGACACAAAGACACAAAAAAGGATTTATAAAAATCACATTTACATTTATGCATTTGGCAGACACTTTTAGCCTCGGTGCACTCAGACAACGATAACCTCGATGTCCCTTTCCCATCCATGATCAGATTCAGTCTCACAGCAGCAGTGAGGGTCGTGATGGACGGCAGAGACAGGTGAAGCTGGACGCGGTGGTCAGCTGCAGAACTGGCTCAGCTGTGTTGAGATGGCAGTAGGATGTGGATTCACTGCCTGTAAATACATGATTGTTAGAACAATATGTTTGAATAAAGCTTTGTTTAATGTGTTGTTGACTTGTATTTATTTATTGTCATGGTTACTTTTATTCATTCTTTTACTCATTTATTCATGTTTCCTCTTGTTGTCAGTAAATAAAATATAAGTGTTTAATTAACTTATGCATTAATTCATTACTTGACTGAAAATGCAGATGTAGCCACCTTGGCTGCATTTGTCTAGTGTGAATTCATGCATAGCTATGGCATATGAAAAAAATTTTGCTTGTGTATACACACACACACACACACACACACACACACCAAAAACCTTAATTTCTTTTCGACTGAAGAAAGAAATACATAAACATCTTGGATGACACCAGGGTGAGTAAATTATCGGGAAATTTTAATTTGAAAGTGAACTAATCCTTTAAGTAGCACAGGTATATTTGTAGCAATAGCCAAAAATACATTGTCTGGGTCAAAATTATTGATTTTTCTTTTATGCCAAAGATCATTAGGATATTAAGTAAAGATCATGTTCCATGAAGATATTTTGTAAATTCCTGCTGTGAATATATCAAAACTTAATTTTTGATTAGTAATATGCATTGCTAAAGACTTCATTTGGATATCTTTAAAGGCGATTTTCTCAATATTTAGATTTTTTTGCACCCTCAGATTCCAGATATTCAAATAGTTGTGACCTTGGCCAAATATTGTCCTGTCTTAACAAACCATAAATTAATGGAAAGATTATTTATTCAGCTTTCAGATGATGTACTGTATACAACTCAATTAAAAAAAAAATAAAAAAAATATATATATATATATCTCTATCATTATGACTGGTTTTGTGGTCCATGGTCACATAAGTGAATCTTTAACACTTTTTCTTTGTATTTTGACGTTGTATGTTTCTCGTTCAGCGACGCTTTCGACTCCAGCTATGGTATTGCGATTCTGAGAATGATGGATGGATTGGACGTAACGGCTGATTTGCACAGTGCAGGTGTGTATTTTATACCATATGATGGATTGAAAATGGTTCAGCATTGCACTTTGAGTCATAAAATCAAGTCTGATGTGGGTTCGTTGTGTTTGAAGGTAGATCATCTGCTACTGATAACCCCGCATTCGACGCAGATGAAGTCCCGCAGTGTGAAATGGACGAGACCGACTGGAATTCAGGTGAAACACACAGAAACAGTATTTTCTGTGCACATAAATGTTATTTGACAAACGCTGAGGACATTGAATCATCATAAATTAATAGAATATCAAGTAATAAAATGGTATAATCAACATTTCAAGTCCTGATCATCACTCAGTCAGCCAATCAGAATGCTTCCATTATAATAACAAAGCTGCGTAGTTTCAATCAAGCTTCATTAAATGTGATGATCTGGCGACAGGCCATATATAAAGTTCCTTTTTTGACTCCCCATCCAGATATTTCTGACGATGGCTCGAATGAGAAAGTCAGATCGGTGTTTCAGATGAAACAGGGCAGGAAGGGCATTGACATCTACTGGATCTCTGATGATGGAGGTGAGACACAGCTGCCTGAAAATACTTAAAAAGTTGCTTTGAAAATAATATTTGTTTTCTCATTGTGAAATACTGTTGCTTTCTTTTAGGTCTGATGCTTTTAGTGCCGTATTTGTTGACCAGAAGAAACCGCTGGAAAAAGAGCATACTCAGAATGTTTATCTTAGGAGGCCGAGAAACCATGGAGGAAGACCTTAAAGAGTGAGTTGATCATCATTTTTGTAATTACATTTCTAATTTTGCAGTGCAGAAAAAGTGGTTCTTTAAACCTGCTCATCTTTGCAGTATGAAGATGCTGTTAAAGAGATTCCAGCTGGAGATTGAGGACATATCATCGTGATAACAGACGTGGATAAACCTCCTCTTGCTAAAAAGTGAGAAACATACGCAAACGCTCTGATAAATACACATATTTAAAATGCATCTTTATAGTAACTCTTATGGTTTTCTTCCTCTCTGTTCCTGTAGTTTGCAGCGATATGAGGAAACTGTTGCCTCCTTCAGGCTGAGTGAAGAACAGGCTGGAGGAGACATACAGGAGCTCAAGAGACTGAGTCCATGGAAAGTGTCCGACAAAGACCTAGAGGCCATAAAACCAAAGATGCGTGTGTGTTTTACTAGTGTGTTGGGTTTTGAACATAAGTAAAACGTCTCAGTGTGAAAGCAATAATGCATTATAGATGACAGTTTGTTTCTATGAAGCTGCTTTGAAATTATGTGTAGATTAACAAATAAATTCAACTTGAGGATGCTTACCAGTCCCTCTATTAAACTGTCTTTTATATTTAGGACGGTGAGACTAAACGAGATCATCAAGAAGAACTCAATTCACGCTGCTCTGGTTGTAATGTGAGTACAGATCAGGGTTATTATCTTCATTGTTATTATTATTATTATTATTATTAACTAAAACCATTAAAAAAACAAACCATTAAAAAAAGCACTTTATTTTACAGTCCTGTTCCTCATGTACATACTATGTACTTATTATAGTAATTACAATAACTAGGTAATAACAAGGTACTAACCATGAACTTACCACTAAACCTAAACCTGCCCCGTGTAGTTACCTTATATTACCAGTACTTTCTAAGGTAAGTACACTGTAAGTATGCTGTAAGTACATGTACTGTAAAATAAAGTGCAACCAAAAAATTATTTATTACTTGAAATAAAATAAACATTAACTGAGATCAAATAAAAACTTTATTTCAGCTTAGTTGCAACATTTCTCATTATTGATTAGTTACTAACATGACCAAAATTAAATTAACTACAACTAAAACTTAAAACTATATAAACATTTTTAAAAAGATGAAAATTATAAAAATGTAACAAAATTACGAAAGCTTAAAAAATGACCAGTCAACCAACTCGAAACTAAATAAAACAGTGAATTCTTAAAAAGGAAAGCAAGACAATTTCAACAAATAGAAAATCGTTTTGTAAGGAAATTTGCACATAAGCACAGTTTATATTTGTCTTTAAAACTGATTTCAGTCACTTAAGCAAACATGTGATTGGTTATGTGTGTTTTTAATGATTCTCTTCAATATAATGTGTGTCTATGTGCTTCAGCTTTCTTCCAGTCCCTGATATCACCTGTCCTAGTTCTCTCTATATGGCCTGGCTGGACTCGGTGAGCTTTGGCATCCACTGTCCTGTCCTGCTAATATGAGGAAACCAGGAGAACGTCATGACCTTCTACTGCCAGTAAATGTGACTGTTCATCATTAAACACATCTATTCCTGCAGGTAAAGCTGCTGCCAGTTTCAGTCATGTAAAGATGTTGAACCTGTTGAACTGAAATGAGCTTCTTAATCCTCTTGTTCAATGACTGTTTGACTGTGGATGTATGCTTATTTCACTTGTTCTTTTGTCTGTATCTTTGATGATACAGGTTAACGATTCAGCTAGAAAGGATAGAATAGAAATGGGAAAGCACTTTGTCTCTGATGTCTGGATCTTCGTTTCAGGGTAGAAGTTTCATGCAATTTAAACAAGACACAATTATAATATTTTAAAATGTTTATTTGTTCTTGCTTTGTAAAATTACATTTCATTGACCAAAACATTACAATGAATAATTTAGAAAGTTACATTTTGACTGCTTATAAATACTAGATTATTATGAATTACAAGTACGTTTTGATCTGCTTTTCAATGTGAAAAATACAATTTAGCACAATGATGAACATCTCAACTTTCATTGATTGTCTCATTACACCAAGTATAAAAACGCTATAAAAGCTGTTCAATCACATGAAAAACAATTAAGCGTCATAACATCTACAGAATACATTACAGCTGAAATAAACAGATTTCATGGAGTGTTTGTGTCTTTCTGTATGATGCTGCCCCCACACAAAGTTGAAAAATAATGATTAAAAAATGTAGAAAGTAAAATATTTATCATTAACATCATAAACCAATTTAAATAGTTTTAAAATTTTAATTATTTCCAGCAACTTCCCTTTCACCATACAAGACCACAACACACATGAATTCACAACAAAAATACAAATTTTAAATATAATAATACATTTAACTATCTATAAGCAAGAAGATAAATGTGCCAAAAAAAGACAAAACATTCAACTTTACAGTGGCCTTAAATGTAGTTAAGAGTCATAGTTAAAATATCGGAATGTCACTGTATTAGATAAATACAAAAAAGACATTTTAAAGTGTGACAAGTGTCCAGATCCAGATGGGGCTGCTGTACTTTAGACATTTTCAATACAAAACAACAAACAAAATCCATGAACTGCTCATTTTCAAGTAAGTCTACACATCTTTTGGAGGGAAAATAACTAATCGATATCACAATATTTTCCCAGTTGATTAATTACATTAAAAATGAAAAAAATGACAAGTTCAATTTGCATACAATTCCAGAAGATAAATCTGAACATTGGATAAAGCCAGATTCAAAATTCTTGTTTCATTTTGTTGACACATTAGAATTAAAGGTTTTCATAGAGATGATTTTGGATTTCTCTTTCTATCACTCCATAAATCAGAAAATACCATCAACAGCCAGAAAAAAATAAAAATAAATAAAAAAATAAAAAACCAACATGTTTTAAGGACTAAAATGATGTATAAAAATCAGATGACTGATACATGAACAAACCCCTCTATAAAAGCCCTTCAGAATATAAACAAGAATAAAACTGTAAAATATAGTATAAGTAGGTGCTGCTGAAGTGGAGATAGAAACTCATTTTGAGAAAACAGTCTTTAAAGATATGTATTGTAATTGAAATCTACAGACACAAACAGTTAAAGTGCAATAATAAAATTAGATGAATTATATGAACAAACCCTTCTATAAAAACCTCCAGAATACAGACAAGAATAAAACTCTAAAATCTAATGTAAGTGCTGCTAAATTTGAGATAGATACTCATTAGGAGGAAATGTCCTTTAAAGATATGGACTGCAGTTGAAATCTACTGACGCAAATAAACTGCAATAATAAAAATCAGTCATATAATATGAACAAACCCTTCAATAAAAACCTTCAGAATGCAGACAGGAATTAAACTGTAAATTTTGGTGTACGTAAGTGCTGCTGAAGTGGAAACAGAAACTCATTTGGAGAAACTGGCCTTTAAAGATATGGATAACTGAAATCTACATTCAAGAATATAGAAAGTGCAAATAAGTGTACAGTATTTTGAATGTTTTCCTTCCACTAGTCTGAAACATGAAACAAGCCAAATAGTTTGTGTGTAGTGTCTTGCCTTAAAGAGCCAGGCTGAGTGATTAAATCACGTGTCTGTTTTACTGGCAGTAGAAGGTCATGACGTTCTGCTGGTTTCCTCGTATGAGCAGGACAGGACAGTGCAGACCGCAGCTCAGCGTGTTCAACCAGGCCATATAGAGAGAACTGGGACAATCCACCTGCGGTACAGGGAGAGACCTAAAACACACACACACAGACGTTTATTAATAATTAATGTGTGTTTACCCTCAAATTATGATTCTTACATTTCAAACTTAAATGATTTATGAGACTCCAATATTATCAGCTTGTGCTGTGTTTGTGTATGAATTACAGATTGACCAGCAGCCAGTAATGGTTAATGATATTACAGTCAATACTCACACTAGAACCAGCGCGGCTTGCTTCGAATTCCTCCGTATGATTTCATTCAGCCGCACTTTCCTCTCCGACTGTCAAAGGAAGAAAGAAACTTTGAGCTTGCGAGTTGGATTTATTATTGTGGTCAAACACACACACACACACACACACACACAAACACACAAACACACCTTGAGTCTCAGTGCGTCCATCTCTTTGTCTGTGACTTTCCACGGAAACTCTGTCCTCTGCTGTTGCGCTGTCCTCTCGTCCAGCTGTCCATCATTCAGCCTGAAGGGGGCGACCGTTTCCTCAAAGCGCCTCATGCTAATGACAACAAAGACGTTCTGTTACAGCATTTGGTTATTATTACCACAGCACATCTCTTTTTGCTTCAAATTTATCTCATATGAATTACACTCACACCTGTTTGGGGTAAACCTACTTTTTGGCAAGAGGCGGTCTTTCGCTGTCCGTCATCACAATGACATCGTGAACGTCCAGTCGGAAACGCTGGAGCAAAGTCATCATTCTGAGCAAGATAAGAGATTTTATTAACAGAACAGTTAAATAATCAAGAACAAATCGGTGTATCGAGTAACTGACAGCTTTTATGTAAATTTTCAAAATACAAGTAGACAATGCAAGATGCTCTTTGTTTTTCATGCTTTGAATTCTTTAATTTATGTAGTTTAATGAAATTTCTGACTAATAATTTTGAGGAGGATTTAGATGATTCCCTATTGATTCAGATCATTAAAATGATTCTTTTGATTCAAATGATTTTAATGATTCGGTTGATTATAATGATTCGGATAACTCTCCTGATTCTGATTTTTCTGAATTAGATGATTCTGATCATTCAAACAGCTATGATATTTGGTGAAATATTAATGAGACTAATGATCCTCATGATTTGAAATAATTAGATCTAATGTTCTCGAATCAGATTATTCTGATGATTAAACAGCAAGAGATCATTTGATCTTGAGAGAATTTGACAAAAGCTTTAGTTCATATCGAGATCTGACTTTTGATTGCAGACTTTGGTATGTCTAGGCAAATCTAAGCACAGTTTGAGACATTAATGAGATCTGTTCTGCTTTTTGGAGACTTTTTCCTTCTAAGAAGAAACATCTAAGAAGCAGGAGACTTCAGAAAAAGTTCTCCATTTAAGCAAATTTCTGTCTAGAAGAAAAAAGAGATATTCAAATCTCCTCTGCCACTTTTTCTTTCCTATGGGCGATGGTTTAAATAATTCAGATGATTGTATTGATTCACGAGTCTCACTCTTTGCGGTCGTTCTCCATGGTTTGCTGTTCTCCGATGATGAACACTCTGACTTTGCTCCGTCTCCAGCGTTTCCTTCTGGTCAACAAGTACGGCACTAACAGAGTCAAACCTGAGACAAAGAGAGGGAGTTTTTAAGGACTTTAACGGCATTACTCAACTGTTTAGTGTTAACTGAAGGGTTATCAAACCCAAATTATGACGATTGAAGTTTTGTAATGATTACAGTCCATATCTAACCTCCATCGTCAGAGATCCAGTACACGTCAATGGTCTTCTTCCCTTGTTTGCTCTGGAACACAGTTTTGATCTGATCTTTCACCGTGTTCTTTGTGTGGTCCACATCTACAAGGGCAGAATTAGATGAAAGGAGAGCCGAGGAGCGAGATAAAGTTAAAGAACAAAGAGAAGACGCATCGATCGGTTTATTCACCTGATTCAGCGTCTGAAATCTGATCGTCAGACTCTATGGCCTCGTCCACCTCAAAAGCCTGATTGACTGTCAAACACACAGGATAGAATTACTGCAATTGTTCAATTATTGTACAAGACATACACACACAGACAAACACAACATACCCTCAGCCTCTAACTCATCTCGGATGTCTAATCCGTCCATCATGCGGAGAACACACACGCCATGGTTGGAATCGAAAGAGTCACTGAGAGCAAATAAAAATACTTTATTTTTGCTTCTAGTTGAGTTAATCTCAGAAAATCATGTCCAGGTCACATTTCAAGGCTGATTTCAGGTCACAATAATTTACACTATCGTCCAAAAGTTTTAGATCAGTAAGACTTGTAATGTTTTTTAAAGAAGTCTCTTAAAAATACAGAAAAAAAACAGCAATCTTGCAAAATGTTATTACAATATAAAATAATGGTTTCTGTTTTAATATACTTTAAAGTATAATTTATTTCTGTGACGCAAAGCTGAATTTCCATCAGCCATTACTCCAGTCAAAGGTGTCACATGATCCTTCAGAAATCATTCTAATATGCTGATTTATTATCAGTGCTGGAAACTGTTGTGCTGCTTAATATTTTTTTGGAACTTGTCATACTTTTTTTTCAGGATTCTTTGATGAATAAAAAGTTAAAAAGAAGAGCATTTATTTATAATAGAAATATTTTCTAACAATATACACTACCGTTCAAAAGTTTGGGGTCAGTAAACTTTTATTCTTTCTTTATTTTTAATTTTTTTAAAGAAATCAAACCTTTTATTCAGCAAGGATGTGTTAAATTGATAAGAAGTGATAGCAAAGATTTATATTGTTATAAAAGATTTATATTTTGAATAAATGCTGTTCTTTTTAACTTTTTATTCATCAAAGCAGCTTCCAAAAAAAATATTTGGCAGCACAACTGTTGCCAACATTGATAATTCTAATAATAAATCAGCATATGAGAATGATTTCTGAAGGATCATGTGACACTTTAGACTGGAGTAATGAGGCTGAAAATTCAGCTTTGCATCACAGAAATAAATTATACTTTAAAGTATATTAAAATAGAAACCATTATTTTATATTGTAATAACATTTTGCAAGATTACTGTTTTTTTTCTGTATTTTTGATACAGCCTTGATGAGCATAAGAGACATCTTTAAAAAACATAAGTCTTACTGATCTAAAACTTTTGAATGGTAATGTACACACAGTTATGGATGTTTTCCCTCCAAATTTCAAATTTTCCCTCCAAAACTTCACATTTTCCCTCTAATTTTCATACTTTCCATTCAAATTCTCATTCTCAGTGGAGATTCTCTTTAGAAAAGGTTACTTTACCATGTTTTTGTTATTATTAAAAACAGCATAAATTAAAGTAGTTGAAAAAAAATCATGGTATATAAACACTTTACAACTTTGCATTACTGTGCGCATCATTTGTTATTTCTTTCTCTACAGATCTCTGGAGTTGCAAGGTTATTTTCACTCACTATATGGTGTTGATATAGTCATCTATGCTTTTACTGCTGCTTTCCTGCCAGTTCACTTTGAATCCCATCACCAGTATATTCGGCTTTAACTTTCCCAAACCAGAAGCCTTAAAAGGGGAAAAAATATCATATTTTGTACATTAAACAAAATAAATCAATAAACAAATTCATTAGGAAAAAAACCTACAACAAACAGGAATCACTGATGCTTTATGCGTGAAAAACGATCAGCCAGTTTGTGCAATGTATAAAACCATTTTAAAGTACAATAATCGTCTCACTGAATTGAATGTAATAATTCATGCAAAAAGCGATTTGCACAGTGATCTGTTCTACTCATGTTTAATTACTGAAGCATTGAGGTGTTAGTAACCTGTAGAAGATATCGGGCTCCTTCTCTCAGACTGGATGCCTTGAAGGCCGTGTAGAAGGAACGAACCTTCCTCTGATTGAGCCACTTTACCATGTCATTAGAATTGCGCTGGGACACAGACTTCTCATCATCCTAAAAATCAAGAAACAGAGCCATCTTTTTTTTTTTTTTGGTCATTTGAGGACAGAACTGTCTCATTTACAATTTTTTAAATGACAGAAAGAAAAATAAAAGCATATCTACATCATTTTGCCGGTTCTTACCATGAGAATGTCACCACAAATCATCAAACTGACATTTTTAGTGAAAGAGCCCACAAAGTCCACCAGCGCTGGGCGCAGAGTCGGAGGACCCGTCAAAACCAGACACTGAGGCCTGATGAGATGAAACGAAAGAGTGTATGTATGACCCAAACCATGGTAAACACCATGTAATTTACCATTTCAATTAATGTGAAGGAAGAGCAGGGGTTCTCAACTCTGGCCCTTGAGGTCCACTTTCCTGCACAGTTTAGCTCCAGCTTCCTTGCCAGTAACTTTCTAGTAATCCTGAAGTCCTGGATGAGCTTGTTCAGGTGTGTTTGATTAGGGTTGGAGCTAAACTCTGCAGGAAAGTGGACCTCGAGGGCCAGAGTTAAAACCCCTGTGATAGAGTATGGCACTAGCATTATCAAGTTAATTGGTTTAATTTTCAGGAAAAAGAACTGATTTTTTAAAGCATGACTTCAATGCAATAAAAAAGGTACTTTGGATAAAAACATCTCCCAAATAAATGTACTGTATATAGTAATGTATATACATATACACACACACAGTTTTGACTTCTGTCATAACTATGACTTAGAAAGTCATAATTTTGACTATTTATGACATTATGACAATAGCTATTTGGCTATTGGTTATCATTATTAAATAGCCCTGTGGTATAAAGGATTCTAACATTGAGATTAAAGAACACAAAGACAACATTTTCATAACTTTCTCAGATGAATCTCACAAAACAAAACCAGAAACATAAGTTATGATTGGACTATCCATCTATCGCTCAAAGCCTTGTCTGACCTGTAGTTTTTGACGTGATCTTCAACTCCAGCTAGAGACACAGAGTAGGACAGAGCCATGTTGTAGGTACTGGCCTGGACAGACGAACCCCAGTTCACCTCTTGAACGACACAAAAACAATCAGATGTCGTCATCATTTTATGTAAAAGCATATGATTCAGTGTGATCATTATTCAGAGTGGTCAACATCTCACCGGGTTTCTTATAGACCACGTAGCCGAATAAGAAGATGATTAATCCGAAAGCGATGAGCGCCGCCCACCAGGTGAGCAAGAACATCAGTACGACTGAAACAACGGCACCAAACAAACCCGTCCAGGGGCTGTAATACCGAAACGATGGTCTCCATCCTGAAATGAGCAGAAGAAATATTCAGGAAACAGAAAAAATATATATATATATAGATCTGGACTCAACAGGCTTTCAAAAGCAGGTTAAATGCAAGCATTACTTACCTGTCATTGTATATTTAATACTTTTGTGAATATTCAACATTTTATAACAACTTTGTTTCAACATTATTTTTTTGCGGAAACACTTCAACGTAATTTTTTGCATGTATAACCCATTTACTCTTCAACATACATACAGAACAGATAATCATTTTTTCATTCATTTTATTTTTACTCACCAGGTGAATTGGTGATAGAAGCGTGAAAACAGCTGAAGTTGATGAGAGCGTAAGAACAGAGGAAGAAGTTTGAGATAAGAGGAGCAATTGTGTTCAGATCAGCTGTGGAGATATTAAACATGATTTATACAATAAACATACAGAATACATACAGTAGGCTATTCTCTTTGAATAATACAAGTTGAACATTATGTAGCTTTTCGACTCACCAATCAGAATGAAGCACATGGCGATGATGTAACACAGCAGATAAGCTCGCAAGGGCTCATTGTTTTTCCCATAACCCTTTGCAAAGAAGCCGATGTACGGATAGATGTTGTCTTTACAGAGGCACTGAGCAAGAGGAGGAGGGAAAAAAAAAGTGTTTTTGTTTGAATTTTACAGTCAATGTTCACTTTGATGATCTTATGAAGTTACATATTAGCTATTATCTGTTTTAGGGTTTGGCGTTTTACCTGGAAGACTTTGGGTGCGGAGACGAGGAACGCAAGGGCAGACGACAGGGTGGCCGCAAATATGCCTGCATAGATCAATGGACCAAAGCCAGAGACCTGGATCAGGACCTGGGGATTTGAGCGGGAAACCACATTAATGCAAAGTGATTTCATCTGTCAAACCAGTGGAGCGTCTGAAAGAGCGATACCGAAAAGCAGTGAACTGTTTGACTAACTAAACTCAACTATAAGTTCCCTTCAATTATGTATTGTCAAGATACACCATAAAGACATAAAGACATGTCTCCTCAGATTTTGAGAAAAGTGGATTTTGAATGAAACTTCCAAAATGAATGAATCAGTCAATCAATAAAATGATACTTATCTCTAGTAACCCAAGTAATTAATAAAACTATTAAAAAAAAAAAAAAACATACAGGAGTTATTAACTCTAGTAATCTATATAAAATAAATGAATAAATAACTGTAATATCCTTAGTGAAAAAATAAATAAACTTACAAATAAAAAATAAAAGACTGAGAATGGAAGAAAGAAAGAAAGAAAAGTAAAAACAAAGAAAGAGAATAAAATAGAAAGAAAGAAGATTACTATAGATTTCTTCCAAATGCTTTGGCAAAAATCATGCAAAAATCCTAAAATCCCTTGTCTTTGGTTCATTTGGTCAGTCTAATTGCCACTAATTGAGCCATCTACTGATTCTCTTGTTAAACTTTCTTTTCTCTTCTGCTTTGCTCCGTTCGGTAGACAATCCTAATGATCACTGGCTGTCAGTTCACAGGCATTTTGCTAGGTTTATTTATATTCGACCAACTACAACCACTAGACTAACATTCACACACCAAAATATGAATCTTTAGTTCACAGCCTTAAGAGAGGAGAGGTCAGCAGCAAGCTGAAGACGCTCACCTGGAAGCTGTTGGAGAGGCCGAAGGAGCAGGTGCCGCTCTGCTGGCATTCGGTGAAGTTCCAGCCCAGACCGCAGCTCAGACCCTCACATGCCTCGGTGAAGTTCAGCGGCAGACTGTCGTTCATGTTACCAGAGGCGTCACGCAGCACACATGCTCCTGCGAAAGAAAAACAGGCTTTTAAACCTCTACTCTACAATACATGTACTAAAAACATGCTAAATCAGTGTGCCATTTAAGACATCTAAATGCAATCTTTATTAAATAAAACAAATCAAACACAAACTAAGCACCACAAACTAAACAAAAATATACCAAGAACTGAATACAAGGAACCAATCTAGAAACAGATGAATGTAATCATAAATGGTGGAAACCAAATTAGTAACTATAGAGACAAACGACAGACTAAACACAGAGAATTAACTAAACTCAACAAACACAGACAATATATGTTGATGCAATTCTACTCCTTTTTTTATCACTGCAAGCAACATATTTTCAACGTTGGGTTATACTGGATATGAGAGATGATAGAAGAGCAGAATAACAGTTTGAAAATCAGAAGCATTAGTTTCAAGATCAGTTTTAAGAACAGGCTGTTATTAAACTTATTAAGTGCATTAGCTAAAAAAAAATAGCTTGTTTTCATTATTATTTAGAGTAAATTGACTTCTTGAACATTGGTGCTGATACTCAACTCACATTGGCCGTAATGGCATATGAATTTAGTAATAAAATGTATTAAACACTCACCCACGGTTGAAGAAATGAATAAATAGCTAATGGTGGTGCAAAATATGGCCATCAGTGTCCCTCTTGGGATGGCAATCTCAGGCTCCTGAAACATTCACAAACACAGGATTTGATGAACACCTTGGAGCCATAATCGTAAGTCTCTAATGTCATAATAAGTTTATTTATTCATTCATGTATTCAAGAACTGTAAAAAACTGTAAAGAACCCAAAGTTTAGTAGCATCACTTTGGATTTCGGCATGTTTGCAGATGTTCATTACCTTCAGATCTCCTGAGATGTTTGCTCCAGCAAGGATCCCAATGGCAGATGGGAAGAAGATGGCAAACATTCGGAAGAAGTCACCATCCGGACCTCTCCAGTCTGGAAAGAGGTTCTCTAAGAAGATCTCGCCTGGAAAAAACAATGTTGTGCAAAATGCTTTAGTTATATTTTGCAAGATCATTTTTGGGGTGTGTTAAAAGGAAATTAGCAGCAAAAAATGAAACTCCTGTCATAATTTATCCATCCTCATGTTGCTTTAAACCTGTATGCTGTAAATGAACAATTTAAGAATCCTAAATGTAGTTTTTCCACTTCACAACATCCCCCCCCACCCTAAAGTAGTTTGAAAAGGCCAAAACTGAAGTCATAAATCAAAATAAATTGTTTCACAGAAAAATAACTGTTATGTATGTCAGTCAAAACCCATAAACTAAGTGAGTAAATAATGACATAACTTTTATTTTCAAGCAAATATTGCATAAATCTTTACAGTTATTGGTACTAAGTATTCTTGTGTGGTTTTATAGAAGTTAAA
This sequence comes from Spinibarbus caldwelli, assembly GCA_039654775.1. Classification (NCBI taxonomy): domain Eukaryota; kingdom Metazoa; phylum Chordata; class Actinopteri; order Cypriniformes; family Cyprinidae; genus Spinibarbus; species Spinibarbus caldwelli. The sequence goes on from CM077221.1 coordinate 2,925,142, forward strand.
TATTTCTAAACCAATTAAACTTCTAGGAACTGACTAAAACCTATTTGGTTCTTGACAGACAGTTTGTTACAAAACACTCACTGCGGTAACTGAAGAAACCTATGGACTGCTTCTGGGGAGTCGGTGGAATCAAAGTGCCAACAAAATAGTTGATGAAAGACACCATAAGAACCAAGAAGAACAGGATTTGAGTCTGTGAGAGAATGAAAGAAAAGGCAAACACTGCATTATAAGCTGATGATTTGACACTCTGTTTAAATCAGCTTCATAACAAGAGTTTTGTGAACCTCTAGAGGAGTGTGAAGGAACTACAGGCTCATGATGTTGACAGAATTGCTCAGTGTCAAAATGTATATTAAGAAAATGCAAATAAAAATTTTTGAATTTCAAGTAAAATTTAGATCAAATGGCTTCAGTTGACAAAAACATGTCAGAAACCCCTAAACTAAATGGATGAGAAATGAATAATTTTCAGGGAAAGCTGGTGATTTCTTTGAGACACAGTATGTATTTTAAAACAAAAAGATATATAAACATTAATTCAATTATTCAAAAGCTGAATGAAGATGTTTCCCAATGCATCACTCAAGTTGCATAAGAAACACCCAGTGACTGTACTGTAAAATGCATGTTTATTTTCAGGATTGTACCTTAGATTCCCACTCCATCCCAGCCAATGAGATGAGAAGTAGCATAGTGACTGTGATGGATCCTATAATTCGGACATCATTGATAGAATCCACAATTTGGGAGTCATACTCCTGTTGCATCATAAACATATTTCATATTACAATTGGCATAGCATGCACACGCAACAATGTCATGCAACAAAAGCACTGTGTTCATTTGAGTCGTTCTTACAATGAGAAGATCTCTGACAGTCTCCGAAAATCCCACTGTGTTGAGCGCGCAAGCAAGAGCGTTGGCAAAAGAAAACACCATGCCGATGGGACCCCCCAACTCAGGACCCAGAGTACGGGAAATCATGAAGTATGCGCCGCCTGATGGGTGGAGGAGAGATGAGAGAGGAATGTAAAGAAATATGATGCCTGCTGGTTGCTTAATGGCCAAAAGAGGCTACACTGTAAAAATAAATCCGCAAAATGACAGAAAAAGTACTGGCAGCTCATTATATGCGACATCATCCATTAATTTTACAGACATTTCTGTTAACTCTAAAACACAATGCAATGAAGTGTAAAATTCAAAATACTGGTAAAACACTTGTAAACATGGAAAAATTCCTTCAAATTATACAGTATATTGTGCCCTATTTTTACAGATTTTTTTAGAGTGTACTATGATATTCTGGGCCCAGCTGTTCAAAAGTAAACTGGATTTCGGTGATCAGATTGGATCAAATCTTAAAAATGGGTAGTTTGAATGTTTTGATCTGGAGAAACCTTCCAAATCCAGATCATTCTGATCCACATTAAACATTTTAAACAACTGTACCCTGGTCTCTAGATAAGAATCAAATCCTTTTTTTTCAATCAGAATTTACTGGAGTTTTTGCCAATTGCTTAGACATACACCAGCACACTTCTCTCCAAGAAGTCACATCATTATGTCTGTAGCACAAACCGTGAAGGACGAGTTACGCAGCAAAGCATCACTGATTATCACAATCTGATCAGCTTGATGTCACGCTCTTGTCGAGTGACTCACCAGAAGAGACTCTTCCATTGGTGGAAATGGCAGATACAGACAGAGCCGTTATGGAGGTCACAAGGACTGACATCAGTATAATTATCCATGTAAGAACTAAAGTAGAGGAAAAAAAATAAAAATAAAATATAGGACACAAAGTCTGTACAGAGCTCACAAAATAGACAAAACACACGAAAGATAAGTGGCCATCAGAGATTACACACAGTTCTGGGAAGCCCTTCTATAAAAGTTTTTGACGTGGGAATTTCTTGAGCAACATTATCTTTACCAAAGTAAATAACCTGTGGTTTCATTATAGGAAGTTGTTTTATTGTATTGCACAGACAGTTTATCTAGAATGACCAGGTGAAAAAGTAACCACTTTACGGGATTGTTTTATATATTAATAAAAAACACAGGCTTACGGATTCCTGCTTGAGATGTGATCCAGGACAATCGCAGGAACAGAATGACTCCCCAGATATTCAACATACAGCGAATCTGAAAGACAGAAACAGAGCATGTATGCATGTGAGCGTTTGGCCGTTTGCACGCACGCACGTGAACGTTTCACGGTTTCTCACCATAACCCCAGTGACCCATCCAAAGCGCACTGGCTGGACGGTCTTTCCTCCTTTCCCGGTTTCCTCGGACTCGTTTCCAGTCTCCTGTAGCGCAGAAACGCTTCCCCTGCCAGAGTCGCCCATGTTACTGCCAGTTTCTGCATCCTAAACCAACACATACATGCATATTCACAATTTAAGTACATCACCCTGCTGAAAAACAAAAAGCAATAGAACCATCACAGAAAATTCCTATGGTTTCCACTACAAATACAGTTACAAACATTACAAACCATCACATTTTAACCATTCAAACCTTAAAAAAAAGGTTTTCTGTAGTGTGTTTTGGGACATATTCCATTAGGATTTATTGTTTTTAACAAGCCACCAATAGAAAGTGACCAATTACCAGTAGAGACCAACAGGGTCCATTACAGTTTCCATTAGAACCAATACAAGTCCCATTATAACCAGTAAAACCATTACAAATTTTGTGATGGTGTCTATTGTTTTTTTTTTTCTTTTTTTTTCAGAATTATTCAAAAGTACGTTACAACAGAGTAGCGTGATCTTGCGGTACCGAACTGTACCGATTTTTTTTTTTTTTTCCTCAGGACTTTACAATTGTATTAAGCGATTATAATTATTTAAAATTTAATCGATACATTCTCCTAAGCAGCCCCTAGCCCTAAATATAACCGTTGGTATCCCTCTGGAATTTAACCAAATTTGTTTTATTAGGCTATATTAGTAGGCCTATTCTGCATATAAATTCAGATTTCCTATAAGTACCCCATTTGTCAAAGCAGAAGTAGCCTAAATGGTATTCTGTTCACATATGCCAGATATTCTTTATTCTGTTTAAATATATAAATAACTAAGATTAACAAAGCGCAGTAAACGGCTTACATGGCAAATGGTTTGCGCTAACTAAAGTGTTTATGAATACAATAATAAACTAAAACAATGTGTTAACAAATACCAGTTTGCAACATCTGGCAGCATAATTAACCGCTTATTTGCACAGCTATGTAACTGGAAAAGGCAAACACCGGAAACCTCGCACATTTAAATTAAAAAATGGCCGGACCGCTCTTACATCAAAAATAAAATGAAAAATAGCCTAGAAAAATAGAAATGGTAAATTGAATAATTCTTGTGTGTCTTGTATTTTCGCCTGTTTGTGTTAGATTTGAATCAGGTCTCCTCAGATGGAGTAGAATTGGCTAGATGGTGCAAGGGTCTTAGAAATGTGGTCCTAAAACTGTATACTCCAGTACTTCAGGGCTACTATATTTTTTATTTATTTATTTTGCATTTATTTATTTATTTACTTATTTATTTTTACAGCATATGACCCACATCAACAGCCTTGCGCAGAGTCTCCAGCGATGGCCTGCTGCGTCGGATGCGACCCGTTGCGGTAGCGTTGGCATAAAACTCGAGGTGCGGCATGGCATCCATGGTGCTGTATATGGAAGGACGTCTGTTGTCCTGCCTTGAGTTCACAACATCTGACGCCCTTCGTGTCGGCGTCTCCATTGTGATAGCCGTCTCACTGCCAGTGCTGTAAGAGGAGTAATGCGGTGGAGCCTCTTCACTGACCGAAAAGCGACCTGGGGACAAGCTCGCTGCACCCTCCAGCCTGCGTTTGGAGAACCTCTGACCCATTTTTCCAGCTCCAGCTTTTCCTGGAACGCAAAAAAATAATGCATTCACTCTCAGAAAAAACAAAACAAAAAACAAAACAAAACTGTACCTTTTTGGGTACCACCCCGTCACTGGGGTGGTACCCTGAAGGGTACAATTTTGTATACCTCTAGTTGTACCTTTAAAACATACATACATAACATACATAATGGTACTTTTAAAGGTACACAATAGGTCCTTAAGGTACAATTATTTGTTATATCCAAGTTTTGATCCAAAGTTTGATCCGAAGTTTGATCCAAAGTTATATCTAAGAAAAAAGGTACCGCGGAGGTACCTTTTTTTCTGACAGTGTTTAAGCAATAGCTGGTCTAGACCTAGTTGTATTATTTATTTTTTGAAGCATGGTTAACTTTTTTTTTAAAGAAAAAAAAAAAAATAAACAAGCACAAATACACATTTATATTATTTATTTTATGTATTTTAATGTTTATACATTATAAAATTTATTTAATTTAATGAACATTGTTGTATTTTATGTAATCTACCCAAAGTTAAATCAACTAAAGAAAGAAAGAAAGAAAGAAAGTACACCATATTGTAGATTCTACACCACTTCCAATCTAATTCTACTTGAATCAAACTCTTGACATTGATATGTGAACTGCTTGTACAGATGGCTTTTTTCTTTGGTCAAAATAGATTTAGAAAAAGAAAAGAAGAGGTTTGATTTTACTCCACTTACTTTATGTTTTTCAACTGGTTGACTGTTGGTCTCCTCTTCCTTTGCAACTTAATTCCTGAATGAGAGAAATAAAAATGAACAAACAGAGCACACCACCACCATCAAAATTATTCTTTCATCTTTTTTTTTTTTAAGCAGCTCTGCAGTTTTGTCTTCTGTTATCATCTTGGCTTTCTAAATTTATAGCAAAAGTTACACCTCCTCTCATCCCACGTGGACGAGCGCTAGTTTCTGCGTAACTGATGACATAAAAGATGTCAAGAAGGCTCCGTTTCCTCTTAGCATTATCCTGATAAAGGTATCTGTGTCAATCATTAACCCAAACAATAACATATAATATGAGACTGATATTATTACACAGAAGGCAACAATAAATGGAAAAGGTGGTATAAAGAGCTAAAAAAATAGACTTCTTATAGATTTTATATGATTGACAGTTTATGATATAGTCAACAAAGTAGGCCTAATACAGAGATTAAATCGTTTAGTTGAATTGAAAGTACTTTATATACACAAAGACAAATGTACAACAAAAGACACATAAGCAGTGTGCTTTGTTACTGATTTTATGATCTTTTGGAGAAACTCCTTTTACAAACGTTCTAGACTTTATGGCCTCGAGGTCTCAAGTTCACTTGTAAAGAAACGAGTGATATTGGAGGAAACTTTTAACATAGTGTTCAATGCTTTACACAACCGTGAAATATGCCATAATCTGTCCATGCACACACACACTCACAGGTTTGTATAAAAACCTTATCTTGAACAATTTGTTGGCTAACTGGCTCATTACTGACTGACTGAGGTAATCATGGGTTTAGTTGGCAGAACTTTCTAGGGAGTGCGACTCATCTGTAGGCCTGTAAATGGGTGACACAACGGTTCAGATAATTCCTGGAATGAAACAGGATTAATGTTTTGCAGAAAATTTCATGAGAACTTCATTTTATCACGCCATATAAACAGCTTTATTAAGAATATTTTATTAAAACTTGGATGTTCGCGTTCATTCACCCATACTGACGACTGAATGTATCATTGCAAGAGCAAAACCGCATAAAAAACACATTTTTTTTTAAGGAAACACCTGTTATTTGCTTGGTGCTGTACAAATAGTGATATAGATATGAAACATATACACTGTAAAAAAAATTCCGTAGTTTTTACAAAATAATTCTGGCAGCTGTGGTTACATTTACAGAACAAAACTGTAAAATTTACAGTATAAAACTGTAATTTACAAACAGGGAAATTTGAATTTAAACCACTAAATTCAACAACATACACTGCTATTAAAATCTGTTTTGTACCTTTAACATACTGACAACCACCATAATAATGCAGGTGGTAAAAGAGAAAGCCACATGAAGAATCAAAGCTCATCACAGGTAGCTTCACCACAAGTAGAAGTATATACTAATATATAGAAAGTGCACAGAGTCATTCATACAAACACAAAACACCATCATGGTAACACACACAATACTTAAATAATGCAATAAACTTTCATTAAACAACAGAAGATGCAACATAAAGCCCAAATGTACATAACTGATAACAAAAACGATCAAAAAACATGATTATTTAAACAAAATACTTTCAAATGTGGAGTGTCACGCAGGGAATTCTGGGAATATCAGTTTAAAGTTTTTGACTGTAAATTATACATTGATTTGTTATTTTTACTTCTAAAAACTGTATAATTAACAGCATTTTACTGTAAAATTACATGAAATGTCTGGTTAGATCTTTTACAGTTTTTCCCTGTATATAGTACAGGAACTCGCTGTTAACATATTAACAGTTTTTTTCAGTAGTGTTTTTACAAAATTTTACAGTTAAAATTACACTTATTTTTTACAGTGTAGCCTAATCAACTAGATTTAATAAAGAAACCTGTCAATAGATTTCAGTAAAAGGCAATAAATTTTGATTCCCAAAATTAAAATAATAAATCTTACACACATAGCATATATAAAATTAAAATATTTATACGTTACAATTTATAAACAATACTAAATATTATAAAACACATTTACACATAATAAATATTGATTAAAAATCATTGTCTGGACAATATATAAAACAAGAAGCATCAGAGAGTGAAATGAGAATGAAATTAAACAAACTAAAGAGTATAACATCCGACGTGTTGCACTAATGCGAATGTAGTGACCCTAAAATATAAAATTTTATTCCAAATATAGGCTATTACATTTTTCTTTCCTCCTGAGTTTAGAAATATGAAATATGACGCGGACGTGTTTTCATGAGATTAACCATAGGCTATGTATCTTATATTAGGGTACCGTTCTTTTCTCTATTCTTTATTTCGTTCAGGTCACGCTCTGTCATGATAACACTGCGAGCTGCAGCCAAAATCTATTATTAGTCCATCAGTAACAAACACATCTTGCCACAAATAAAAAGGCACAGGTGGCCGACTAACGTGACTGTAGCTCGGGTCATATGAAGAACCACAAACAGACTTAAAACAGCTTTTACAGCAACAGTTTGTTTTGTTTTTTTTTTGTTCCACCGTTACACAGAACGTAAACACATTCGCAGACTGCAGCTGTTTCAAGGTAAGCGCGCAAAGCTTCATAAACGTCTGATATTTAGGCTACTACAGAAGTAACGGTGAGATGGAGTAGGTTAAACTGTAATCAAGGGAGTGCTGCAGAGTCATTATTCATGTTCAAGAGCTTTCTTGTGTCAGTCAGTGTCAACATGCCCGTGTCGCCAGCGATTGTGTTTCAGCGGGGTCACCTCTGATATAATGACCATGATAAAGACTCACTGCTCATAGAACAATGCCAATGAATAAAACTTTTTTTTAAAAATTACTGCCAATAGATGCTACTTATTAACTTTGTGAAAGATGAAGTATGTTGGACCATGTGCTTAAAATTTTGTGCACTACTGTAAATGTATAAATCGACTTGCAAAAGTACCTTTGAATCATAGTGTATATTGTAACACAATTTCTATTTTGAATAAACACTGTTCTTTTTTTTAACTTTTTATTTATCAAAGAATCCTGAAAAAGTAGGCTATCACAGGCTCCAAAAAATATTAAGCAGCACAACTGTTTCCAACATTAATTATAAGTCAACATATTAGAGTGATTTCTGAAGGATCATGTGACACTGAAGACTGGGGTAATGATGCTGAAAATTCAGCTTTGATTACAGGAATAAATTATATTTGAAAGTATATTAAAATAGAAAACTCTTATTTTAAATTGCAAAAATATTTCACAAAATTACATTTTTTTTCTGTATTTTTGATCCAATAAATGCAGCCTTGATGAGCATAAGAAACTTCTTGAAAACAACTTTTAAAAAACTTTTTAACGGCATTGTACACACACACACACACACACACAATTAGATTTTATAATCGAATTGTGTCAGAAATCAATGATCAATAAGCAATGACAGCTTAAAGTGTTAATATGGTCATTGGTTTGAGAAAAACATATTACATTTCTCCCATATTAATTAATTAATTTATTTATCTCTTGTAAGATTTTTGATGATCTGATGAAACTTCTTCCCGATAACGGAGCCAACAGTAGCACTTCTTTGCTTAGAAATGCTTAGCTGGTTGAGACAATTGTTCATTAAATGAAAGATTTCACACTTTTAATAGGTTCCCAATGTCTCAGTACAAAACCAGAGGGAAACTAGAGAAAAAGGCGGCAGATAAGTCCATTCATCTCCAGTCTTCTTCTGTGAAAAACAGACACGCAGGTGAAGAAAGAAGAGAAAAGGAAGCTGGAACTCACATCACATCCTCAAGTCTAAAAAGACATGTTAGAGAAAAAAAGTCAATTGTCCCTACAACTCCTCCCACATCAACCCATTCCCCGCCCACTTTCAGAAAACCTCCTCCTATAGAGCCTCTCTTTGACCCGGAACTCCGCCCCTTTGTGCTTTCCACACACTGCGACGCTCTCTTCGCTTCACTGCGAGGACTCAAGGAGGAGGAGCTTCTGCTGGACTGCAGTTTAAAACTCCTAGACAACTCCCACAAGGTTCACCGATTGGTGCTCGCTGCTGTCAGTCAAACGGCAGAGGCGTGGCTGTTATCTGGAGAGGCGGGGCTTAAGGAAGTGGAGCTGGATGGAGGAAGGATGACTCCTGCAGGACTGAAGGCTGTACTGGACTTCAGCTACAGTGGAGAAGTGGACAGAGGAGAAACAAACGAGGTGCTGGAAGCCTGTAGGTGTTTAGGGGCTGAAAGACTGGAGCGACTGTGTGGCAAAGACGCTGTGGTCAGCGGGAGTGAAGAGAGGGAAAGAAGCCTGAGGGTCATCCGAACACTGTGGGAGAGAAATGTTGGCTGTGATGTCATCCTGCAGACAGACAGTGGAGACCATTTCCCTGGTAACTGTGAGATCTGAAATTCAAGCTAAACAGAAATAATATAAAACACTTTAGGAATTTAAAAGGAATAAGACATATGCAAAATTAAATATTAAAATATATTATTTTTTACATTTAATTTGACAGTTTTTTTTTTTTTTTCTTAAGGCCAGACACTCTAAGACACAGGTGTCAAACTCAGTTCCTGGAGGGCCTCAGCCCTGCAGAGTTTAGATCCAACCCTAATTAAAGGCACCTGATCCAGCTAATCAAGTCCTTCAGGCTTATTTGAAAACTACATGGTTTGTGTGTTGGAACTAAGCTCTGCAGGGCTGCGGCCCTCCAGGAACTGAGTTTGACACCCCTGCTCTAAGAAAAGAAAATAGTGCTTAAAAGATATGAATAAAAATTATAATTCAGGTAAAGGGGGGCATTTAAGCTTGAATGTACTGTGCTCAATGGGTTTACACTTTCAGAGCATAACAATGGTTCTTGAATGATAAAATAGTTTTGGTTGAAGCAATATTTCATTCGTAACTTGTAAGGTGGCTCAATAAATGTAAACGAATGTTATTGTGACAATTCCTTTGTTTATTACCACAGTTAACAGGGAATAAAACACATTTAAAAAGACATTTAAAAAAAAATGTTTTCTTTAAACAAATTGACATTCACTCATTATGTCATAGTTGACATGTTTAATCTACGTTTTTAGAAAACAGAAATGAGTTTGTAGTACAGCTTTTCAATTTTATCTGCAGCATTTATTATTGTGCATGAAGTCATTTCTGTCATACCTACAGCTGAAGTCAAAAGTTTACATACACCTTGCAGAATCATGCAAAATGTTCATTATTTTACCAAAATAAGAGGGATCATACAAAATGCATGTTATTTTTTATTTAGTTCTGACCTGAATAAGATATTTCACATAAAAGACGCTTACATATAGTCCACAAGAGAAAATAATAGTTGAATTTATAAAAATGACCCTCTTCAAAAGATTACACACACTTGATTCTTAATACTGTGTTGTTACCTGAATGATCTACAGCTGTGTTGTTTGTTTGTTTGTTTGTTTGTTTGTTTGTTTTTTGCTTTGTTTTGTTTTGTTTAGTGATAGTTGTTCATGAGTCTCTTGTTTGTCCTGAACAGTTAAACTGCCTGCTGTTCTTCAGAAAAATCCTTCAGCTCCCACAAATTCTTTGGTTTTTCAGCATTTTTGTGTATTTGAACCCTTTCCAACAATGACTGTATGATTTTGAGATCCATCTTTTCACACTGAGGACACCTGAGGGACTCGTATGCAACTATTACAGAAGGTTCAAATGCTCACTGACGCTCCAGAAGAAAAAAACAATGCATTAAGAGCTGGGATGGGGAAACTTTTGAACAGAATGAAGATGTGTACATTTTTCTGATTTTGCCTAAATATAATATTTTTTTCATTTAGTACTGCCCTTCAGAAGCTACAGAAGGTACTTACATGTTTCCTAGTAGAATAAATACGTAAAATTTACTCTGACCTTCAAATTCAAAAAGTTTTCACCCCTCGGCTCTTAATGCATTGTTTTTCTTCTGGAGCGTCAGTGAGCATTTGAACCTTCTGTAATAGTTGCATACGAGTCCCTCAGGTGTCCTCAGTGTGAAAAGATGGATCTCAAAATCATACAGTCATTGTTGGAAAGGGTTCAAATACACAAAAATGCTGAAAAACCAAAGAATTTGTGGGAGCTGAAGGATTTTTCTGAAGAACAGCAGGCAGTTTAACTGTTCAGGACAAACAAGAGACTCATGAACAACTATCACTAAACAAAAAACAAAACAAAAAAAAAAAACAGCTGTGGATCATTAAGGTAACAACACAGTATTAAGAATAAAGTGTATGTAAACTTTTTAACAGGGTCATTTTTATAAATTCAGCTATTATTTTCTCTTGTGGACTATATGTAAATGTCTTATATGTGAAGTATATTATTCAGGTCAGTACTAAATAAAAAAAAAATAACATGCATTTTGTATGAGCCCTCTTATTTTGGTAAAATAACGAACATTTTGCATGATTCTACAAAGTGTATGTAAACTTTTAACTTCAACTGTATATTTCTCCTTGAATGCTCTCTTCTAGCCCATCGGGTCATATTAGCAGCAGGTGCGGACTACTTTCGGGCTCTGCTCTGCGGAGGGTTACGGGAGTCCAGTGAGGGCGTGGTGTTTCTGCGCGGCGTGGCATCATGGGTGCTGCATAATCTGCTGGACTTCATTTACTCCGGCCTGCTGAACCTGAGCTGCTGGAATGTGTGGGATCTGACAGAAGCTGCTTCACTGTTTCAGCTGCAGGGGGGCGCAGACGCTGTGCTTAAACTTCCTGCAGGACTATATGGATGAAACTTCTTGTCTGGATATTCTGGCCTTGGCTGAAGCCTACAGTCTGGAGGATCTGGGCAGACGGGCAGAGGAGTATGTTTTAGCCCACTTTCAGAGGGTCGCAGAGGAGGAGAAGTTCAAGGATCTGCCCTGCGTCCAGCTGCAGCGTCTGCTGGAGAGAGATGCGCTCAATGCAGACAGTGAGGTAAGCTTTGAAGCCCAAAATGAAATTATATTTAAATAAAATACAATAAATAATAATAATAAAAAACAAATAAAGAAATAAACTCAAGCTGAAAATAAATTATATTAGTTTGTTTTTAATAAACTAACAGGAAATAATAATTGGTGGGAATTAAAGCTGCTTATAAAAGTTCAAGAAATAATAGGCACAAACTCAGGGCAAAAATAAATGTATTTTCAATCAAATTAAACTAAAAATAAATAAAACCAATTTAATAAATATTATTTGTGGGAATTAGTAAGCGAACAAAAATTCAAGAAATAAAAGCAGAAACTTAAACCATAATTAAATTAATTTAAAATAAATTCAACAAATTAAATAAAAATAACTTAAGAAAAAATATTTGGAATTAATATTTCTTATAAACGTACACGGCATAATAGGCAGAAACTCAAACCAAAATTAAAAACAATAAAAGAAATAAAGAAATAATATTTGTGGGAATTGATATTGCTTATAAAAGTTAAAGAAATGCAAAAACCCAAGCCAAAAATAATTAATTTTAAATAAAATTAAATAATATTTTGGGAATTAATATTGATTTAAAAAAAAAAAAGAAGATCAAGTTCAAGCCAAAAATAATGTTTTAAATAAATTAATAAATAAATGAAATCAATCAAAGAAACAATATTGTTAGGAATTAATACTGCCTAGAAAAGTAAGAAAAAGAAAGAAAAAAGGAAAGAAAGAAATTTATTAAGATACTCTGATTATGAAGCTTACCTAGATACAGTAATTCTTATTAAATGTTTCATTAATGGGCTGCACTCTCTAAAAACCAGCTTTTCTCTTTCTGTCTCACCTAGCCTACATCTCTGCATCTTTCTAAGCAATTCTGGAACTTTACATTGATACAGTTTTCATGTTCCCGTTTCCCCACAATCGCTCATTTCAGGAAAAGCCTCCACTAATTTAAACTACTGTCACGAATGTAAATCTCAAATGCATTGCTACTTTCTAATGCAGTGAATGGCTGTTAGTAAAACCACACTTCTGGCTGCATCAGCAAGAAAAGAGCAGCAGTGGGAGCAGCTCATCCAGACTCTCTCTCTCTCTCCTGACAGCTGGCTGTGTTCAGAGCCGTGGTGAACTGGGTGGAGGATGATAAAGACCGGAGACTGTCTCATCTCTCACGACTGATGCAGAGCGTTCGGTTCGCTCTCATGAGACCGGAGGAGCTGCAGGAGGTACAATACAGCACTTCTGCACAGACAATCACTCACTTTGTTTTCTTTAAAGCTCCATAATGTCCACCAAATCTCCTCAAACAGGTGCAGGGCTGTAACCTGCTGCTCAGGAGTTCAGGAGGGAAAACAGCGCTGGAAACTGTGAATAATCTCCTGCTTGGTGATCGGAGAACATCGGACTGCAAACCACGAACACCGAACCAGGTACATCACAGACAGCTGCCATCTCATTAAAAACAGCTTAAAAATACAGTTACTACATAAAATCAATAAAAATGCAAAACGAATAATTTCATCACAATTCTATAGTCTACTCCACATACACAACCAATTCACTTCCTTTATTTTACTTCCTTTCTAAGCTACCCATTCCTAAAAATTTAGAAAATCATTTAAAATTTCCACTGACTACCATTTGTATAACCACAGTTTTACTTCAATTATCATGCCTAAACTATGGTTAGTGTAGCAAAACCAGGGTTAATTTGTGGTTACCATGGTTTAACTATAGTAACCATATGTTTTTGGTTTTATTTGTAGTAAAACCATGGTTAATTTTTCATAAGGGTTCTTATGTGGTCTGTGCTACTTGCAACACCTTTCTGTATTTGGTTGCGTTGTGTGTATTTGTAGCATGTTTCTGTATTTGTTTGTGTTGCGAGTTTTTGAAGCACATGTTTTGTCAAACTGATGAAGATGTTTTCTTAATTTGCAGGTGTTTTATCTATTTGCAAGGGGTTTTTTTAATTTTTTTTTTTTTTTTTTTCCATTTGCAGCTCGTTGAGCTCTCTTGCCCACCGTACAAAAAAGATTTAATAATCCTCAATATCAGCGAGACAAAACGGGTTATTAACTTCAGCTGACAAATATTGTACATATATATGCACCTGCAAGCTCACATAAAGCTATATTTACTAAAAATCAAATCAAAACCGGTTGACTTTATTGTTTATATCGCCAAACTATCACCCAGCAAACTGCTAAATGTGGACAATTATACACAAAGAATTATTAATATTAACATCAAGTTATTTTAGCATCATGATATTAGTTGTGTATCAGTGATATCATGATATCAGTGTGTTTCTCTTGAATTTGCGTTAGGTTTTGGTGCTCGTTGGTGGAGATTGTGTGAATGAGAATTTCGAGCGCCGAGAGCCGAACCTGTGCCTGTGGTTCGCCCGGCGCTTTGTGCGCGGAGAGGGCCTCATCCGAACCATCGAGTGGAGACCTTTAGCACACCTCCCTGAGCCGCCACGCTTCCGCCACTGTGTGTGCGTCCTCAACAACACGCTCTATATCCTCGGAGGCCGAAAATATTACGGTGCCCTGGACATTCTGAAGACTGCTCTGAGGTGAGAGTCTTTGGATCATCATGTGTTTGCACGCTTACATATAAAATAATCATCTTAGGATTGTACAATAATGGTTCAACTGGTAATTATTTTGCTCAAATATTTTAATTTTATAATATAATATAAACATTCAGATAAGCACAAATCCAGAAAACGTCAACTCGCATGTTTTATTTTACTTCATCTAGCTGATGTACTGTAATTGTGTGATAAATTATGAAAACTGGTACAATAACCTTTCTCAAAAGTTAAAGCAGTGAAATTCTTAATACTATATTATGTTAACGTAACAACAAAAATAGTATTCAGAAATCACAATCGTAAACAGTCCAGATTAAAGTTTGAATTTATCAGAGTTTCTCACTGAGGTTTGCTGGCAGATTGTAGCATAGCAAACAACCACGTGAAAGAAAACAGAATGACTGTACTACACTTTCATTTGAGCAAAACAGTAGTAAAGATCTCTAAACTCTAACTTATCTGTTTGACAAATTTTTTATTTTATTTTTTTCTCCATAAAATTTGCACTTTTTTTCCCCTCAGAGCAGAGAGAGCACGAGCATATGGTTGCCAGTTGGGGAATGCCAAGTAAAATACTAGGCAGAAAAGGTATCAATGTAAGAGAAAAGCTTTGATTGGGGGATTTAAACTCTTGACATCTGACAGCCCACAAGCACCAAAGCTTGCTGCCAATGCAAGATAAGGCAAATGTCAAATGAAATTGAAATGTGTTCCATATAAATAGCCTGTGGGCAAATATCGCAGATGATTGTGAAATCGAGAGAAGCAGAATCTAGTGCTGTGTGTCTGTGTGCAGATTTGATCCTGCTCAGGGCAGATGGGAGCGTCTTCCAGACATGTCCAGACACCAGGGATTACTTCGCTGCTGTGTGTCACAGAGGGAAGGTGTTTGTCCTGGGAGGAAACTGTGATGACGTGAACTGTCTGAACTCAGTGGAGTGTTACACACCTGAGGACAACACCTGGAGGTCAAGACAGTCTACTGTTTTTCACTACAGAGTCTTTACATATGCGCACAGAGCATACCATTACAGATCATTTACAGGGGTTTCATTGAATATAAAGAAGCTTGTATGTTTTCCATATGAGGGATCCAGTATTTTGGTACTTACAGATGCATGAATTTGATCGAATAAATCAATGCTTTTCAACCATGTTCCTGGATCCTCCCTAACACTGCATGTTTTGAATGTCTCCTTTCTCACACATTTCAGGGCTTGGAGTCTCTAATGGGCTGATGATCTGAATCAGGTGTGTTTGATTAAGGAGACATACAAAATGTGCAGTGTTGGTGGGGTCTCCAGAAACAGGGTTGAAAAACCCTGGTATAAACAACAAAATATTAATGCATGTGTCTGTGTCTGCATGTTCAAATGCTGCAGGATATTTTCTCTTGACTAACCCACAGTTCTTCATTATGTTGGAAGTCTCAATATCTTTGAATCAGCTGGTGATTTGGTCATTTCCGGCCATTTGTGACGTCACTTCTCCTCAAGTTCACACAGGTTTCCTAGCAGAGGAACGACAGGTGTAGAGAATCACAAAGCCATAAACATGCTTGAACTTTGGAGGGGAGCAAAACAATTTTTGACCAAGATGGACCTTTTTCTTTAAAGGAAATAAATAGATTTAATTAGATTTAATAAATAGATTTAAGGGAATTAAAAATGTCAAACGACTAGAAAACTAGAAATTTATTGTAAAACAACTCATTTGATCTATTTGCAAATAATATATATATATTTTTTTTTTAAATATTCACATTCTTAATCATACTGAGTACGTCGAAAACAGCTTCATAATGTTTGGGTCTCACATTATGAATCATGTAAATAATGACCTATATTTTCATTCAAAATAGTATAATTTCCACAACAATGTGACATTAAATATACCCAGCTGGCATGTCAACATTGATTCATTGGTGAATCAACGTTGAATCATGTTTCGGTTTTGCAAATTGAATACGTTGATATTGTGACGTTATTTCACCGTTGAAATTGCAGTGTTGTTTCACTGTCTTACCTTCAGCATGGGTGATTACCTCTTTCACTGTTAAGAGTGTGGGCGCTGGAATTCATGCCTCAGCTTCTGTGAAAAGTCCGTCGTCTTTGATTTTACTGGCTCATTCTGACAAGTGAGGAAGACTATCCTAAAATTACCTTTATTTAACCAGGAAAAGACTCACTTAGATTAAAATCTCTTTTCCAGGAGTGTCCTGGCCAAGATAGGCAGCCAAGTTTGCATATACAGTGGGGCAAAAAAAGTATTTAGTCAGCCACCAATTGTGCAAGTTCTCCCACTTAAAAAGATGAGAGAGGCCTGTAATTTTCATCATAGGTATACCTCAACTATGAGAGACAAAATGAGAAAAAAAAAAAATCCAGAAAATCACATTGTAGGATTTTTAAAGAATTTATTTGCAAATTATGGTGGAAAATAAGTATTTGGTCAATAACAAAATTTCATCTCAATGCTTTGTTATATACCCTTTGTTGGCAATGACAGAGGTCAAACGTTTTCTGTAAGTCTTCACAAGGTTTTCACACACTGTTGCTGGTATTTTGGCCCATTCCTCCATGCAGATCTCCTCTAGAGCAGTAATGTTTTGGGGCTGTCGCTGGGCAACACGGACTTTCAACTCCCTCCAAAGATTTTCGATGGGGTTGAGATCTGGAGACTGGCTAGGCCACTCCAGGACCTTGAAATGCTTCTTACAAAGCCACTCCTTCGTTGCCCGGGCGGTGTGTTTGGGATCATTGTCATGCTGAAAGACCCAGCCACGTTTCATCTTCAATGCCCTTGCTGATGGAAGGAGATTTTCACTCAAAATCTCACGATACATGGCCCCATTCATTCTTTCGTTTACACGGATCAGTCGTCCTGGTCCCTTTGCAGAAAAACAGCCCCAAAGCATGATGTTTCCACCCCCATGCTTCACAGTAGGTATGGTGTTCTTTGGATGCAACTCAGCATTCTTTCTCCTCCAAACACGACAAGTTGAGTTTTTACCAAAAAGTTCTATTTTGGTTTCATCATTCTCCCAATCCTCTTCTGGATCATCCAAATGCTCTAGCAAACTTCAGTCGGGCCCGGACATGTACTGGCTTAAGCAGGGGGACACGTCTGGCACTGCAGGATTTGAGTCCCTGGCGGCGCAGTGTGTTACTGATGGTAGCCTTTGTTACTTTGGTCCCAGCTCTCTGCAGGTCATTCACTAGGTCCCCCCCGTGTGGTTCTGGGATTTTTGCTCACAGTTCTTGTGATCATTTTGACCCCACGGGGTGAGATCTTACGTGGAGCCCCAGATCGAGGGAGATTATCAGTGGTCTTGTATGTCTTCCATTTTCTCATAATTGCTCCCACAGTTGATTTCTTCACACCAAGCTGCTTACCTATTGCAGATTCAGTCTTCCCAGCCTGGTGCAGGTCTACAATTTTGTTTCTGGTGTCCTTTGACAGCTCTTTGGTCTTGGCCATGGTGGAGTTTGGAGTTGGACTGTTTGAGGTTGTGGACAGGTGTCTTTTATACTGATCAAACAGTTCAAACAGATGCCATTGATACAGGTAACGAGTGGAGGACAGAGGAGCCTCTTAAAGAAGAAGTTACAGGTCTGTGAGAGCCAGAAATCTTGCTTGTTTGTAGGTGACCAAATACTTATTTTACCGAGGAATTTACCAATAAATTCTTTAAAAATCCTACAATGTGATTTTCTGGATTTTTTTTTCTCATTTTGTCTCTCATAGTTGAGGTATACCTATGATGAAAATTACAGGCCTCTCTCATCTTTTTAAGTGGGAGAACTTGCACAATTGGTGGCTGACTAAATACTTTTTTGCCCCACTGTACAAATGAACAACATAGTTACAACATACATTACAAAACCAACATATAACCGGTTAAAAACAATTACACACCATTAAGTTGCTCTAAGTTACATAATAGAGACTTAAAATAATTATAAGACACCTTTTCGAGAAGATTCCAAGTGGTGGCATATTTAAAAGAGGTTTTACCAAGCTCAGTTCTGATAAGGGGCACACAAAGATTATACAGTAATTTGATTGAGAATGTAATGAATAATTTCCAATTGAAGTTCTTTGTATGAGACAACAGAGATAAAATGGCTTATATATCAACAGATGCCAATCCATTTTTCTCTGAATACTCAAAGAAGGCCATGCAACTCTTTTATATAATTCACAATGATGAGTTGAAAATTTACAATCAGTTATAAATCTTAAAGCATCATGGTACAAAGCATCCAAGGAGGAGAGAAGGTAAGAGGGAGCATGCTGATAAACTACATGAATGAAAAACATGACTTATTTCTAAAGTAAAACCGTAACTTCTTTAATTTTTTTTATTTGTTTTTCTCAAATAGGCTACTTAAAGACCGCATGAAATCAAAATTTACAATATTTATTTAGTTAGTGCACATTGTTAGACTTAAGGTGAGCAATTAATCCGTGCAAGTCAATCCTCTGAAAAAATTGTTTGTCTTGGTAATCTTTAATCAAAATCTGATCATTTGCTTCCTCCGGAATGGCACTCCTGCTCTGATGACGTCAGTTTGATGGCTTGGGAAAAATTTGCCTAACCACGCCCCTCCTTACTGTTAGTTTGCTGTGAGTGAAAGATGAGAGAAGGAGAGCAAAAATAAAACCCCGCCCTCTACTCAATATTCTGTTTCAGTTGGAAATACGTCACCATTACTGAAATAAAGTCGGCAGCAACTTCTGGTTCATCCAGACTTTAATATGTGAACCAAAATGTAGCTTGTTGTCAATATTAATACCCAGATACTGTACTCTGACACTCGGCTCCCCTGAGAAGTTTGAAGGACAATAGAGTTCTCTGAATAAGTTCTAGAATTTTGAAAACAACATGCATTTTGTAACTTTTAATCTTTTAAATAAACGATTTGTCATTCTAACAACAAACTAAGCAGTTCAAGCCATGGTCATTAAATATTAAATCTGAAATGTGTCTTTTCCTCCTCCTGCTATCACACAGGCCGTGTCATCCTCTGGACGCTGCTGTCTGCGGTCACGCGCGGCTGTGTTGAACGGAGAGATCTTTGTGTCGGGCGGTTGTGACTCTCATCTCCGCTGCTGTCCGTGTCTGTGGCTCTATGACCCGGTGCACGGCTGCTCAAAACGATCACCCATGCCAGCAGGAGCAGGACGAGCAGGTCATGTGATGCTGGTTTCAGGACACCGATTGGTCGTGGCTGGAGGATTGCAGCCAATGTGGGCGGGGTTTGGAGACCAGCTGCAGTTGCGAGTCATATGATCCCGTTCATGACTCCTGGACGTCTTTCCCTGTGCTACCCAGACCGCACCTCTCACCCGCAGCAGCTGCTCTTGATGGACAGCTGTATGTTTTGGGAGGGTCTTCAGCTGATTCGGCCTGTGATACACCATGGGTGCATTATTACGATCCCACAGGCAAAGTCCTGGGACAAACTGGGAGCAATGCCGCGCGACCTTACGCGGATCTTGCTGCATGCACTTTACAGCTGCCTGTCAGCCTAAAGAGCTGAAAGAGTACAGATGAGATGGTTGCAATATAATTTTTATGAATATTTATTAGATTATACAAATGTTACTAAGACTTCCTAGGACGGTTCTGTCACTTACACTAATATTTGTCTTGGTGGACAAATTGAATACCTTTATTGTCATTGCATGTAACATACAACAGAATTTCATATCTCTCGTAGAAATGCAACTATATCCATCTACAATTCACGCTCATAAAACCACACATATGAGATATATATATATATATATATATATAATATATATATATATAAATGAAATGAGTTAGTCCTAAAAGAAACCTAAAAATCAATATTAAAGTGACTTGTGCCATTTCATTGCAGTAGTATAACACAGTCCATCCTTTCAAAATATTGAGGGTAGTTATGCAGAAAGAAAAATGGGGAGCGGAGAGTTCAGTTCGCATATGGCTGTTTCTGAATCTGGAGGTGCGAGTCTTTAAAACTCTGTAGTGTCTTCCAGGTGGCAGTAGTGCAAACAGATTGTGAAAAAGGTGAGTGCTGTCCTTGATAATAGTACAGGTTCTGCTATGACAGCGAAGCCTGTAGATGTCCTCAAGGGGGGACAGTGGAAGTCTGATAATCTTTTGTGGTATTTTAATAACCCTTTGCAGTGCAGCTCTTTCAGCCACTGAACAATTTCCATACCAGACTGTAATGCAGTATGTTAGTATACTTTCTACATGCAGTGGTAGAATGACTTCAACAGTCTGGCAGAGAGATGGGCCTTGCCTCAAAGTTCGAAGAAAGTAAAGTCTCTGTTGGGCCTTTTTGACCAGAGCAGCAGTGTTAACAGTCCACTTATGGTCCTCACTAACATGGATGCCCAAGCTCTCGCCACCTCTCTCTTTATTTCCAAGGGCTGAAGCTCCTTTAGATGTCTCCTGAAGTCTATGACTAGCTCCTTTGTCTTCTTTATGTTAAGAGACAAATTGTTGTCTGTGCACCACTCAACCAATCTATACCTCATCTCTATAGGCAGCCTCGTTGCCATTTGAGATAAGCCCCACAACTGTTTTATCATCAGCAAACTTAATTATTGTATTAGTGGGGTACACTGATGTAACAATCATGTGTATAGAGGGAGTAGAGCAGAGGGCTCAACACACATCCCTGTGGTGCTCCAGTACTAATAGTCAGAGCTGAGGAGGTATGCAAACCCAATCTCACAGTCTGTGAGCGGTTCCTGAGAAAGTCCATGATTCACAAACAAATTTTATTGATGATACCCAGGTCCAGCATTTTTGTGACCAGCCTGCTAGGAATGATAGTATTAAAGGCAGAGCTATAGTCTACAAAGAGCATCCTTACAAATGTATCCTTCTGCTTCAGATGTTCCAGTGCAGTATAGAGAGCTATGTTTACTGCATCCTCTGTGGATCTGTTTGACCTGTATGCATGTTGATGTGGGTCAAGTGTAGGAGGGAGGACAGATTTAATATATCCCAGGATGAGTCTTTCAAGGAACTTGGATATAATAGGTGTTAGTGCTATTATATAATATATAATAGGTGAAGTTGGTTATATGATGCATACCCTGCCACGTGCATGTTGAGTCCCTAGAGGTAAAATGATCCTCAATCTTCTTTTTATATGCAGCTTTGGCTGATTTTATCCCTCTCTTGAGGTTATGTCTAAAAACACTGTACAGTTCTAAAAGCTGCATTGCGATCTTTCAGGAGAAGTTGAACCTCCTTTGTCATCCATGGCTTCCTGTTTGGGTAGACATGGAAGCGTTTATTGATAGTAACACTTTCCTCACAACATCTGATATAAAAGAGCACAATAGATGTATATTCATCCAAATCCTTAGTTTAAAACAAACTCCACTGCTTTGAAAGCAGTCGTGCAGCTGTAGAGATGCTCCTTCCGGCCAAATTTTAACCATTTTAACAACAGATTGCTGTTTCTTAATGATGGGGCAGTATACTGGAATTAAAAAAAGTGAGAGGTGATCAGACTGTCCAGGGTGAGGGAGGGGTAACGCTCTGAAGGCTTTAGGAATGTTAGAATAAACACAGTCCCGTGTATTCCCCCCTCTGGTGGGGCATTTTACATGTTATTCAAACCTTGGAGTCTTCAAGTTGACATGATTAAAATCACCAGCCACAATAAACACCCCGTCAGGATAAGCATTCTGTCGTTTGTTTATAGCTGTTGACATGTAGACAAGTGCTGCATTTTCATTAGCATCTGGTAGAATATACACAGCAATGACAACAACAACAGACATCTCCCATGGCAGATAAAAGGGCCTACATTTAACTGCCAACAGCTCTAAATCTGGAGAACAGTGTCTGTCAATAATAGCAGTATTCGTGCACCAGTTGTTGTTTGTATAGACACACAATCCACCTCCTCGGCTCTTATCAGAGTCCTCGGTCCTGTCGCTACGATGTACGGAGCGACCCGCTACCCTCAATAGCTGCGTTGGAAACTCCCGGTGTTACCATGTCTCAGTAATAATCATCACGCAACTTCCTTGTATAGTCGACTGTAATGATAAAGTCTCAACTCATCCATTTTGTTTGTTTAAAGATTGTATGGCGCATCCCACTGACACTTTAATATCCCATGAAGCCATGGGAAATTATAATAACACAGGACAAATATAAGTCAATTCTAGTCCTTCAAAACTGTCTTTTAGGAGCATCCAAAATGCAAACATCAGGGAAGAAAGATGCTGTTTAGAACCGAACGGTGTAATTATGACTTCTGCCTGCCAGAATGTAAATGCAGCTGCATCAAAGCTTTAAACTCAGCTGTTGTCGTGACATAGACTAGTGTAGGCTATATTTCATTATTTATAAATTCACATTTTCATTCTTTTAATGTTTTTAATATTTCCTAGTCTTGCAGTGTGAAATGGCATGGTGTAAGTGATTTTTTTTTCTTTTATCTAATTTGACCTTGTGTGAGGTATAAGAGGTTAAAGAGAGAAAAAGGTTAAAGTAGCACTTAAATATGTGTAATGTTAGTGAATGAAATGTACTGTTATAATGTTGGCTGTAAGTTGGCATCATATGAAGAGGAAATGCAGTGTCACCCGTGAACATAGTGAAATAATGTGGACATTCTCAGGGCCTACTGATTTCCATAAGTAAAGAGTTGAGTGTGTTGTTGCTGCTGTCTTTTATTTGCATGTCTGTTATTACCCATGACATACAGTATGTGCATAGCGATCATGATCATGAACTCTGTCCTAATGGTGACACAGAATACCTTCAAATTTTGTCAAAATTTTGTTTAGTTGGGATGCAGATACATGCTGTTGGTCACTGACAGTATTGAGGTGAAAAACATGGAGAACAAACAATAAGAGAAGAAAATGCAAATGTTAAGGTGGATTCTTCCTGTGAAGCCACTGTGGAAATATATGACTTCATTATGGAATGTCCAAACCCTCTACTTTTTACCACATTCAAATTAACACACTTCCAGCGAATTGCAGCCACAATGACCATCAGTGAGAAAAGACGTGGACATACAAATGAAAGAGGAAAAAAAATGAAAAAGACTTTTGTTTAGAGTAAACAAATGATGTGATGCTGAAAGAGAGCAGATATAATAGTCACATAGTTTAAAGCTGCAGTCAGAAACATCAGACTCAGGACAGAAACACATGACCACTAAAGTAAGTTCATTATATATTCATATGGTCATTCTAGAATTAGACTTTTGAGATAATTTATATTGTCTTGATGATTATGTACAGTAAATCTATGTTCCTGTTAATGGATTTTTAACACTTGCTGAAATCATGTTTTACTTAAAAATTAATTTGTTAATATTTTAAGTCTGAGTTTATCTATATTTTTCTGCTTCAGGAATGGACCGAATTCTACATTTCGTTGTTCTTCTCACTGGTGAGTGTGTTTGTCATTTTATTTATACAGGTAGTATCATTAGATTTGTTGTTTCATTAAGTTTGATGTTGTTATGAAAAGCATTAAAGCAAAGCCTCTCTTTCACAGCTTTCTGCTCCGTATCTGAATGTGTTCAGCGTCAGTATCACTTTATAAATGAGAGGAAGAACTGGACTGAAGCTCAGAGATACTGCAGAGAGAAATACACAGATCTGGCCACCATTGACAACATGAACGACATGAACGAGCTGAAGAAGAGTCTGGATGTTGGAAGTTTTCCATATGTCTGGATTGGTCTGCAGAAGACGGGTCGTGATAAATGGCAGTGGTCTTCAGGTGTACCTGTGCTCTATCTGAACTGGGCTACTGGACAACCTGATGGTAGAGATGAATGTGCTTTTATTAAAAATGGACAATGGCATGACTGGCCATGTGATGAAAGTCTGACTTTCATCTGTAATTCATCCAAAAATGGTAAGTGTAGCTACCTAAATGGCAACAAACATTGATTTATAAAAAGACAAACCATATCTGTAACGTATTGACACATGTATGTTCTATGTATTGTTTATTTTTGTCTTGCTTGAACTAGGCCCGGTTTCATATACAGGGCTTAGCCTAAGACAGGATTGGGCCATAGTTCAATTAGGACATTTAAAGGGGACCTATTATGCCCCTTTTTACAAGATGTAAAATAAGTCTCTGATGTCCCCAGCGTGTATATGTGAAATTTTAGCTCAGAATACCCCACAGATAAATTTTTATAGCTTGTTAAAATTGCCACTTTTAGGGTATGAGCCCAAACGCAATGATTTTGAGTATGTTACTTTAAATGCAAATGAGCTGTTGCTCCCGGAGAAGAGGGTGGAGCTTCAAGAACTCAAGCTCCAGCATTAGCAGTGCTAGCCTTTGCAAATAAACATTCCACTATTAGTACAAGCCTGTTATCTTTACAGAAAACATACTCTGTTTCAAAGTCAGTCATCTGATTATACTGTGCATAATAAATTCGCGTTTATGAATTACACAGACAGGGAGAACAGCGGGATAAAAATAACAACATAGCTGGTCTCATGCTATTACAAACTTTATAAGTCCCACTTCTGATCATGAGCTCGACAACTTCAAGCGATCGACTCACATGGCTTTCGTATGCAACTTTTAACTACCACATTCCTATTTATGATCATTCTGATAGCACTTGAAGGTAGCATTTGTCTGGAGCATTTGTCACTTTGTCTTTGTCTGGAGCTGACGTTCGCACACGAAGCGTTGGTATTGATTCCTAAACATTTAGGGGACGTTACCGATTTTTTTCTGGGATATTTCCTTTGAAAATGAAATTTAACCACAGTGTCTTCGGCTCAGATGGGGGGAGATTATGGCAATTCCTATTTTCATTAGTGCATCCCAAAACACAACACTTGTAAAGCCTTTTTGGCACTGACATTGTATATTTCTCCAGTAATGGCGGACCGCAGCTTCTCACTCAGGGCTGTGTTTATGCTAATAGGGCAGAGAGCATCACAAATGGGCGGGACTTTTCCCCCTCGGTGACGTGAACAGAGGGAGAATCTGAAACAGCTCTTTTGGAGAGACTGTTCATGATTTATTGGTTTCATAAAAAATGAGTTGGTGGATTTTTAACATTATAGGCTGGTTGTTTTCACACACTGCAGTCATACAACTGTGTTCAAACACCTTATAAAAGTGATTTGTCCCCTTTAAGTTATTTTTATAAACATGCCTTAGAAAAAAAAAAAAACATTACTAGTGTGTATCTTAAGATAAAACAAAGGCACTGTTTTAAGGAGATGTTTGAAGATCAGTCAGTGCAAGTTTCTTTCAGTTGAAATAGCTCAGATTTACATTATAATCTAGGACTAGGCTTAAACCTTGTCTGTGAAACCGGGGGCTAGTTTGCCAGTGTGTGTGATTACTGTATTCACCTGTTGTCCGCATTTGGTTTAGTACTTATAGTCCCATTTTACTGAGTTCAGTGTCCTGTCTTAATGTTGTTTTGGATGTGTTGCAAACCTGTTTCTTTGTATTCTTTGTGTAAATTGGATTAAAGACTGTTTTCTTTGTAATTTTGTCAATGTGAGCTCTGAATAGCCACATTCCATGACACATACACTGTACACTATTACTTTTAAATGTGGTTGTAGATATAGAGGAGATCAGGGATATACCGTCATACTTTCAGTTTTAAGTCAGTTTCTATTTGAATAAACTGATATTGGCCCGAAAATAGTTGCCCCGACATGACATCAATGAAATAAACTCTTGTCCTGAGAACACAGTTCAATTACTTCAAATCGACCACAGTGATAGTTCAGTCAGGCCACGTAGCCATAGTGCTGCGTCAGCTGACAAATCACTCCAATCACTACTATTCTTCTATTAGACTGGGGATATATATACATGGCATCACTGCTCGGGATAATCAAATGCGATTATCATGCGCATCTCGTCAATAAAGCCGGTTCTGTGACTAGTAGTAAATCTCCATCACGTGCTTTCAGATGGAGCAGCATTTAATACACAGAGCCGTAGTTCACTGACGAGCTACGCAATATAGCATTCATTATCGGTGATGTATCGTCTGCGATAATGAATGTGTAGCTTGATCATCACATTCGATTATTTGCACAGCCCTATCGGGAAGTATGCTAAAACTGCTCACAACCCTCCCTCCCACCCACCCAAATATAAGTATCAAACTTATTACTGTGCAGCTTCTAGCTGTCATCTTCTTTATTCAGATTACCAAGGCTTTAAGTCCTAGCTGTCATAGACCTCACTGCCTAGAGTCATTCATTCTCATAGCAAGCTACAGTATAGTCGTCCTAGGATTCACTGCGATGTCTACGTTACCACTGTTTCACTTTAAAGACATTACTAATATGTCTTAATCATCTGTATTACTCAAGTTGATGGTTCTGGGGGGTTAATGCTAAAGCTCTTGTATGTTCAAATAATTATGGAGCAGAAACCCCTATGAGGAACCATACCGCCAAAGATAACTTGTGTTCCACGACTCTAAGTAACTTGCCAAAGTGGTCCTGCCTGAACTCCTTTGAGGAGCTTGTTTTATTCTGTTAATACTTTTGAGAAGATTTTTTAACCAAGTAAATCAAAATTTCATGGAACCCTCTAAAGGGACCTTTGCAAAAATAAAAATACACAGACTTTAGTGTGTGCACGAGAAAATACTGTCTGCTCTCAAAAAAACTTTTGTGTGTGCATTATATTGTTTATGACACATTTTTCAAACACATTTTCTCCTGGTTGTTGTTTTAAGCCACGTTCACATGCTTTTCCAATCCACTGCACTACCACAGCACTCACATCTTGCATTTTTTGCAGTGTCTCGAGCATGGCACAGTGTTCCAGCAATGCTGCACTCAAGTCAAAAGAAGTTTAAAGGTTTAAAAAAGAGATCTTGCATTTTTCCAAATTCCACAGCCACGTCTTGAGTTTTTCAATGCAAAAACACATTTTGTTGATTTGTGCAGTCAGAAATGGAGATCCTTTCCACCACAGTTCACTTTTCTTCATGTTGGCTGCAATTTGACCTCTGGTGTGGCGTTCTGCAGTATTATAGTCATATAGTCAACAAGGCACATAGTCTTTGTTCCATGAAATGCCTCTCGCAGCAGGTATGCAACTGTACTATAAGCTTTCTCATTACATCACAAAACATGTGAAGTTGCTGTTCATTATGCTTGTGCTCAGATTTTATTCCATCCCTGCTGAAAAATCCAGCATAAACCAGCATGGATTTCAAGCTGGTTTATGCTGGTTTATGCAAGGAAGTCGTGGCCTAATGGTTAGAGAGTCGGACTCGTAACCTAAAGGTTGCGGGTTCGAGTCTCGGGCCGGCAGGAATTGTAGGTCGGGGGAGTGAGTGTACAGCGCTCTCTCTGCCCTTAATACCACGACTGAGGTGCCCTTGAGGTGCCCCCAACTGCTCCCCGGGCGCCGCAGCATAAATGGCTGCCCACTGCTCCGTGTGTGTGTTCACTGCTGTGTGTGTGCACTTTGGATGGGTTAAATGCAGAGCACAAATTCTGAGTATGGTAACCATACTTGGCCACATGTCACTTCACTTTCACTTTCACTTAAAAGCTATGTCAGGGCCATGAAATATTATTGAAAACAGTGATAGCATGCACTTTCAATAATTGCCGAAACAGAGTTAATTCAACCAAAGTGAATTGCCAAGTGTTCAATTAAATGGAACATTAATCACCATAATGGTAATTCTGTTTTGCAGTTGTTTAATCATCCTCTGGTGAGATATTGATTTCATATGTGGCTTTAAGTCAGTTGTAGTTATTTTTTTTTTATGTTCACCACTTCACTTTTTCTGTTCTTGTTGTTCCGCTTATCCTGAGTGATTCTGCTTGTTAACCGCAGGTGTCATCGCTAATGCTCAGTCATCATTTGTAGAGGGAATCTTTTCTATTTCTACTTCACTACAACACTGCCTCAGTGTTACTTTTACTCTATATAGATCAGAACCAAATGAAAACTGACCAGTATTTGTTTAACACTGGGGATTTTACTGTGTAAACGTAACCAGCAACATGTATTTTCCTTTATTAAATAATTTATTAAAATTAATTTGGAAGATTGTTTTGGTCTTTAACTACAAAACCAATTTCAAAAGAAACATGAATGCTGGTCCACCAGCACACCTGCTTACTGTACTGGGGACCAGCAAACCATCAACCAGCATCCCATGCTGGGATCCAGCATGCAAAACATACCTTATGCTGGTGACCAGCAATACTGGATTTTTCAGCAGGGAAGTTGTGACCACCATCTTTGCCATTCTTGATCTGTAGGCAGCTCCTCACCCAGCCGGGACCTCATATTCACATCTCTTGGAAAAGGCATTTCACTCACACAGTGAAATTAGAAAGCTTATTGAGTCTAATATGCAAGCATAGAGTCCATTTGGTGTTGTTCTTTTTTACTACAGCATCCAGCAGTGCAGTCAGATCAAAGACGAAATCATCTGTTTCAGTTCTCCATACTAAGCCTAGCCCCTTCACTACAGATCCTTGTCTCTCTGTCTCTGCCACAAGTTCATAAATTGTTGTCTTCCATTTCGCCTTCACCACAGGACAGTTTGTTGTCCATTTGCAAAGATCAGTGCCAGCTGTGGACATAATCTGTTTTGTACCTGCAGTTATGGAGAAGGCATTTTCAACATCACTTGTGCTTGAAATGAAGTCATCAAAATAAAATTATTCCTTTATTATCTTTACTACCTCAGGAAGTTGGGTTTCATATTCCTTCAAATGGTTTCTTGCAGTAGCTACAAGGAGAACTAGGGGATACTCCAAGCGCCACCCTTGTCATTTGTAGCATATGCAGCTTTTCACCTATGTGTTCATGGGGCGGTGCAGTGAGCCAGAGGATTCGCTCAGCATCTCTGTCCTTTTTAGCAAGATAAATCTGCAGGAAAGCCTTTTTGATGTCTGCTGTAAATTCAATCGCATGCAGTCTGCAAATCCCAGCTGAGACTCTGGGCGCTGCTCATAATCCTGCTGCACCCCAGAGCGGCACTTGCATAGTTTTCCATTAAATTATATTATATTTGCCCCAAATTATTGTTAATGTACATAATGACTTCATTCTAGGCTGGAAGATTGTTCATTTTTTAGCAAAATGTCTTTCTGTGGCTCTAGTAAAGTCTGTGCTTCATAGATCACACTTTCTCATTCCATTTATCACAATATATTTCCTTGTGATGAGAGATATATATATATATATATATATATATATATATATATATATATATATATATATATATATATATATATATATATATATATATAAACCAGTCATAAGGGTCAATTTTTTGAAATTGAGATTTGTATATTATCTGAAAGCTGAATAAATGAGCTTTCCATTGATGTAGGGTCTTTTGGGATAAGACAATATTTATAATATTTGTAATATTACCAATACACACACACACACACACACATACATACATATTATATATATATATATATATATATATATATATATATATATATATATATATATATATATATATATATATATATATATATATATATATATATATAATAGGGGTGTAACGGTTCACAAAATTCACGGTTCAGTTCGATATGACACAGTGGTGTCACGGTTTGGTACGTTTCTGATACGGGGGGCGGGGCAATTGGTTATGTCGCAATGTTGGAAATATTTCTGTTTTAAACCAGAAGGCGACCCAATGGATATCACACAAGCACGCGTTTGCACCAGGGTTTTTGCGCAAGATTTATGCTGGTGAACGTCTTAATCTCAGTCAATTCACTAAGCAGAAAGTGAAAGTAAAAACGGAATGACGGAGCTTTCGGCATCTGACACTGCATATTCTCTCAGAGACAAAGAGAGATGAATCTACTTCAACGTATGCTGATAACGGTATTCATGGGTTTCAGTCGTGAATCGCCATCTTTAGGACCTCGCTTAGCCTCTCCTTGGTGATCGGAAACCAAAATAACACTTCATCAACAACGAAAAACAATGGTATTTTTTTTTTTTTTTTTAAATAGATACTTTAGGATTAGATGCTTATTTACTGTCAAACGAACTGCTGACTCCACTAAAGTCTAGTGAAAACTTACCAATATGACCTTTGCTGATAGGCTATTTACATCTACCTCATACACAATCCCTCTCCGTACACTCGAGTTTCAGTTAAATTTTCACCTGCTAGAGACTTGTCAATCGGCCTGCCTGTGTACTCACTGCCAGATTCTGGCCCGAATCAACCGGACCAGACGCGACAACCGTAACTTGCCGACACTCCTGCATCCAAACCAGACTCGCCAGACTTAGCCCAGTTTCATTTCTATATCTACTGTACTGTTCATAATATTTCATTTAAAATTGATAACGTTACCTAGACAAAACATTTACTTTCATTTTAATTATATGGATTATAATACATAAATAACATGACTTAACAAATCTATAAACATCTCATTATTATGAAAGCAATTTTTAAAGTCCATTAAATAACTAGCTTGACCAAGCTGGCATGAGGAAAATTTATTTACAAAACCATGCAATTACACCAAAAAAATTTTTACTTAAATGAATGAGGCATTTATATGTACACTTGGACTGTAACATTTAATAAATAAAGGTTAAAACATTCAAAATTTAAAAGGTGTTTTGAAAAACACATTGGTAAATGGCAAAGTTTTGGAATTAAACATTTTGTACTTGGCAAAATAATTTAAATAATTATTACCTAACTGTTACTATGAATCATTTTTTCAAGGTAATCAGTGAATACTGTTCTTGGTTGTTGCTCATTGTGCAGTATGTCTTTCCACATCTTAGTCCAGTGAGTTCTTTGCTTGGGAGCTTTCATTTCTGCACCTGTAAAGAGCAAATAATGCACAAGTATTACTAAAGGTCTAACTGAATGCACCAAACTGAATGAAATTAAATATATACATTGTATTAAAGCACATATTGTTTGAAAGACCATTTACTTATTATTTACCCATTTAATTCTAGCACATTAAGTGGCTGCCTCCAGTAAGATTGAAATTTAAAGTGTGTATCATCCTAATTAAAGAGATACCCATGCATTTTACCCAAAAATGAAACTCATTTACTCCCTTTATGTCGTCTACATGAGACAAACCTGTTGGTTTTGATTACCAGCATTCTTCAAAGTATCTTCTTTTGAGTTCTGCAGAAAAACAAAAGTTTTTTTTTTTTTTTTTTTTTTTTTTTTTTTTTTTAATGAGGGGAATTGATGTAATAATGTAAATGATGACAGAATTCTGGGTTAACTATACTTTTAAGTAAATTAGTAGAAGCACTTTTCACTAGTCATCACTGTGCAGAAAAATAACAGTGAATGCCACAATAAAGTGCTTGAAAAATACACATTCAGTAGATCCATAGCTTCCTGTTGGTTAGTTTGTCTCTTCAGTTAAGATTCTCCCCAATTGTTGCAGAAAACATTATATTACATGCAGTGATGGCTCCAGGATTTTTTTGTTGGTGGTGCTAACAGTTCAGACGGGGTGTTAAAAAACTAATTAAATTGAGAGAAAGTAATGAAGTAATAAACACCTAAACTTTAGATATCAGGGTTTTTTTTTTTTTTTTAGTTTTTTTTTTATTTATACAGCAGCTTCAAAAAAGGCATATTTTACTTTTTTTTCTGTGGTATTAAACTTCTGATATGCCACTGTTATTAGTAATATAACTTCTAATGCCAACTGCCAAATATGACACTTACAAAGTAATATAATTTATGAACGCATATAGAAAAGTAGGTTTTTTTTCATTGTTTTATCTTATTTATTTATTTTTTTTTAACACATATCTAGTCATTTTTTTCTGACCATCAAGTGTCAGTCACTCTCAATGCCAACTGTTAGGAAAACATGGTAAATTCTAACCATTTACAATAGATAGTGCCGACAATTCATAAAACTATTTCCACACAGTGGCATACAGGCACACATTGCGAGCGATAATCTCCCCGTGCTGAGTTGCATCGTATCATGTGTCGATGATAGCCAGAGATATTGTCAAAACCATCAAAAATAGGCAATATTAAAAGGATTTAGCATTTCCATTTAATGTAGACCTGTTACATTCTTCTTATTATTAGGCCTATTATTATTATTATTAGATTACATTTATAATTAAATTACATGAAATTATTGCCCCGCAATAATTTTATATCGCATCACCGCATGATGCGCTGGATAATAAAAGATTAGGCTATTAGCTTACTCCTCATTGAAAATGTTTTTAAAAAGGTTTTTTAAAACAGGTCTAATTTATACAATGAATTATAGGCCTATAGGCTAATTAAAATTAGTAACACTGCAGTCATCAATGAAAATTCAGAGCAGCTTTATATCATGCGCCGATTTTCAAAAACAACCTGTTTAACGCGCAATACGTTTCTTCTCATGTTTTTCACTTTACGAGCCACAAGAGAAATATTAAGGGAATAATTTAAGACAGTTACATACCATTATCAGCACATGTTAAAGTAGATTCGTCTCTCGTTGTCTCAGAGAGAATATGCACCGTTAATGCAGCGTTAGCCGTCAGTTTTTTTTTTTCTTTAACTTTCTCTATAGTGAATTGACTGACATTCACCGGCATAACTCTTGCAAAGTTTGCGCGTTGCTTGCTTGAGTTGCTTGACCCCTCCCCCCTAATATCAATTGTTTATAGGCCACTTATATTAGGCACTTTTTTTTTTTTTTTTTTTTTTTTTTTTAGGTTTTTAATGTTTATTTTTCAATGTTAATGAAAGTGACACCGAGAGTTAAAAAACAGGAAAATTATTTGGAAATCCTTGGGGGGCTGTGCCGGGGCTAAGCAAGTTTCTGATGGGGCTATAGCCCCGTCAAGCCCCGCCCTAGCGCCGCCACTGATTACATGGTATAATCATGGTCAGTGCAGACATGTACTTGAACTTACTTTCTCATCGACTCTAACTGCTCCTTGCTAGTCCAGTCAGAGAAGTACAATAAAGATGATCTCCACTGTCTGACTCCACGCACTGCTTAGTGTTCACAGTGTCTTGGTTACTACAAAACATAGCTTAAAAGACATTTGTGGCACATTTAAGAGAAATATTCAGTCATTCCTGTAAGTCTCTACATGCTAAGTGAAGACACAACTAAAGTAGCAATAAGTGTGTGATTCTGTGTTTTGTTGTTATAATTATAATACTAATAGTACAAACAAATCCTCTTCGCTCTAACATCCTTGAAGTAATTGGGCGTTTCTTTCACTAGGGGCACTTTTAGCCTTGTGAAGTTGAATAAAAAAAAAACTTGTTCAAAAGTCACGTAACACAGTCCCATAAGTTTAAATAATGTGTCTAGTTTTAAGGTCTGTAAGAGGACAAACTTAGATTACAAGAGAAATTGTTAATATTTTACATTTTTCCGACCTGCAATGCACAAATGTCATTTCCACCACATCTCAATATACAGCTGTTATTTAAATATAGAATAACTTATGCCGCTCAAGAATTGTCTAAGATCATTTTTGTAACTAGTTTTACCAGTTTTTCCACAATGTACAATAATTATACATTTGTCAATGAGATAAATTAACTGCACACCTCTCGCACTCTGAAATTTAATATTGGTTTGGGTAAGAGCTTATTAGAAAATAAATAACTTGAATTTTTATATTAAGTAGAGCATGATCTCATAAATTGTAGATACATGTTTAATGTTTGATGATAACTTTTTAAATATTTTTTAAAAATGTGTGGTGATGGAAATGACAGGGTGGTGATGGAAATGGCAGGGTGTTGTGGAAATGACAATGAATTAATGTGAATGTAGAGAAACAGCAGATATATTTATTAGAAAAAGTCTTTAACTCATCACACTCATTAAACTCAATTCAAAAAGTCATTAAACATATCAGTTGTACTTTGTAACCATAAATGTCATTTCCACCACAGAGGCAGTGTGGTGGAAATGACATTTCTGTAGTTTTTTTGTGAAAAAATGGAAGATAGCTTCACTGATTAGCTTTGAATTAATACTTAGCATTTCATGTATGCAAAATACTCTTATTTAACCTAAAATTTTTAGCTTTTTAAAAACACCCTTGAAGGTACAGCAAACAACAGTTTGGAAATGACGTAGAATAAATATATTAATTGATCAAGCAATATTTACCTTGATTTTTCTTCCATTTGTTGTTGATGAAAACTTTCATTTCCTCCATGTCCAACATGTGCTCTGATGTCACTGAATATTTCCATAGAAACCACCTAAACAATCTTTCACATAAACTTTTTAAAGGGATATTACAGTGTTGTGGTGGAAATGACACCAATACTGTGCGACAGCTATATTTTGTATAAAAAGTAATATTGATAGTGGTCTCACATTAAAAATACTATAATGTATTTTAATTATTTTACTAGTGCTTAATGCAGGTACATTAATAGTTACCAGATAAGTCACATTTTTAAACTGTATTTTCATTGTTGAAGTTTAAAAGGCTGGGTGTGCGACAAGGAGAAAACAGTGATTTTGACACCTATAAGGAGGTTGAAAAGTATGAAAAAAATCATAATAGAAAAGTAGTAAAAAGTTTTTAAGGTGGTTTTATTGTTAGTTTGACAAAGAAAGAGGAATATGTCCAAAATTGTATGTATTTTTAAAAATATGACCAAAGAACATAAAAGTGCCCATAGTCTAAGAATCACCCAATTACATTCAGTTACATTCATAAAAATAAGAATGTGGAAACTAAAACTACAAACCTTTCTCCTTGTTGTTGGACCGTCATCATCCTCCTCTTCCTCATCTGTTTGTTTGCGGATCGGAGTGTTGCTCGTCAAAGTTTAGTGCAGCGTAATCATTCTACACTCACATAACTGTAAGTAGATCAAAGATCAAAAACATCTCGTTGATTTATTAGCTTTAGGTGGAGCATAACGAAAGTTTTCTGGCAAATCAGCAGTCTCACACACGAATTTAACCTTTTGCAAGTTTCATTATGAACTTGCTAAATAAAATACTAAAATGTAAAAACGCATCTATGCTTACGGGAAATCAAAAGAATCCCGTACATCCACATCTCTTGGTAAATAATCCATTGTTATTTGCTGTTATTATAGCCCAGAGCAAAGCACAGCTGACTGATGGAATTGCAATTCGGTCCTACAAATGGCGGCCGCACCACTGTGTGACGTCACGTGAAACCTATGAATAGCCTATAGCTGTTTTCATTTATTTCCTTAATATTTCTCTTGTGGCCCGTACATAGTGAAGAAAAAAAAAAAAAAAAAGAAGAAACGTATTTCGTGTTACACAGGTTGTTTTTGAAAGTCGGTGCTTGAAATAAAAGCTTTTTATTTCATTGATTTTTATTGATGACTGCAGTAATATTTTAATTAGGACTATAATTCATTGTAGGTAGCCGTAGCCTATAGCCTAATAGACCTGTTTTAAAAGACCTTTTTAAAAAAACATTTTAATTGAGGAGTAAATAGCTTAATCTTATCCTCGCAGTGCGTCAGTTATGCGTTAATTATTGCGGGGCAAATTAATTGTACTTTTAATTTAATAATAAAAGCAACTTCATAATAATAATATGCCTAATAAAAATAAAAATGTAACAGGCCTACATTAATTGGAAATGCCAAATCCTCTTAATATTGCCAAAAATGGATGTTTCTGACAATATCTCTGGCTATCGTCGATACAAGATCATCGTCTTTCGACGCACCCCAGCAAGGGGAGGTTATCACTGGGCAGACAGCACGTTGCCTGTTACGTCGTTTGGGCTGCGTTGTTGAGCGCAGAGGCATTGATATTTCACACACTTTAAGTTATTTTATTTTCCAAACGTAATAGGATTAGTCCAACGAATCGTTCGGTTTGTAATGCGTACCGAACCGAAAGCCTCGTACCGAACGGTTCAATACTAATACGCGTATCGTTACACTCCTAATATATATATATATATTAGTGCTGTCAAAGTTAACGCAAATTCATATTAACGGCATTAATTTTATTAACGCGCGATTAACGCAGCGCGAATTTTCTGTTTGACCCGTGGCCTAACCCGTACTACTATAGTTGGAGAAATGGAAATGGATGGAGATGCTGACAGTGTTGCCAACTTAACGACTTTTCAGACCACTTTAGCAACTTTTTTTTTTTTTTTTTTTTCCAAAAAGCGCCTAGCGACCAATCTTTATAGGGTTTGCCCAAACCTTACGCTGGTACTGCCGCGCGAGCGCGAGGTCTCTTTTTCCCGCTGCGCACACACCTCCCTCCCTCCCTCCCTCTGCGTCTGCTCTGTTCAGCGCGTGGATGAGAGGAACAGCGCTTTCAGTTAAAACAGCTATTATGTTGCTTCTCTAATTTAACATGCAAGTATAGCCGAAATCACAGCACAGCTATTGTCTTTATCTTATGTATAGCCTATTTGATTTTATCAGACGGTGGCTGGATTATAAATCAGGATTTTTGTGCAGATTATCATCTTGGAAGGGAGAGCTGGTCATTTAGTCCTATGGGTCGCGTTTCAGTCACTATTTCCTATTCATTCCGTTGTCTGACAACAGAAACAGTAAAATATATCAATGAAAGCTAAAAGAATTTAGCTGCATCAAAATACAGTATGTGGGCACAGAGAGGCAAACAAATGTAATAATAAATAATAAATGTACATTTTGCATGTTCAGAATAAGTGAGATGCCCTGTCATGCGGAAATGTAAACAGGTTTGTGTAAGTAAATTGCTCAGTGCAAAGAAAGAGAAGTAATGGGAACCTGGTATTTCTTTTTTCATGTGTCTAATAGACATGAGCAAGTTCTTTGAAACACATCTATGATCTTTGAAACATGTCTAGTCTTCAGGCTCTGTTAACTATGGTTTCACTAATAATAAACATATATTACATAAAGCATCCATATTTGTCATTGCCCATGTTGATTAGAGTATTTAAAACATGAAAAGTATTAATTTAAGCTACATTTAGAACAGATAAAAATGTGCGATTAAATTGCAATTAATCGCGAGTTAACTCATGACAATCATGTGATTAATCGTGATTAAATATTTTAATCGATTGACAGCCCTAATATATATATATATATATATATATATATATATATACACACACACACACACACACTCTCACTGGCCACTTTATTAGGTACACCTTGCTAGTACCGGGTTGGACCCCTTTTGCCTTCAGAACTGCCTTAATTCTTCGTGGCATAGATTCAACAAGGTGTTGGAAACATTCCTCAGAGACTTTGGTCCATAATGACATGATAGCATCACGCAGTTGCTGCAGATTTGTCGGCTGCACATCCATGATGTGAATCTCCCGTTCCACCACATACCAAAGGTGCTTTATTGGATTGAGATCTGGTGACTGTGGAGGCCATTTGAGTAAAGTGAACTCATTGTCATGTTCAAGAAACCAGTCTGAGATGATTTTAGTTTTGTGACATGGTGCATTATCCTGCTGGAAGTAGCCATCAGAAGATGGGTACACTGTAGTCATAAAGGGATGGACATGGTCAGCAACAAGACTCAGGTAGGCTGTGGTGTTTAAACGATGCTCAATTGGTACTAAGGGGCCCAAAGTGTGCCAAGAAAATATCCCCCACACCATTACACCACCAGCAGCAGCCTGAACCGTTGCGACAAGGCAGGATGGATCCATGCTTTCATGTTCTTTACGCCAAATTCTGACCCTACCATCTGAATGTTGCAGCAGAAATCGAGATTCATCAGACCAGGCAACTTTTTTCTAATCTTCTATTGTCCAATTTTGGTGAGGCTGTGTGAATTGTAGCATCCGTTTCCTGTTCTTAGCTGACAGGAGCAGCACCCGGTGTGGTCTTCTGCTGCTGTAGCCCATCTGCTTCAGGGTTCGACGTGTTGTGCTTTCAGAGATGGTATTCTGCATACCTTGGTTGTAATGAGTGGTTATTTGAGTTACTGTTGCCTTCCTATCATCTCTAACCAGTCTGCCCATTCTCCTCTGACCTCAACAAGGCATTTTCATCCACACAACTGCCGCTCACTGGATATTTTCTCTTTTTCAAACCATTCTCTGTAAACCCTAGAGATGGTTGTGCATGAAAAACCTAGTAGATCAGCAGTTTTTGAAATACTCAGACCAGCCCGTCTGGCACCAACAACCATTCTACATTCAAAGTCACTTAAATCCCCTTTCTTCCCCATTCTGATGCTCGGTTTGAACTTCAGCAGGTTGTCTTCACATCTAGATGCCTAAATGCATTGAGTTGCTGCCATGTGATTGGCTGATTAGCAATTTGTATTACCAAGCAATTGAACAGGTGTACTTAATAAAGTGGCCGGTGAGTGTGTA
Source organism: Spinibarbus caldwelli (assembly GCA_039654775.1). Lineage (NCBI taxonomy): Eukaryota > Metazoa > Chordata > Actinopteri > Cypriniformes > Cyprinidae > Spinibarbus > Spinibarbus caldwelli. Next base: position 2,963,634 of record CM077221.1, read on the forward strand.
TATATATATATATATATATATATATATATATATATATACATTTCTTTCTTTTTTTTTCTGAATTTAGTTGCGATTAATCCCACCTAACATAAAAGTTTTTAAATATACTTTTTATTGCAATAATGTAGAAACAACATAAAGACAGTATATTTTTAATATTTGTTAAATGGCATCTTTTTTATGACTGAAGTTGAGTATCACTGATACCAATTCTAAAGATGTCTCTTGGTAACTGTTCTTTTTTCCATTCAATATTTCAGTATAATTGAGAGCTATCAATTTTAACATTTTTAGACTTTAAAAAAACAACTTCTAATTTAAGTGAACTTAAAACAATATTCACACAAACCCATTATAATAAATGTCATATTTACCTGTGCCCTTCAGCAAGTAGAAAATATACAGAAATTGGATAAAGTTATAGTAAATTCTAGTTACACTAAATTCTAAATTAAAAGTAGATGAATCCTTAAAGCTACAATAGTTATTGATTTACTTTTTTCTTTTCTTCTTTGAGTAACTAAAATTAATAAATGCTGTAGAAGTATTCTTAGTTCATGTTAACTAAAGTAGTGAACGTCTCGGTTACATATGTAACCCTCGTTCCTTGAAAAAGGGAACGGAGACATCATTGGCATGCGGTAATTGCATCCAACTGCTGCTCGTCACAGCACGAGCATAAGTAGGCAGCAGGTGCAACGCATACTCAGTTTTTGCTGAGGAGCCGAGCCAAGGACCCGGCCGCTCAGCGGTGGTACAGCGCCCATGGCGACGGGGCGGGACGTCTCTGTTCCCTTCTTCAGGGAACAAGGGTTACATATGTAACCGAGACTTCCCCTTCAGTCGGTCACTCCGAGTCACGTCGGTGACCGACGAATGGGATCCCTACCAAAGCGCCATGGCAGCAACTGGGGCGGAAGATAGGACAGGGCTTAGGCGGAGAGAGTCTATTACTGTTGTTCCACTAGACCCATACAGTAAGACTTATTGGATAACACTGGGAAAGCGTACCCTTTCCAGGGACGCAGCGGAATCCACATCCTGCCCACAGGGAGGTATCATGTGGAGATTACACATATGAATTGGGCATTAAGGGCAGTACAACATATGGAATGTCTCTGAGGTGGCTCCGGCCCAGTTAGGAAGGAGTCAACACCGGCAGGGACGGCAGAGCAGAATCTACCAAGGGAAAGACAAGGCCTGGCCTGGTGCCGGACGCTCCGCCACGTCTGGCTGCCGAGGGTGACGGAGGAACTCCACAGGGTTCGCCATATGAACTGAACTGAACTGAAGAGCAGAATAGTATCCGCTCCGTAGAACGGAATGGCGCAGCAAGCGAGACACCGAGCCGTACCTCTGGCTTTACTGGCTACTCGAGGCAAGTACACGAGAGGACACTGGCTCTACATGGAGGCTATAAAACCTAGCAAACGTGTTGGGTCTCGCCCAGCCCACAGCTCTACATATATCTGTCAGTGCTGCTTGGAGACAGCCTTTCCCTTCTGCTGGCCTCCGTAACAGACGAAGAGCTGCTCTGAGGTCCTAAAGCTCTGCGTACGGTCCACATATATGCTCAAAGCACAAACGGGACAGAGCAAAGCTAGGGCTGGGTCTGCCTCCTCCGAGGGCAGCGCTTGCAGGTTCACCAGCTGATCCCTGAAAAGCGTGGTGGGAGCCTTGGGCACATATCCGGGCCGGGGTCTCAGGATAACATGAGTCGGCCGGCCCGAATTCCAGGCACGATTCGTTGACCGAAAATGCATCCAGGTCCCCTACCCTCTTGATGGAAGCCAGCACAGTTAAGAGCACTGTCTTTATAGACAGAGTTCTCAGCTCTGTAGACTGCAATGGCTCAAAGGGGGTCCTCTGCAATGCCGTAAGCACCAGAGGGAGATCCCAAGAGGGTTACGGGGTTTGGGCGAGGAGGATTTAGTCTCCTCGCGCCTCTCAGGAACCTGATGATCAGGTCATGCTTCCCCAAAGACTTACCGTCTACAGGATCGTGATGTGCAGCAATTGCGGCAACATACACTTTTAGGGTGGAGGGAGACAGCCTTCACTCCAACCCCTCCTGGAGGAAGGAAAGCACCGCTCTGATCGGGCATCTCCGGGGGTCTTCTCGTTGAGAAGAGCACCATTCAACGAACAGGTTCCACTTCAAGGTATAGGTACGCCTCGTAGAGGGTGCTCTTGCCGAAGTGCCGAAGGGTAGATCACCTAGGACCTCCGCATCCCGTCTAGGGACCATATGTGGAGGTTCCACAGATCGGGACGCGGGTGCCAGAGGGTGCCCCATTTCTGAGAAAGTAAATCCATCCTCAGAGGAATGCGCTAGGGAGGGGCTGTCGCGAGGAGCATCAGTTCCGGGAACCAGGACCGGTTGGGCCAGTAAGGTGCAACTAGCGGGACCTGCTCCTCGTCCTCCCTGACTTTGCACAGTGTCTGTGCAAGCAGGGTCACTGGGGGAAACGCATACTTGTGTAGGTCCCGGGGCCAGCTGTGTGCCAGTGCATCCATGCCTAGGGTTCCCCCAGTCAGGGAATAGAGCAGCTGGCAATGGGACGTGTCTGGAGAGGCAAACAGGTCTACCCGTGTGGCTCCGAAGTGTCTCCATATCACCTGGACCGCCCGGGGATGGAGTTTCCATTCTCCCGGAAGCGCATGCTGCCATGAAAGCTCATTAGCTGCACGATTGGGCAGGCCCGGAATGTAAATGGCACGAAGCGACCTCAGATGCTTCTGACTCCATAAGAGGAGATGGCGGGCGAGTTGCGACACACGACGGGAGTGTAGACCACCCTGGTGGTTGATGTATGCAACGGCGGCAGTGTTGTCCGTATGGACCAGTACGTGCTTGCATCGTAGCAGCATTTTGAAGCAGCCCAGCGCAAGACGTACTGTAAGCAACTCAAGGGAATTGATGTGCCTGTGCAGATGGGGGCCCGTCCACAGCCCAGAAGCTGCATGCCTGTTGTACGTGGCACCCCAGCCTATGGTGGAGGCATCTGTGAACACAACAGCATGCCTGGACACCTGTACTAGGGGAGCTCCTGCCCGTAGAAATACACAGTCTGACCACAGGCTGAAAGCTTGGCGACAGGCCGGAGTGATCGTCACTCGGCACGTGCCGCATTGCCACGCCCATCTCGGGACTCGACCATTAAGCCAGTGCTGAAGCGGCCTCATATGAAGCAGTCTGAGTGGCATTGCCACAGCTGCGGATGCCATATGCCCCAGGAGACTCTGAAATTGTTTCAGTGGGGCCGCTGTCCTGCGCTTGAAAAAATTCAAGCAGTTCAGCATTGACCGAACACGTTCCTCTGTGAGGCGTGCTGTCAGGTTGACCGAGTCCAACTCCATACCAAGAAAAGAGATCCTCTGTACTGGAGAGAGTTTGCTCTTGTCCCAGTTGACCCGAAGTCCCAACTGGCTAAGGTGACTGAGCACCATGTGCCTGTGCTCGCACAACTGATCCTGCGACTGAGCCAGAATGAGCCAGTCGTTCAGGTAGTTGAGAATGCGAATGCTGTGTTCGCTCATGGGAACAAGCGACGCCTCCGCAACCTTCTTAAAGACGTGGGGTGACAGGGACAGCCAGAAAGGGAAGGACTTTGTACTGATATGCCCGCCCCTCAAACATGAAGCGGAGAAACGGTCTGTGCCGAGGGAGGATCGAGACATGAAAGTACGCGTCCTTCAGGTCGATTGCTGCAAACCAATCTTGGGGACGGATGCATTCGAAAATGTGTTTCTGTGTCAGCATTTTGAATGGCAGCTTGTGAAGGGCCCTGTTCAAAACTCGCAGGTCCAAGATTGGTCGTAACCCACCGCCATTCTTGGGTACAATGAAATACAGGCTGTAAAACCCTGACCTTATATCGGCTGGAGGGACCGGCTCTATCGCGTCCTTAGCCAGCAGGACTGCGATTTCTGCCCGTAAGACAGGACAGCACGGTCAGCACGGAGGTGAACTGGATGCCACTGAACTTGGGGGGATGCCGGGCGAACTGAATCGCATAGCCGAGTCTGACGTTTCGAATAAGCCAGCGAGATGGACTGGGAAGAGCTAACCAGGCTCCCAGAAACCGTACAAGCGGGACCAGAGGGACCACAGACGTACCCACGGTGGGGCAGCGTGGCGGAGGACAGGGACCCGGCTTTGAAGGCATCGCGTCCCGAAGCAGGGTCTGGGTGTGCGGTGCAACACCTAACTGGCTCCACGGTTGGGCAGGGGGTGCAGGAGAAGGCATAGCCTCCTTGAACTGGGCCCTGCTACCCGTTGGCGATAGAAGAGGGGGATGAGACTGGCCAGGCATAGCATGGCACAATGTCATCCGTGCCCACTTTGGACCCAGAGATGGTGGAAACTGCTCTTTTTTTGATGGTTTGGGCTGAAAGGCCAGTGGCGGAAACAAAAAGAAAAGGAAACAAAAGATTCTCCACCCAGCCCTCCTCCAGGGAAAGGAGTGATGCGATCACCATCTCCTGAAGAGCTGTCCCTTCCACCTCTGGGTTGCCCGTCTCAGGGCCGCTTGCACATCTGCTTGCCTCCTGGTTTGGCGGGGGCCTGGACAGGCAGCGCCGCGCCGCACCCCTGCGGCCAGCTCCCCGTTGTGGCCTCGGTGGACGCTGCTGAGGCTGGGCAGGGGCGGAGGAAGCCGCAGGAGGGAGCCCTCGGCGACGAGCAGCTGCAGTCGGTGGCGGGGTGAAGGCAGCAGCAGGCCACCGGGGCAGGATATGTTTAACCTGTTAACCCGCACCAGGACGCCAGCGCACTGAACACTCTTTGTTTGCATGTGTCAGTGTTTACGAATAGATTAAATGAAACGAGACTAAATTAATCTCGACAAACTACAGGTGCACCTCAATAAATTAGAATGTCGTGGAAAAGATCATTTATTTCAGTAATTCAACTCAAATTGTGAAACTTGTGTATTAAATAAATTCAGTGCACACAGACTGAAGTAGTTTAAGTCTTTGGTTCTTTTAATTGTGATGATTTTGGATCACATTTAACAAAAACCCACCAATTCACTATCTCAACAAATTAGAATACGGTGACATGCCAATCAGCTAATCAACTCAAAACACCTACAAATCTTTCCTGAGCCTTCAAAATGGTCTCTCAGTTTGGTTCACTAGGCTACACAATCATGGGGAAGACAGCTGATCTGACAGTTGTTCAGAAGACAATCATTGACACCCTTCACAAGGAGGGTAAGCCACAAACATTGATTGCCAAAGAAGCTGGATGTTCACAGAGTGCTGTATCCAAGCATGTTAACAGAAAGTTGAGTGGAAGGAAAAAGTGTGGAAGAAAAAGATGCACAACCAACCGAGAGAACCGCAGCCTTATGAGGATTGTCAGGCAAAATCGATTCAAGAATTTGGGTAAACTTCACAAGGAATGGACTGAGGCTGGGGTCAAGGCATCAAGAGCCACCACACACAGACGTGTCAAGGAATTTGGCTACAGTTGTCGTCTGCTGGTGTTGGTCCATTGTGTTTTTTTGAAAACCAAAGTCATTGCACCCGTTTACCAAGAAATTTTGGAGCACTTCATGCTTCCTTCTGCTGACCAGCTTTTTAAAGATGCTGATTTCATTTTCCAGCAGGATTTGGCACCTGCCCACACTGCCAAAAGCACCAAAAGTTAATTAAATGACCATGGTGTTGGTGTGCTTGACTGGCCAGAAAACTCACCAGACCTGAACCCCATAGAGAATCTATGAGGTATTGTCAAGAGGAAAATGAGAAACAAGAGACCAAAAAATGCAGATGAGCTGAAGGCCACTGTCAAAGAAACCTGGGCTTCCATACCACCTCAGCAGTGCCACAAACTGATCACCTCCATGCCACGCCGAATTGAGGCAGTAATTAAAGCAAAAGGAGCCCCTACCAAGTATTGAGTTTTACAATAAATAAACATACTTTCCAGAAGGCCAACAATTCACTAAATTTTTTATTTATTTTTTTTTTTTATTGATCTTATGAAGTATTCTAAATTGTTGAGATAGTGAATTGGTGGGTTTTTGTTAAATGTGAGCCAAAATCATCACAATTAAAAGAACCAAAGACTTACTACTTCAGTGTGTGTGCATTGAATTTATTTAAGACACGAGTTTCACAATTTGAGTTGAATTACTGGAATAAATGAACTTTTCCACGACATTCACCTGATGCACCTGTATATATATATATATATATATATATATATATATATATATATGTGTGTGTGTGTGTGTGTGTGTGTGTGTGTGTGTGTGTGTGTACTGGTTTTTGTGGTTTACAGGGACAAAATTTGTATAATGACATGGGTATGACAGAGGTATTGCAATTTGAAGGTGGTTTATGAGAACACTGCCTATGTCCCTGTAATTCAAAAGGATTAAAAAACATACTAAATGGTATTTTTTTGAAAATCTAAAAATGCAGAAAGTTTCCTGTAAGGGGTAGGTTTAGGTGTAGGGTTGGTGTAGGGCAATAGCACATACAGTTGGTACGGTATAAAAACCATTACGCCTATGGAGAGTCCCCATAAACCACAAAAACAAACGTGTGTGTGTGTGTGTGTTCCTATCTTGTTCCTGTATTTAAGAGAGACATGAAAGGAAAAATAATTGGACAGTTAGAAAGTGCTTTAAAAATCATCAGTATTCACAAATGTTATTTAATGTTATATCAGCAATATTATAATGAATATTCAATTTATCATCAGTTGCAGACACGGTTCAGATCTTTAAATGATATGTTTCTGATGTTTCCACCGCTGCTTCTGTTCACATGCAAACCATAAAGAATAAAGCATAAGAATAATGAACAAACTGATTCATGAATCTGTTTTTATTTGTTTTTCTTAAAGCGAACACAGGACTCATCTTTGTCAATCAGATGATGAATTGGACAAACGCTCAGAGTTATTGCAGACAGAATCACACTGATCTGGTCACTGTGAGGAACCAGAATGAGAGTCAACAGGTTACGCAGTTCACTATTGATAATAAATTACCTGATTCACACATGTGGATCGGTCTGTTCAGAGTCAGAGACTCATGGCAGTGGTCAGATCAGAGTAACTCCTCATTCAGATACTGGAAAACTAAAGTTTATGGAAGTGTTCAAAACTGTTCAGTGACCGAAATGATCACTCAGGGACAATGGTTAGACAAGTCTGGCAATGACCAATACCCTTTTGTGTGTCATGAAGGTGAGTAGATCCTCATAAAACACACAATCCATCCATCACATCCAGATCTCTTACAGTTCACACTACATGTCTGACATGACAAATTCATCCATAGTGTTTGTTCTGCATGTTGTTTTTGATCAGTCTCTCTCTAGTTTCTGCTTGTGCTTTGTTTGGTTTCCAGATAAACTGATTGTGATCAGACAGAATCTGACGTGGTCTGAAGCTCTGAGATACTGCAGACAGAATCATGTGGATCTGGTCTCAGTTCATTCAGAAGAGATTCAGCGGTGTGTGATGAACGTGGTTAAACAGGTGTCTACTGCGGCGGTGTGGCTGGGTTTACGTTACTCCCGTATTTTGGGCGTCTGGTTCTGGGTGAGTGGAGAGACTGTGTGCTATCAGAACTGGGCTCCAGGGAACGGCACATCAGAGGAGGACTGTGAACACACAGTGAGATCTGGAGCAGTTCAGTCTGGAGGAGATCAGCGCTGGATCAGCCGTCCTGAACACCACAAACTCAACTTCATCTGCAGCAGATATTAAGAGTGGAAGGATACACAGACCTTTATGTAAGATAATGAATGCTTGTGTGTTTACAATCTTTAACTTAATTTTCATTCATCACTTTGTAAAGGAATAATTTTAACAATTAGTCTCAGCAGGCAGTCGCACCTGAGGGTTAAAAATACAGTTTCGCTAAAAACTGTAAAAACGTTTTGGTCTGGGCCCGTATTCATAAAACATTTTATCTTACCACTAAGAGTTCTCCTAAATAGCAGTAAAAGTTTTTAGCTAAGAGTTTTTTTTTCTTAAAATCTATTCACAAAGCTGCTGAGACAAACTACTAAGGAATAGAGAGAAGTCTTAAGCTAAGAGTAAGAGCAGGGTTGACCTCGTTGCTATGGATGATGTCAGCATGCTTACTAACTATGCACACAGTGATTGGCTGATAGGGGAGGGGTTTCTTTCAGAGATTTATTCATATAAATATTGTAGAGTGTGATATTATGTTGCCATATCCAAACAAAGGTTTAAAAATAATGTTAATTGCCACATTCCAATAAAGATTTTAAAATGCAGGCTAATTGACACTAATTAAACAAGTATATGTTAAGCTAATTGTCAGCCTCTTACATGTATGCTTCTTGTAGTGGATATGCATATAACCTCCAAACATAAAGGTGATGCCTTTTTAAAAGCTCATTATCCTCAAATGTTTATATTCCGAGGCAGATTGCGGGCAGCAGCCATTTTAGGACAGTTTGTGATTTCGTCTTAGTGACTTAGGAGTCCTCTTCACTACTCCTAACTTTCCACAGATTTAGGATCTAGTTTTAGCGCTTAAACACTTTGTGAAATACTCTTAGAGCAAAAATTTAGGAGTCCTAAATTTAGGACTGACATGCCCACTATTTTTAAGATTTTCTCCTAAATCGAGTTTAGCAAGTTATGAGCTACTTTTAGCCTTAAGATGTTTTGTGAATACGGGCCCAAATGTTTGTTAACATAGTTAAAATATATCTTCAGTAAAATGTTAATGTATGTTTTGTATTTCCAAAATCTTTCAACATGTTGTGTGTGTATGTGTGTCATTTACTAACTTTGTCATTTACTAACTTAATTGAATTTTGTGAGGGTCAAAGGACATCATAGACTCAATTAGATATACATTTATACTCGTTTCCATTTCATCATGATATAATTACTATAACTGAAGAGTGTGATATGATTTTTATTAAATTTCTTATTTGTGTTTTAAACAGTTACTCCACCCCAAAATTAAAATTTTGTCATTAATCACTTACCCCCACGTTGTTGCAAACCCGTAAAAGCTTCATTCGTCTTTGGAACACAATTTAAGGTATTTTGGATGAAAACCAGGAGGCTTGTAACTGTCCCATTGACTTCCAAGTAAATAACACTGTCAAGGCCCAGAAAAGTATGAAAGACATTGTCAAAATAGTCCATTTGCCATCAGTGGTTCAATCTGAATTTTATGAAGTGACAAGAATACTTTTTGTATGCGAAGAAAACAAAAATAATGACTTTATTCAACAATTTGTCTTCTCCGCATCACTGTAGTGCCATTTTGGAGAGTATCCACTGAACACAAACAGCGTACGCTGTTCTGTGTCAGCCGCACCACATGGATATGTTTTGTACGTTTATTTACGCTTTGATTTGAACGAAAACAGCGTGTCCATGTGGTGCGGATGACACAGAACAGCATACTCTGTTTGCGTACACCCTTTAAGGATCTGTGTATGTTGTTGCAGCTACTTCTCTCTCTTATATTGCGATTCATCAATCATGTCTTTGGATTAGAAATGATTGGTTGAAATGATATTAATGAGCACCAAGTATGTGTCTCAGCTAAATTAAATAATGTTTATTCTTTAAAGGGGTGATCTAATGGATTTTTTCTAAGGCTTGATTGTGTTTATGGGGTGCACAGCAACATGTGTTCATGCTTTGTTTTCAGGGCTGGGAAACTTTTAAAATGTATTTCACTACAGATTACAAAATACATGCTTTAAAAAGTAATCAGTAATGTATTTCGTTAGATTACTCAGGTTTAGTAACTTAATCTAAATACTTTAGAATACTTTGAAATACTTAAACTATATAACACAAAGGAACATATTAACTTAATGTCTTGTTTTTGTTTTCTCTTTGCATTTTTTAACAACATCAGTTTTCCACAGCATTTCTATGACCAAAAAAAAAAAAATTATGTAATTTAAATCTACCAATCAATATAAATTCAATTTGAATAAAATGAATGGGATTCCGTGCTGTTTCATGCTGCATTCCAAGCTTCAAAACGAATCCAAACATATCATAAAAGTAGCCAAAACAACTGGCACAGTTCTCAAAGTTATACAATAGATTTGTTTAATGAATGGACCAAACTTTAAGTGATTACTTCATAATCCTCTCTATGGAGAAGCTATCGCTGAGTCAAAATTGACAGGGCTCGTTTCCCAAAGCAACTACGGTCGCAAGTAATGTCGTTATAGTTCAATGTAATTTAACAACCACAGTTCGCTAACGATGCTTTTGGGAAACATACCCCAGATCTAGCCAGTTTAATGTGAACCATTCACACTGGTTTCGTTAAACAAAATAAATGATTCATTTAAAAGATTGACTCAAAAGAATCATCTGTGCACGAATCGAATCGAGAACACGCATTACCGTGCCAAAGACGATCTATTCTAGAACATTTCGAATGAATAAAGACACACAAAGCTATCGTTTGACTTTATAAACTTTTATTTCATGCATGATTCGTATGGATCTGTTAACTGAATGCAAAGTGTGAAATCTAGGAGAATTCGGTGTCATTTTTCAATTAAATTCTTAGAAATATTAAACGTAATGATTCAACACTCAAAATATGAGAAAATAGAAAAACGAGTTACTGGATACAATTTTTCAAAGTTCAGGAACAACTTCTCTCAAGACACTTTTTCAGATTAGACGTTGTATCCTCCGATGCTGATAGAAGTTTTGTTGCAGGTAGGCATTGCACTGCACTCACTCAAATGTTACGTTACCTTTTTCAGATTTATATAATAGTATTTCCACGAGAGAAGTGCATTACGCGAATGGCTTTCTGTTGTGTCGTCCATTTATGTGTCGTGATGATTAGCGTATGCACTCACTACGAGTTGCTAAATTAACTGCTGCACATACTTTTTTATTTTTTTTATTTATTTTATTATTTTTTTTAACGAGAATCAGTTGCTTTATTGGTTAAAATCCCCAAACTGTTTACATAAATATTAAATTAAGAAATTACATTAAAATTCAAAGTAATCACTTTGTTAATCTAAAATACTTTTTGGATGTAACTGTAATTTGATTACCACCTATTTAAAATGTAATTATAACGAAATACAGTTAATTATAACGAAATACAGTTACTCATTCAGTTACTCATTCATTCATTAGGCCATAACTTTGGGAAGTTGTGGCCTAATGGTTAGGGAGTTGGGCTAGTAACCTGAAGGTTGCCGGTTCGATTCTCGCACCGGCAGGAATTGAAGGTGGGGATTGTGAATGAACAGCACTCTCTCTGCCTTCGATACCATGACTGAGGTGCCCTTGAGCAAGGCACCGAACCCCCAATTGCTCCCCGGGCGCTGGAGCAATGGCTGCCCACTGCTCCGGGTGTGTGTTCACTCTGTGTGTGTGTGCGTTTGTTCACTACTCACTGCTGTGTGTGTGCACTTGGATGGGTTAAAAGCAGAGCACCAATTTCGAGTATGGGTCACCATACTTGACAATACGTCACGACTTTCACTTTTATATATATATATTTTTATATATATATATATATTTTTTTTTTTTCATTGTTAGCTATTTTGTCAATATATAACATTTTTAATTTTTATAAAACACTTTATATAACTTTTTATTTTAATATTATTATTATTTTTTTACATTATCTTATGTTGACACAGTCAAACCAAAAATTATTCAGACACCAGATATAATTTTATATATATATATATATATATATATATATATATATATATATATATATATATATATATATATAATTTTTTTTATTTTATTTTATTTTTTTTACTAGTGGGTGCAGGACACTATAGTTCATTTATGTAAGTGAGGATAGCAAAATAAAGTGAACTGTGACATATACCAAAAAATTCTTCATACAGTGGACTACTAGTAAAACTGATAAAAATTTGGGAACAAAAATTATTCAGATACTTTGACCTGGCCATGTTTTGCTTAAGTGTTTTTCTTTAATTGCTAATGTGACCTTTTTACACTACATAAATTAAGCATTGTTTGGTAATTGGTCAAAGTATTGATAGTTGTGTAAATATTGTCATACTAACAGTTGTCTAAATTTTTAGTTGATTGTAATCCATTAAATACCTTTCTATCAAAGTAATCTGACATTATCAAGATGAGATGGATTGGTTCTGACACAGTTTAACTCTTGAGTTCTTGTAATTTTATTACCGTTTTCTAACAATAGCGAATTAACTATGATAATGTGAGAAATGTTGAAAGTGTCTTTTAACAAATTTTGGTTTAACTGTACATATAATTATTACACAATATGTATATTTATTACACAATATGACACGTTTAATCTCATAGTATATTTATTTTCTCCAGTTTGGCACTCGAGCTCCATACTGCCTGCTGAACCAACAAGTGCCTGTCCTCAGGTTGTACCTGGATGGGAGAAGTGACCTGAGGCCAGACTTTCGGCTTAACAGGCAAACACTGACCTACCTCATTAACACCCTCCGTGAGGTTCGTGACCATGGTTGGGGTCAGGATCTTGAAATTCTGGTCTTCATATTCTGGCTGGCAAGTGCAACTTCTTACCGGGTTGTTTACAGAGCATTTGATATGCCCCGTTCAACAGTCCACATGATTGTCCACAAAGTGTCAAAAATGCTCCTCCGTATCAAACGCAAAGTGATCCACTTCCCATCTTTAGAAGAGCTTGAGGAAATCAGCACAGGCTTTGCAAACCTGGCTGGCAGTCCTGTCTTTAGTTCAATTGCTGATAGCATTGATGGCTGTCACATTAGAATCAAGCCTCCATCTGCTGATTCTATGTGCTACTTAAACTGAAAGTTATTTTATTCCATCCAGCTACAAGTACTCTGTGACCACCAAGGTAAATACCTGGACATTTTCGTTGGCTATCCCGGATCAGTCCATGACTCCAGAGTGCTCAGGAACAGCCCAATCTACCTGAAGGCACTGTACCCACCAGACGGATACCACATTTTAGGAGATGAAGGTTTCCCCTGTCTTAGCCACCCAATCTCTCTTATCACTCCATATAGAGAGCCACTACAAAATGCAAGTCAACGGTGTTTCAACTTCCACCATGCAAAAGCTCGGTTCATCATCGAGAGATCTTTTGGCTGTTTGAAAACGCGATGGCGATCACTTTTCTTCAAGGCCCTTGAAGTCAAACCAGAATTTGCTCCAGAGGTCATCACTTGTTGTACTATACTGCACAACATCTGCATCACAAATGGTGACATCATGGAACCAGAAGAAGATCAACTGGATGGCGACGATCATGATGACCTGCAAGTGAGAGATCCGCAGAGTGGAGAGCACGCCTGAGAACGCTTGGCTGCAGCCCTTTCTGCTCCAAACGATGACAATCTTCCTCCAGCCCTAAGACACCATGATTATTTAGAAAATCATTACAAAAGAGACAAGTTTAAATTTGCCGCGTTAACGCGAACAAATTGTGCGTGTCAACACGGTTAAATTTCACGCATTCCGTTTGAAGACTTTTGGCCCCATCGGCCTTCCATACGAACGTGACGTCTGCATCTGCCACATTACTGTTTGTCTGTCTGAACATGACATCTGCGTGACGTCTGCGTCTGCTGCAAGGGTTTCCAACGCATTCCATACACTCAGGGTTTCCGCGGGGTCTTAAAATGTCTTAAAGTCTTAAATTTAGTTGTATCAAATTTAAGGCCTTAAAAAGTCTTAAATTGTACAAGAAAGTCTTAATTATGATTTCAAGAGGTCTTAAATTTGGAGACGGAAAGACAATAATTGCGATATGGCTGAATGTGACGATTAAACTTCAAAAGGCTATGATTTCATTAAATAAACACGAGCGCTGCAAGTTCAAAGTCCGGTGCTGCGCTGCTTTGTGTTCTGTCTTTACCGGGAAAACTCTTATATTTCAGCCAAACGCGACACCTGCTGACAGAGAATCAATAGCTTAAACTAGAGTGCGTGCGATTCAGTCTATTAAAATACATTTAGACTGATCACATCATTTAAGATATAGGGGCAGAAAATGTATAGCCTATATTTATAACATTTCATATAGTTAATATCACACAAAGACTGCCATTTTTTTCTCCAAAAATCAGCATGATTACAAATGTGATATTGATTTTATGCAACAGTTCAATAAACAAGAAGTTCATTTTAAGAGACTTACGTTTTAGACACCATATTGGTTGTTTTTGCTCTATTTTTTTTTTGCTCCAATAAACATAGCTAATTCCAAACAGAGCCACAGCGCTATTTTGTGTCTCTGATTTTATCCTTCAATATATTGTCAACGTGGGAAACAATTGTGCTGCTTAAAGTTTTTCTGTGATATTTTTTCAGGATTGATTGATTGAATCCTGGCAGATTATTATTCAAAATATAGAAATTGTATCAATTTAACATTATTGCTGAATGAAAGGTTTTTTTTTTTTCAAAAAAGAAAAGAAAAATAAATGAATAATAAAATAAGTGTTGTTCTTTTATTCTTCAAATAATCCTAATATATGTTTTAAACGTAAAATAAAGCAAAGAAGAGAGGAGCTTGAAAAACTGAACATTAATCAGGCATATTGTAGTTTTCTATGTATTTTTCTATTATTTTATTATTATTTTACATCAACAGTCTCAGATCTAACAGACGATTGCGATCGAAGGGTTGGCCATCACTGATGTGCTGTAGGCTACATTAAAAATGCAAAAGATAAAAACACAATAACCCCCAAATGTAAAAAAAAAATCAAAAAGGATTTCATAAAACTAAACGGACATGATACCTATAAGCAACGCAAACTTCACTAAAGGATTCCTTTCGGAGACATTTGTTATTTATGTTATAGACTTTTTATACTTTGTTTACTTTATACTTTTACAAAGAGTGTAATGGGAAAAAAAAAAGTCAAAAAAATGTCTAAATTATAATATATTTATATTTAATATGCACATAATGTATATTGTATAAGTTAGCCGGGAAAAAGACAGATGCACTAAAAAAAAAAAAAAAAAAAAAAAGGACAGATACAGACTCACGTTATAAGTCAGACGCAGATGTCATGTCCATTGAGAGGAGTGAATGAAGTGCAAGTAAATTGTGCATTGGCCCATACACTGCAATGAGCCGTGTGAGCAGCGTGTTATGCTACGTGTTAGCGAAAAAAAAAAAACAACAACTTCACTGCTACACGCGATTTACGTGACGTCTACGTCACGTCTATGCCTCGTCTGCGTCTTAAATTGAATGGATTAAATAGCAAAAAAAAAAAAAAAAGTTAAGGGGTCAGTGAGACGTTCAGTATGGCAGGCCGTTTTAGCATTTAAAACTGTGTTTTGACTATCCATAAATATAATTTTGGATAGTCACAATTGTAATTCGGATAGTCATAATTATATTTCAACTAGTCACAATGACAATTACAGATATCTGCAATTGTAATTGCACTAGTAAGAAATCGAATTAGAGATATCTCTAAATACTTTATGACTAGTCAAAACTACATTTAAGATATCTCTAATTACATTAGAGATATCTTCAATAGCGTGTCATACATCCACAAATGTAATTAGAGATATCTCTAATTCAATTTCGACTAGTCAGAATTATAGTTTAAGATATCTGAATTACAATTGCTCCTAGTGGAATTGCTGTTGTGTGACGTCAGAATAAATTTACTCAGCTCCTCCCCGCCTACTCTGCTGACTGCTAACAACATAATAAAAGTCTGCTTTTGTTGTCACGGAGAGATAAACTACTGGATAAAGTGCTTCATGGATTATTAAATAAATCTGGATGCAGCCTTATGTGGTAAAAGGTCTCCAGTGTGCATGTATGTATAGCGCTGTGATTTTAAATGTTGCAAAATGGACCAAATGCAGTGTAATATTCAATAAAGGCAGAAAACCGCAAACTGCTCATCTGAATTCATTTACGGAGTGTCTATTTGCACTAAGTGCCCGTATATATCCATAAATATAATTTCGAATAGTCACAATTGTGATTCCAGATATCTATATTGCAATTATGACTAGTCGTAATTGGAATTAAGATATCTACAATGGGATTGTGACTAGTCATAATATGCATTGAAGATATCTACAATGCAATTACGACTAGTCATATTACACATTCCAGATATCTACAATGCAATTACGACTAGTCATAATCTTCCATTGACTTCCATTGAAAAATATTTCCAGATATCTTCAAATGAGTTTTGACTAGTCGTAATTCCAATTCAAGATATCTCTAATTGAATTGTGACTAGTCAAAATTCTAATTAGAGATATCTCTAATTACAATTCGACTAGTCACAATTCAATTAGAGATATCTTCAAATGAGTTTTGACTAGTCGTAATCCCAATTCGAGATATCTTTAAATATGATTCGACTAGTCAAAATACAATTAGAGATATCTCTAATTCAAAATTTTTAAAGATATCCGAAATACATTTGAAGATATCTGCAATTCATTTATGACTAGTCAAATTACAATTGTAGATATCTTGAATTGGAATTTTGACTAGGCAAATCATATTTAAAGGTATCTTCAATTGGAATTACGACTAGTCGAAACCCATTTAAAGATATCTGCAATTCAATTACGGATATCTCAATCAGATTTGTGACTAGGAAGAACTTATTTGGAGATATCTGCATTAAGCTTTGTGACTAGGCGAAATTGCAATGCAGATATCTGCAATTAACAATCTGACTAGTCAAAATTCCTTTAGAGATATCTACAATGTGCATGCAAATACACCTTTGTTGAGCCCCACCTTAAACATTTTATTTAACCAATCGTAGCTTGGAAACTGTTGTCATCTGCTGTTTTGTCTAAGAGTTGTATAATAAAGGTCCTGTGTCTCTGGGTGATTTTAAAGTGTTTTATACAGAAGTAATTGAAAAGTATGGAAATAAAAATGTTGCTAGAGAATGTGTAAAAGTGGTAGGCTATACAGAGAGGACTTAAATAGGCTTTTGTCCTGTTTTATATGGTAATGTTGAGATGTGTGTGCTGTGGATTAAATTTTGTTAGCCTTTCCAAATGAACACATGTATAAGCCTCGTGTCAGCCGCCGCAACATTTGATATAATGTTAAAATCAGCCTTCACCTTTAGATCGAACTCAGGTCGATCGCGTCAAATAGCACACACCATAACCGCTACTCCACTAAACCTGATGCTGATGAAGCATCGTTTTGCAGTTTTGACAATCCCAATCACACGTTGGTGGCTGGACACTGTAACAAGGCGGGTTATTTGCACTTAGTGTAAATAGACACTCCGTAAACGAATTCACACGAGCAGTTTGCAGTTTTCTGACTTTATTGAACATTACACTGCATTTGGTCCGTTTTGCAACATTTAAAATCACAGCGCTATACATATATGCACACTGGAGACCTTTTACCACATAAGGCTGCATCCAGATTTATTTAATAATCCATGAAGCACTTCATCCAGTATCTTATCTCTCCGTGACAACAAAAGCAGACTTTTATTATGTTGTTAGCAGTCAGCAGAGTAGGTGGGGAGGAGCTGAGTAAATTTATTCTGACGTCACACAATGACAATTCGGTAATGGAGTAGCGGTTACAGCATATACTTTTTGACGCGATCGACCTGAGTTCGCGTCCGCCTTTTGCCGAACTATTTTTCTCCCTTTTCAAATCTCATATCGTTTCGGAAAGGCATTTCTTTTCAATAAAAATTAAGGAAATAATACAAAAGTTTAAAAGAAATATTGGGTAGGGTTAGGGTAGGTGTAGGGAGGGCTTTATTGTCCTAATAAGGTGGCATCCATTTAAAAATTTGAATTAAAATTATAAATCACACTCAATACGTTATTATTGCCTACTGTTTTATAATGTACTACAATACTGAGGTGCAGATAATTGCCACTATTTGAAATAAGTAGTAGAAATAGCAGAAAATCTTGCTATTTTAACATAGTGTATATAGAATCTATAGCTATTTACACTTAGTGCAAATAGCCACTGCCATTTATTTATTATATATTTAGACATAATGAAAAACAATGGAATTATACAAAAAAAAAAAAAAAATAGTAGTAGTAAATCAGATGCAGTCAAGAAAGGTGAAGGCTGATTTAATAAAAGTTTAACTGAAATTGATGACATACGTTACTTTGTGTATGAACTCAGGTTCACTGGTGTCATTATGGCAGCTTGTTTCGCTGCAAAACGGACCAAATTCTGTGTAATGTTCAATAAAGGCAGAAAACCACAGACTGCTCGTCTGAATTTAAAAAATAATGAAAAATAATGGAATTATACAAAAAAAAAAAAACATGAAAAATAGTACAAATAAATGCATTACGGACAAGAACAATCCCTCATAATCAGATGCAGTCATAAAAGGTGAAGGCTGATTTTAAAAAAGATTACAATTTAATAAAAGTTTATATGGCATTGATGACATTTATTAGTATGTTACATTACGTTGTGTATGAATTCAGGTTCACTTGTGTCATATGGCAGCTTGTTTCCACCATGGAATGAAAAATAAAGGTAATTTGCAGATTTTTATCTTACCATTCATTCTGACATTTTTTCTCAGAATTTCGAGATATAAACAATGCGAGTTATAAATTTTATAATTGTGAGATAAAAAGTTGCTATTTATTTATTTATTTATTTAGTTAGTTAGTTAGTTAGTTAGTTAGTGGCGGAAACGAGCTTCCATATGAAATAGCCCACAAGGTGGGAGTATTGGATTGTATTATAGCAAGAGATCCATGATGATGATATTCTGTTGTGTTCAGTGATCAGCGCCAATGTAAATAGCAATTAGATTCTATTTACACTAAGTGCAAATAGCTATAGATTATATGTACACTATGTTAAAATAGCAAGATTTTCTGCTATTTCTACTACTTATTTCAAATAGTGGCAATTATCTGTACCTCAGTATTGTAGTACATTATAAAACAGTAGGCAATAATAACGTATTGAATGTAAATTATAATTAGAATTCAAATTTTTAAATGGATGCCACCTTGGGACAACAAAGCCCTCCTTACACCTATAACCCTACCCAATATTTCTTTTCAACTTTTGAATTATTTCCTTAATTTTTATTGAAAAGAAATGCCTTTCCGATACGATATGAGATTTGAAAAGGTCGAGAAAATGTTCGGCAAAAGGCGGATACAAACTCGGGTCGATCGCGTCAAAGAGCACATCATATAACCGCTACTCCACTGAACCTAAACCTGACGGTGATGAGGCATTGTTTTGGACTGTTGACTATCCCAAGCACACGTTGGTGGCTGGACACTGTTATAACGTGGGCTATTTGCACTTAGTGTAAATAGACACTCCGTAAACGAATTCAGAAGAGCACTTTGCAGTTTTCTGCCTTTATTGAACATTACACTGCATTTGGTCCGTTTTGCAACATTTAAAATCCCAGCGCTATACATACATGCACACTGGAGACCTTTTACCACATAAGGCTGCATCCAGATGTATTTAATAATCCATGAAGCACTTCATCCAGTATCTTATCTCTCCGTGACAACAAAACCAGACTTTTATTATGTTGTTAGCAGTCAGCAGAGTAGGCGGGGAGGAGCTGAGTAAATTTATTCTGACGTCACACAATGACAATTCGACTAGGAGCAATTGTAATTCAGATATCTTAAACTATAATTGTGACTAGTCGAAATTGAATTAGAGATATCTCTAATTACATTTGCGGATGTATGACGCGTATGGCAAGCCGTATTAGCATTTAAAACATTTTTTTGACTATCCATAAATATAATTTTGGATAGTCACAATTGTAATTCCAGATATCTATATTGCAATTATGACCAGTCATAATACACATTCCAGATATCTACAATGCAATTACGACTAGTCATAATCTTCCATTGACTTCCATTGAAAAATATTTCCAGATATCTTCAAATGAGTTTTGACTAGTCGTAATTCCAATTCAAGATATCTTCAAATGAGTTTTGACTAGTCGTAATCCCAATTCGAGATATCTTTAAATATGATTCGACTAGTCAAAATACAATTAGAGATATTTCTAATTTAAAATCTTTAAAGATATCCGAAATACATTTGAAGATATCTGCAATTCATTTATGACTAGTCAAATTACAATTGTAGATATCTTGAATTGGAATTTTATGGCAGGCCGTTTTAGCATATAAACTGTGTTTTGACTATCCATAAATATAATTTTGGATAGTCACAATTGTAATTCGGATAGTCATAATTATATTTCGACTAGTCACAATGCCAATTAGAGATATCTGCAACTGTAATTGCACTAGTAAGAAATCGAATTAGAGATATCTCTAAATACTTTATGACTAGTCAAAACTCAATTTAAGATATCTGTAATGACTTTAGAGATATCTTCAATAGCGCGTCATACATCCGCAAATGTAATTAGATATATCTCTAATTCAATTTCGACTAGTCACAATTATAGTTTAAGATATCTGAATTACAATTGCTCCTAGTCGAATTGTCATTGTGTGACGTCAGAATAAATTTACTCAGCTCCTCCCCGCCTACTCTGCTGACTGCTAACAACATAATAAAAGTCTGGTTTTGTTGTCACGGAGAGATAAGATACTGGATGAAGTGCTTCATGGATTATTAAATACATTTGGATGCAGCCTTATGTGGTAAAAGGTCTCCAGTGTGCATGTATGTATAGCGCTGGGATTTTAAATGTTGCAAAACGGACCAAATGCAGTGTAATGTTCAATGAAGGCAGAAAACTGCAAACTGCTCTTCTGAATTCATTTACGGAGTGTCTATTTACACTAAGTGCAAATAGCCCGCGTTATTACAGTGTCCAGCCACCAACGTGTGCTTGGGATAGTCAAGACTACAAAACAATGCCTCATCACCGTCAGGTTCAGGTTCAGTGGAGTAGCGGTTATATTATGTGCTTTTTGACGCGATCGACCCGAGTTCGTATCCGCCTTTTGCCGAACATTTTCTCGACCTTTTCAAATCTCATATCGTATCGGAAAGGCATTTCTTTTCAATAAAAATTAAGGAAATAATTCAAAAGTTGAAAAGAAATATTGGGTAGGGTTATAGGTGTAAGGAGGGCTTTGTTGTCCCAAGGTGGCATCCATTTAAAAATTTGAATTCTAATTCTAATTTACATTCAATACGTTATTATTGCCTACTGTTTTATAATGTACTACAATACTGAGGTACAGATAATGGCCACTATTTGAAATAAGTAGTAGAAATAGCAGAAAATCTTGCTATTTTAACATAGTGTACATATAATCTATAGCTATTTGCACTTAGTGTAAATAGAATCTAATTGCTATTTACATTGGCGCTGATCACTGAACACAACAGAATATCATCATCATGGATCTCTTGCTATAATACAATACAATACTCCCACCTTGTGGGCTATTTCATATGGAAGCTCGTTTCCGCCACTAACTAACTAACTAACTAAATAAATAAATAAATAAATAGCAACTTTTTATCTCACAATTATAAAATTTATAACTCGCATTGTTTATATCTCGAAATTCTGAGAAAAAATGTCAGAATGAATGGTAAGACAAAAATCTGCAAATTACCTTTATTTTTCATTCCATGGTGGAAACAAGCTGCCATATGACACAAGTGAACCTGAATTCATACACAACGTAATGTAACATACTAATAAATGTCATCAATGCCATATAAACTTTTATTAAATTGTAATCTTTTTTAAAATCAGCCTTCACCTTTTTTGACTGCATC
Source organism: Spinibarbus caldwelli (assembly GCA_039654775.1). Classification (NCBI taxonomy): domain Eukaryota; kingdom Metazoa; phylum Chordata; class Actinopteri; order Cypriniformes; family Cyprinidae; genus Spinibarbus; species Spinibarbus caldwelli. Next base: position 2,985,392 of record CM077221.1, read on the forward strand.
TGATTATGAGGGATTGTTCTTGTCCGTAATGCATTTATTTGTACTATTTTTCATGTTTCTTTTTTTGTTTTTTTTGTATAATTCCATTATTTTTCATTATTTTTTAAATTCAGACGAGCAGTCTGTGGTTTTCTGCCTTTATTGAACATTACACAGAATTTGGTCCGTTTTGCAGCGAAACAAGCTGCCATAATGACACCAGTGAACCTGAGTTCATACACAAAGTAACGTATGTCATCAATTTCAGTTAAACTTTTATTAAATCAGCCTTCACCTTTCTTGACTGCATCTGATTTACTACTACTATTTTTTTTTTGTATAATTCCATTGTTTTTCATTATGTCTAAATATATAATAAATAAATGGCAGTGGCTATTTGCACTAAGTGTAAATAGCTATAGATTCTATATACACTATGTTAAAATAGCAAGATTTTCTGCTATTTCTACTACTTATTTCAAATAGTGGCAATTATCTGCACCGTAGGCAATAATAACTTATAGAGTGTGATTTATAATTTTAATTCAAATTTTTAAATGGATGCCACCTTATTAGGACAATAAAGCCCTCCCTACACCTACCCTAACCCTATCCAATATTTCTTTTAAACTTTTGTATTATTTCCTTAATTTTTATTGGAAAGAAATGCCTTTCCGAAACGATATGATATTTGAAAAGGGAGAAAAAAAGTTCGGCAAAAGGCGGTCGCGAACTCGGGTCGATCGCATCAAAAAGTAAGTACTGTAACCGCTACTCCACTACCACTGATGCTGATTTGGCGTCGATTTGCAGTTTTGACAATCCCAATCACATGTTGGTGGGCTGATAGTGTAAATAGTCTCTACCAACAAGGCGAACTATTTGCACTTAGTGTACATAGACACTCCGATTCTTTTAACATTATATCAAATGTTGCGGCGGCTGACACGAGGCTTATACATGTGTTCATTTGGAAAGGCTAACAAAATTTAATCCACAGCACACACATCTCAACATTACCATATAAAACAGGACAAAAGCCTATTTAAGTCCTCTCTGTATAGCCTACCACTTTTACACATGTTCTAGCAACATTTTTATTTCCATACTTTTCAATTACTTCTGTATAAAACACTTTAAAATCACCCAGAGACACAGGACCTTTATTATACAACTCTTAGACAAAACAGCAGATGACAACAGTTTCCAAGCTACGATTGGTTAAATAAAATGTTTAAGGTGGGGCTCAACAAAGGTGTATTTGCATGCACATTGTAGATATCTCTAAAGGAATTTTGACTAGTCAGATTGTTAATTGCAGATATCTGCATTGCAATTTCGCCTAGTCAAAAAGCTTAATGCAGATATCTCCAAATAAGTTCTTCCTAGTCACAAATCTGATTGAGATATCCGTAATTGAATTGCAGATATCTTTAAATGGGTTTCGACTAGTCGTAATTCCAATTGAAGATATCTTTAAATATGATTTGCCTAGTCAAAATTCCAATTCAAGATATCTACAATTGTAATTTGACTAGTCATAAATGAATTGCAGATATCTTCAAATGTATTTCGGATATCTTTAAAAATTTTGAATTAGAGATATCTCTAATTGTATTTTGACTAGTCGAATCATATTTAAAGATATCTCGAATTGGGATTACGACTAGTCAAAACTCATTTGAAAATATCTCTAACTAAATTGTGACTAGTCGAATTGTAATTAGAGATATCTCTAATTAGAATTTTGACTAGTCACAATTCAATTAGAGATATCTTGAATTGGAATTACGACTAGTCAAAACTCATTTGAAGATATCTGGAAATATTTTTCAATGGAAGTCAATGGAAGATTATGACTAGTCGTAATTGCATTGTAGATATCTGAAATGTGTAATATGACTAGTCGTAATTGCATTGTAGATATCTTCAATGCATATTATGACTAGTCACAATCCCATTGTAGATATCTTAATTCCAATTACGACTAGTCATAATTGCAATATAGATATCTGGAATTACAATACTGAGGTGCAGATAATTGCCACTATTTGAAATAAGTAGTAGAAATAGCAGAAAATCTTGCTATTTTAACATAGTGTATATAGAATCTATAGCTATTTACACTTAGTGCAAATAGCCACTGCCATTTATTTATTATATATTTAGACATAATGAAAAACAATGGAATTATACAAAAAAAAAAAAATAGTAGTAGTAAATCAGATGCAGTCAAGAAAGGTGAAGGCTGATCTAATAAAAGTTTAACTGAAATTGATGACATACGTTACTTTGTGTATGAACACAGGTTCACTGGTGTCATTATGGCAGCTTGTTTTGCTGCAAAACGGACCAAATTCTGTGTAATGTTCAATAAAGGCAGAAAACCACAAACTGCTCGTCTGAGTTTATTTATTATTTAGACATAATGAAAAATAATGGAATTATACAAAAAAAAAAAAAAAAAAAACATGAAAAATAGTACAAATAAATGCATTACGGACAAGTACAATCCCTCATAATCAGATGCAGTCAAAAAAGGTGAAGGCTGATTTTAAAAAAGATTACAATTTAATAAAAGTTTATATGGCATTGATGACATTTATTAGTATGTTACATTACGTTGTGTATGAATTCAGGTTCACTTGTGTCATATGGCAGCTTGTTTCCACCATGGAATGAAAAATAAAGGTAATTTGCAGATTTTTATCTTACCATTTTATCTTACCATATCTCTAATTACATTTGCGGATGTATGACGCGTCTATTGAAGATATCTCTAAAGTCATTACAGATATCTTAAATTGAGTTTTGACTAGTCATAAAGTATTTAGAGATATCTCTAATTCGATTTCTTACTAGTGCAATTACAATTGCAGATATCTCTAATTGTCATTGTGACTAGTCGAATTATAATTATGGCTATCCGAATTACAATTGTGACTATCTGAAATTATATTTATGGATAGTCAAAACACAGTTTTAAATGCTAAAACGGCTTGCCATAGTCGTGGGCCTAATGGTTAGAGAGTTGGACTCGTAACCTAAAGGTTGCGGGTTCGAGTCTCGGGCCGGCAGGAATTGTAGGTGGGGGGAGTTGTGTGCAGCGCTCTCTCCACCCTCAATACCATGACTGAGGTGCCCTTGAGCAAGGCACCAGACCCCCAACTGCTCCCCGGGCGCTGCAGCATAAATGGCTGCCCACTGCTCCGGGTGTGTGTGTGTGTGTGTGTGCACTTTGGAGGCTTCAGTCTGTTCCTGTCTGTTGTGCTGCTGAGAGGTTTGCGATTGTAGCTCCGCTTTTTTATTGAATCTTTACCTTACTTTCACTCTCTGTTGTTTAAAGTGATAATATATAACTTAATTCCCACCATATTTCTGGTATTATCTATCAAACTAATCTAACTAATTTGATCGTTCACTTTTAAAACCGCGAGTGCAGCGCGCGTGCAGCGCGTTAGCATTCGTTAGCCGGTTAGCTTGTTACTCGCGGTTCCATTCACGTTTCTATTCGCGCCTATTATTGTTTTCTTTTTTCTCACTCCGTTTTCATTTCTCTCTCGCTCCGTTTTTCACAAGTTCATCAAACAACAGTGGTAAGTTAAGTTGGTATCATTCATCAATCACGGTGAGTAATGGCTTCTCCTTCTCTTGTTGTTTGCGCTTCATGCCACATGTACAGTTTATCTCTCTCTATTGGCGACGAGGAATTCACATGTGATAAATGCAGGGAAATAGTTAGGCTGACAGAGAAGATTTTAGAACTAGAGACACGCATCCAAACTTTAGTTGAGGATAGTAAGAATGTGAGGGCTGTAGATACTGCTTTGGATGCGACTAGCTCAGGGACTCCTGTACATTGTTCGGTTCCGGTTGTGCCCGTGCAGCAGGGCAACTGGGTGACCACGTCTGCTGCGTTCTCAAAACTCTGGCCATTTGATAATACCTAGAATATCAAAATCGACTGCAGATCCTTTTCCTATTTAGCGCCCAAACTCTGGAACAATCTACCTAACACTGTTCGGGAGGCAGACACACTCTGTCAGTTTAAATCTAGATTAAAGACACATTTCTTTAACCTGGCTTACACATAACACACTAATACACTTCTATTATTCAAATCGGTTAAAGGATTGTTAGGCTGCATTAATTAGATCAACCGGAACCGGGAACACTCCTCAAAACACACGATGTACTCGTTACATCGTAAGAAGAATGGCATCTACGCTAATATTTGTCTGTTTCTTTATTATTCTGTTTCTCAGTCCGTGTCCGGATCAGATGGCGCCGGGAGATGATGTCTGCGACCCTGACCGTCGGCGGAGACCGGACACCTGGATGAGCCCTGGGGACATATCCCCAGTGAAGTCCTCGACTTAAATACAATAAAACTTAAAATTAAACAAAATAACTATAATATAATAAAATACCTAACTACATAATACTATTATTGTTAGAAATTGCAACAATATAAAAATAGAAATATAATACATTTATACATTTAAAATTTAATTAATACAATAAGTAAAAAAATAAATAATAATATCCTGGCCAGAGGAGAACTGGCCCCCCGACTGAGCCTGGTTTCTCCCAAGGTTTTTTTTTTCTCCATTCTGTCACAGGGGGAGTTTTGGTTCCTTGCCGCTGTCGCCTCTGGCATGCTCAGTTGGGGACACTTAATTTCTAACAATTATCGTCAATTTGATTTCATATATACTATTTAAACTAAACTGAGCTAGACAATGACATCTCTGAATTCAATAATGAAATGCCTTTAACTGAAAACTGACTGTTTAATCTTATTATTATACATTATTGACACTCTATCCTCCAATTTGATACTGTTAAGTGCTTTGACACAATCTGTATTGTTAAAAGCGCTATATAAATAAAGGTGACTTGACTTGACTTGACTTGGATGGGTTAATTGCAGAGCACAAATTCCGAGTATGGGTCACCATACTTGGCCACATGTCACTTCACTTCACTTCAAAAAAATGCTAAAACGGTTTTAAATGCTAAAACGGCTTGCCATAGACGAGTGGATGTAACAACGTTATATTATTGGTCCCGTCCGAACGCCATATGTACACTCAACATTGGGACACAGCTAGAGAGAGCACACAGGAAGAGCTTTACGGCGGACGGAGACAGCGATCGCGTCTGTTCCTCTCACAAATCAATCGTTTTGCCTCGAAAGACTTGGAATATTAATATTTTTTTTTTTAATAAATTATGACGGTAGTTGTAACTGCCTGTTATATCTTGTGTTTTATTGACAAATGGTAGGTTTAGGGGCAGGGGTTGGGTTACCTGCTCATAAATGTGTAAATAGTGTAATATAAATAAAATTGTTGTGACTGTTTACATTGAAAAATCACACCCCAACATATATGCAATAATGGCAATATTATTGTCCAATATATAATTTAATCATGACGATTATCATGACGATGTTAACCTCATTTCTGAACATCTCTTCTCAAGGGGGATTTTTGCATCATCTTTGGTTAGTAAATTACATATTTTTATTCACAAATCAACATTGTCTAACATAGATTTACTGTAAATTGAGAAAATATCAATGTTGCCATATGGCAACACTGTACGGAAAAATAGGTATGTTGCATATGTCAATGCTGTACCACAGTGGAATTGAAGTAATGTATTTCCCCATTGGGATATTTTATAGACATCAATAATATAACTGCAGTTTTTATTTATTTGACGTGTTTATTAGTATTTTGGTATTTATGTATGAATATGAAAATTATTTATTCTTTTCAGAAAATTAATACAGCAATATTTCACGGAAAGGCCAATAAGAAGAATGCAGAGTTGACTTTTCCATGTGATGACAATGAAGATGAGTTAGCCTTCAGTGACTGTAACGATGAGTGTGTGTTTGCATGTTTATATGTGTCTATATCTGTGTGTGGCAGATTTTGATGGAAATTAAGATTGGATGCATTAATTTCTAAAAGAAATGTGCATTTCAACAGAAAAGAAAATCATAATTTAATAGAAAAACTACTTTTCTGGCCATTATCCATTGTGGTATACTTTTGCCATATGGCAACGTTTTCCTAAATCTTTCCCAAAACTTATTTTATTTTATTTTATTTTTTCAAAAAACTGTTTTGATTTGTATAATTGAAGCTATTTCATGTAATAAGAACTTATTTGAAAAAAAAATATTTCATGGTTAGAACATAATGCATACTATAGAGGGTTAAGACAAATGTAATGCACCACCGACAGACATAAAAGTTGGTTAAGTGAACAAATATGTAAGTTTAACATAACTCCCTAACCTCAACTTCTCCCCAGACACCACAGCAATATGACTGCCCACTGCTCCAGGTGTGTGTTCACTACCGTGTGTGTGTACACTTAAATGCAGAGCACAAATTCCGAGGATGAGTCACCATACTGGCCCACGTCACTTAACTTTCACTTAAAAAAAAAAAAATAATAAAAATTGCCTAGCTCATAAAGTTACCCCGTGCATCATCACATTAACAGTGCATTTATTATGAATGAAGTGCATCACTGGCACACCCCCTACTGAAGCGTGCAATGACATCACGCAGGTACTGTATAGTTTGCCTGTATTCCAAACAGAAATAACTAATTTAATAAATGCACAAAACATTCTACTTTTTTAACCCCATAAAGCACCAGTAAGGAATAAAACAATATTTTTAATTAGGAGTTAGGAAATAAATAATTTTGACAACTTGTAATAACATCAAAGGAATAACTTAACTTATTGCAATGCATCACATATATTCTCCTGTTTCGCGTCAGAGATGTAAATATAACCCAGCCTGAACGTGTAAATGTGGTGTGGACATAAGCAAATGAATGAGGATGTGTTTACATGCAAATGTGTTCATGTTTTCTAAAAAAAAAAATAATAATAAAAAATAAATAAACAATACAGTAAACATCAGGAATATGACACGAAACAAAATGAGATTTTTCAGAAAATACTAAAAAGTAACAATGTTTTAATGTTTGCATTCCAGCCAATAATAATCAAGGCAGAGAAAATAAGACATGTGACAGAAGGTGATGTTATTATTTCAGTTGGGATAACAAGAGTCCAACAGTGTTTACTAACATTACAAATGGACTTCAGGGGAATAAATGCACAATATATCCACTTCCATGCAGGGTGGTCAGAGTCTTCATCTCAGCTCTGCACGGCTGCTGGGGTCTCCTTCTCCTTACCAATGGTCTCAGCTTTTTTTTATTATTTTTTTTTTTTTTTTTTTTTTTTTTTTACTGGAGCATCAAAGGGAGGGTTTTTAAAGGCTTTCAGTAACCAGTATCACCTGTCTTCACTAATTAACTCAACCCTCATCAATCAGCTCATTAGTGAGTTGATGGTTTCAGCACCAGAAACACAAAGCCTGCATCCCAATGTGCACACTATCCATCCTAAATTCTATGTGATATTAGTCATTTTCAATAATATTAGGGCAGATAGAGCGGATAGTATGCACATTGGGACGCAGGGAAACATACATGTCAGACTCAACAGAGATATAACAGGAGTTACTCAGCCCACCAATAACATTAAATCAGCTGTTGTGAGTGTCATGATGTAAATTATGAATGTTCATATGTATATCATTTTTTGATCATGGTCCATATTCATATTGACTTATACTTACTGACACAGACGTCAATATGCAAATAAGGGGAAAGAAGCTGACAAATACACAAATATTGCGGAAGTAAAACATGAAAAAGGGGGGTTTAGAGTAATAAACAAATGATGTGATGCTGAATGACAGATATAATCATATTATATATGAAGTGAAGTGACTTGTGGCCAAGTATGGTGACCCATACTCAGAATTTGTGCTCTGCAATTAACCCATCCAAAGTGCACACACACAGCAGTGAACACACACACACCGTGAACACACACCCAGAGCAGTGTGCAGCCATTTTTATGCTGCGGCGCCCGGGGAGCAGTTGGGGGTTCGGTGCCTTGCTCAAGGGCACCTCAGTCGTGGTATTGAGGGTGGAGAGAGCGCTGTACACTCACTCACCCCACCTACAATTCCTGCCGGCCCGAGACTCAAACCCGCAACCTTTAGGGTACGAGTCCGACTCTCTAACCATTAGGCCACGACTTCCCCTGTATATTTTAAAGCGGCAGATAGAAACCTCAGACTCAGGACAGAAACACAAGACCCTTAAAGTAAGAACAACTCACATGCTCATTGTTTAAGCAGAAATGGATTTTAGAAATGTTAATATTGTCTAAATGATTGCTAAAACTGTTAACATTTTCTTTATTATTTTTATTATTGCATAATCATGTTTTTAATCCAAGATGAACATGAGAGTATTTGAGTTTTCAAAGTGTTTCTTTCTCAGAAATGGACCAAACTCTGTATTTCATTCTTCTTCTCATTGGTGAGTGTGTTTGTGGTTTTATTTATGGTTTATAGTTTCATTAAGTTTGATCCTATTATGAAAATCATTAAAACAAACCCTCTCTTTCACAGCTCTCTGCTCCGTATCTGAATGTGTTCAGTGTCAGTATCACTTTATAAATGAGAGGAAGACCTGGACTGAAGCTCAGAGATACTGCAGAGAGAATTACACAAATCTGGCCACCATTGACAACATGAATGACATGAAAGAACTGAACGTCATGAATGAGCTGAAGAAGAGTGTGAATGATGGACGTGTCTGGATTGGGCTGCAGAAGAGGGGTCGTGATGAATGGCAGTCTTCAGGTGAACCTGTGATCTATCTGAACTGGGCTACTGGACAACCAGAAGGCAGAGATGATTGTGCTATGATGCTGAATGGAAAATGGCATGATTTGCCATGTAATGATACCAGACATTTCATCTGCAACGACAGTGAGTGGAGCTATTTAAAATTACAATAACCGTTCATTCATAGATTCCCTATATATCAAATTTTAATGAAAAACTAAACACTCTTACTTTTTAATCTGGTCATAAATATAAAAGAGACTGTGGATATTTGTGACACTTAATTTTGAGTCAGTTAGAGACAATATTTTCTAGAAAACATAACTTCATTCTTCTTTTGTTGTCACTCTATTGGGTTATTTTTCACAGTGGGAACCTGCAATTAAAACGTATACTGTTGAAAAAAAAATCACACAGCGAGAGCAAATAATATAAAATTAATTAAAATATATATAGAATTAACTAGAGGTGATACAGCTTGATACTCACAGCTTCACCCTTCAGTATCTCAAAACAAACCTGTAATTTCTTCATTTTACTTGAAAATTAACTTCTGATTAAAACGTATAAATTGAGCATCAAGATGAGCACCTGCAACAATATTCATTTCTAATTTACCACTCTACAGTCTAAGTAAATGTTTTAAGGACTAGTTAACTAAAGCCTTCTACACACTGCACGATTTTAGCAATCCTATAAGATCATTGCAGATCAGACTGTGCAACAGTGATCTAATAAACTTGGCTACAACATGCATGTAGACTGTATGATGATGACACCTAGTGACTCGTACACTATGACGTATGTTTCTAGAAGAATAAAACGTTACCAGCATGCACTAGTGCTAAACAAAAAGAGCATGATGAATCACACTTTGGCAGTTGTAGTTTTTATGTGTGCTGAAAAAAGTGGAAACGGCGAAAGAGGAAAGGATAAGAGCTTGAGGTTTATGGCAAGCCGTTTAGCCTAAAATATACTAAGTGTTACTGGTCGTAATTGCATTTTTACTAGTAACAATTCAATTAGAGAGCTCTACAATTAAATTATTACTAGTAACAATGCCAATTAGAGAGCTCTCTAAATCAGTATTTACTAGTTACAATTACAATTAGAGAGCTCTCTAATTAAATTAGAGAGCTCTGCAATTGCATTCTTACTAGTAAGATCTGAATTAAAGGGCTCTCTAATTCAGTTCTTACTAGTAACAATTATGATTAGAGAGCTCTCTAATTCAATTCTTACTAGTAACAATTAAATTATAGAGCTCTCTAATTAAATTAAAGAGCTCTGCAATTGCATTCTTACTAGTAAGAACTGAATTAGAGAGCTCTACAATTCGATTCTTACTAGTAATAATTACAATTAGAGAGCTCTTTAATGCAATTCTTACTAGTAACAATTGAATTAGAGAGCTCTCTATCTGAATTAGAGAGCTCTGCAATTGCATTCTTACTAGTAACAATTAAATTAGAGAGCTCTCTAATTCAGTTCTCACAAGCAAAAATGTAATTACAGAGCTCTCTAATTCAATTCTTACTAGTAAGAAATCCAGTTACAGAGCTCCACAATTGCATTCTTATTAGTAAAAACCTGTATTAATTAGATGCAAAACGGATTTTCGATTACACCAGTTGCCTTACCAAATCCCGCCTGTGGTGATACACTTCAAAATAAAAGTCCCATGAATTAATAGCATTTTCATTGTGTCAGAATGACCTTTAAAGCGAGATGACAGCTTGGATATGTTTTGTTTTTTTAAAAATAATATTTAAACATTAAATTAATTTACATCTTTCTTTGTCAAAATGTCTGGTAATGATGACATCATCTCATTTTGGTGTTTATTATGCACTGTAACTTGCAGGAAGAATTTACATCTATTGGCTAATTGGCCAGTGGTCACTCCTGACAAAATGAGTTTTAGAATTTCTTGCTTTCTTTTTATTTATTTATTTATTTGGTCATACATTTATGATATTAATATGGAAACCACAACAATTATAAAATAAACAAAAACATGTCCCCGTTTTTTAAATTTGTAGATAGGCCTAATCACAAGTGAGATTTCAATAATATTTTGACCACTGAACTAGGAAGTGTCCCCGGTTTTTTGTTTCATAAATCTGGTCACCATTTTTGACTGGATAGATTTTGCGCCTTCGACTTTACCGGAAATAGCCTACTATAGACTGCGTGCCGAGTTTTTAATTAAACCGTCCAGTCCAGTAGAAGGCGGAATATCCTCTTTTACGTTGAATAGCATACTATAGAACATTTCTGAAATGGAAGCGACCTGCTTACCTTGGGGTTTTTACACAGAGAAAAGGCAAAAAAAAAAAAAAATACTGCACTGTCCAGTTTTCTCTGGACGAGTACTGGAGTTACTTTTGCAATTTTCGTTGCAGCATGAATGACATAATATGGTGACATTTTCCACAATCACGATAGAAAATCAAATACTGCCCTGAACTCAATAGTGGAGAGGTGTCGCGATTTTCCCAGTTAGGCGAAAAAAACAAAACAGCTTCCCAGAACTCAACACGGCGTGACGTCAGCTTCACATTCTCAGCCAGATGAATATGCATGAGGCTAATTATCATAATGAGGTCGCTTTAAATAGAGAGCTCTACAATGCAATTCTTACTAGTAAGAATCACTATTTTAGAGCTCTACAATTACATTTTTACTAGTAAGAATGCAATTACACAGCTCTACAACTGCATTCTTACTAGTAAGAATTACAGTTAGGGAGCTCTCTAATACAATTCTTACTAGTAACAATTCGATTAGAGAGCTCTGTAACTGAATTAGAGAGCTCTGCAATTGCATTCTTACAAGTAACAATTCAGTTAAAGAGCTCTCTAATTCAGATTTTACTAGTAAAAATTAAAGTTCGAGAGCTCTTTAATGCAATTTGTACTAGTAACAATTGTATTAGAGAGTTCTCTAACTGAATTAGAGAGCTCTGCAATTACATTCTTACTAGTAACAATTGAATTAGAGAGCTCTACAATTCAATTCTTACTAGTAAGAATTACAATTAGAGAGCTCTTCAGTGCAATTCTTACTAGTAAAAACTGAATTAGAGAGCTCTTTAATTCAATTAGAGAGCTCTCTAATTCAGTTTTTACTAGTAAGAATTCCAGTTAGAGAGCTCTCTAATTCAGTTGTTACTAGTAAGAATTCCATTTAGAGAGCTCTCTAATTCAGTTGTTACTAGTAAGAACTGAATTAGAGAGCTCTTTAATTCAATTACAGAGCTCTGCAATTAAACATATCTCTAATGTGTTTTTTTACTAGTAAAAATTTAATTATAGAGTTCTATAATTGCATTTTTACTTGTAGTAATTAAATAAGAGAGCTCTCTAATTGGAATTGTACTAGTAAAAATTGAATTAGAGAGCTCTTTAATTAGAATTGTTACTAGTAAAAATGTATTTAGAGAGCTCTCTAATTGGAATTGTTACTAGTAAGAATTCAGTTGTAGAGCTCTCTAATTGGAATTCTTACTAGTAAAAATTCAGTTGTAGAGCTCTGTAATGAAAAATGAATGGAAGCCAATGGAAACATATGACTAGTAAAAAATAATTTGTAGAGCTCTCTAACTGGAATTGTTACTAGTAAGAATTGAATTAGAGAGCTCTGTAATTGGCATTGCTACTAGTAATAATTGAATTAGAGAGTTCTCTAATTATAATTGTTACTAGTAATAATATGATTAGAGAGATCTCTAATTGGCATTGTTACTAGTAAGAATTTAATTGTAGAGCTCTCTAATTATAATTGTTACTAGTAAGAATATGATTAGAGAGCTCTCTAATTGGCATTGTCACTAGTAAGAATTTAATTGTAGAGCTCTCTAATTATAATTGTTACTAGTAAGAATATGATTAGAGAGCTCTCTAATTTGCATTGTCACTAGTAATAATTTAATTGTAGAGCTCTCTAACTGAATTGTTACTAGTAAAAATGCAGTTACGACGAGTAACATTTAGTATATTTTAGGCTAAAATGGCTTGCCATAGAGGTTAGCAGTTTTATGTTTTAGCGCCATGTCGCGTTGATTTCATGTCGCATTTTTATTGGCTGATCAGTAAACGTAGCTCATAGCTGCAAACACACTGTGCGATGATCAGGCTGAATTTCTGAGACACACTGTTAAAAAATTATTGTAGGCTATGTTTGGTCGCATGACCGTGACAATGGCCGTCTTTGAACCTCTCTCATTGTACGACACAGGAGCACCGATTAGAAGCCACAGAAATCACCACGATTGTTTCACGATGCCAATCGTTCATCTGGGACAGCCGAAAATCGTGCAGTGTCTCGGGCTTAACATATTTAGCTGCAGTGTAACATCTTCCTCTGTTTGATGTTTCTCTCATGTTGCTCTTTGTGTCTAAATCAAGTTTTCCAGAGAGACATGTAAGGAAACATAGTGGATAATAGAGCTTTGAAATCAATGTTCATATAAACGGGGGGCAAATACTAATTCAATTAGAAAATATGTGATGTAAATTACCCCAACTTCAGGCCTTCCAACTAAATGGAAGAAACAAGCGGAGCTGTGTGCAAAACAATCTTTATCGGACACTTATTTAATCTCTTTGATACTTTACAAGTAGATACGCATAGAAGACACCACACCATAAAAATACACAGAACACAATCACAATAGTAATCACAAAATTCTTGATACTATACAGTGGCCACCTACAATATCATACCTTGGACCATCAATATCAATAACTCATGGTAATGCTTGGGAGAACAAATAAATAAATAAATAAATAAATAAAAAAACAGACAACGAATTCAAAGCACTTAATTCATACAAAAATCTCAAAATGCACACATTCAAACCAAGTCTGTGAAGTAACCCCCATCCCATTAACCCCCTATCCACTCAATAAACAAACAAAACCACAGCAAGAACAGAGTGTGTGTGTGTGTGTGTGTGTGTGTGTGTGTATATTATATAGGGTTTATTATATGTTTATAATCAGCTAACAACCCTTATTAATTTTAAGGGAATTAACAACAGATATTCAAAGTCTACAATAACCACTCACAGTACTCAGGCACAAACAAAATACAGACAAATACAATCCAATACACAACAAAAGAGTTTATACAACAAACACTAATCCCAACGCACGCACACACACAACCACACGACTTTTAAATCACTGTGGTATCAGCACACAACTTGCACACATACACACACACAGTCAAGTGATGCACCGGTGCACTTGAGGAAAGCCACAAATCTCTCTGTAGCACAGCACCAGGATACACACTGACGAGTCTCCACACAGCAGCAAAACAACAGCGGACAGATTTTCTATAAAGTAATTACTCAATTTACCACTTATCACATACATACAGTGGGGCAAAAAAGTATTTAGTCAGCCACCAATTGTGCAAGTTCTCCCTCTTAAAAAGATGAGAGAGGCCTGTAATTTTCATCATAGGTATACCTCAACTATGAGAGACAAAATGAGAAAAAAAAATCCAGAAAATCACATTGTAGGATTTTTAAAGAATTAATTGGTAAATTCCTCAGTAAAATAAGTATTTGGTCACCTATAAACAAGCAAGATTTCTGGCTCTCACAGACCTGTAACTTCTTCTTTAAGAGGCTCCTCTGTCCTCCACTCGTTACCTGTATTAATGGCATCTGTTTGAACTGTTTGATCAGTATAAAAGACACCTGTCCACAACCTCAAACAGTCCAACTCCAAACTCCACCATGGCCAAGACCAAAGAGCTGTCAAAGGACACCAGAAACAAAATTGTAGACCTGCACCAGGCTGGGAAGACTGAATCTGCAATAGGTAAGCAGCTTGGTGTGAAGAAATCAACTGTGGGAGCAATTATTAGAAAATGGAAGACATACAAGACCACTGATAATCTCCCTCGATCTGGGGCTCCACGCAAGATCTCACCCCGTGGGGTCAAAATGATCACAAGAACTGTGAGCAAAAATCCCAGAACCACACGGGGGGACCTAGTGAATGACCTGCAGAGAGCTGGGAGCAAAGTAACAAAGGCTACCATCAGTAACACACTGCGCCGCCAGGGACTCAAATCCTGCAGTGCCAGACGTGTCCCCCTGCTTAAGCCAGTACATGTCCGGGCCCGACTGAAGTTTGCTAGAGAGTATTTGGATGATCCAGAAGAGGATTGGGAGAATGATGAAACCAAAATAGAACTTTTTGGTAAAAACTCAACTTGTCGTGTTTGGAGGAGAAAGAATGCTGAGTTGCATCCAAAGAACACCATACCTACTGTGAAGCATGGGGGTGGAAACATCATGCTTTGGGGCTGTTTTTCTGCAAAGGGACCAGGACGACTGATCCGTGTAAACGAAAGAATGAATGGGGCCATGTATCGTGAGATTTTGAGTGAAAACCTCCTTCCATCAGCAAGGGCATTGAAGATGAAACGTGGCTGGGTCTTTCAGCATGACAATGATCCCAAACACACCACCCGGGCAACGAAGGAGTGGCTTCGTAAGAAGCATTTCAAGGTCCTGGAGTGGCCTAGCCAGTCTCCAGATCTCAACCCCATCGAAAATCTTTGGAGGGAGTTGAAAGTCCGTGTTGCCCAGCGACAGCCCCAAAACATTACTGCTCTAGAGGAGATCTGCATGGAGGAATGGGTCAAAATACCAGCAACAGTGTGTGAAAACCTTGTGAAGACTTACAGAAAACGTTTGACCTCTGTCATTGCCAACAAAGGGTATATAACAAAGCATTGAGATGAAATTTTGTTATTGACCAAATACTTATTTTCCACCATAATTTGCAAATAAATTCTTTAAAAATCCTACAATGTGATTTTCTGGATTTTTTTTTCTCATTTTGTCTCTCATATTTGAGGTATACCTATGATGAAAATTACAGGCCTCTCTCATCTTTTTAAGTGGGAGAACTTGCACAATTGGTGGCTGACTAAATACTTTTTTGCCCCACTGTATGCCAAATCTAAAACAACATTTTAAGATACACAGCTTACGAAATAGCATAAAAAACCTACCTGCAGCACAGTTTACTGGCCCCCGGTAACAATGGTGAACGACCCACCAATACTGTTTGGATCACGCTACATAAACAAGCCCATTAATAAACACCATTACTAACGAGACAATGCGTCAACCCAAATCAAAACCATAACCTACCCAAAGATGTGTTGATATGGTTGAACACCCTCCGGCCCATGCCCTGAAATTAGGAAATTTCAGCCTTGTCCAGATCCATGACGATTAATGCAAGCTTGATGCTTAACGCATATAAAAAGAGGACCCGAGCCGTACGACACCTGAAACTGACAGAGAGGAAACGGAAGCAAAGAAACGTCCTCACGTTTTTAAAGGGAGTGAACTCATCACCCCATTACATCCACAAATGTTACTTCATTTTAAAAATATTTTTCTTTTTTTAAATAATCCTGAATTGTGAATATTCAATATTTCACCGCTGCTCCTGTTCACATTCAAACCATAAAGCAGAGTAAGAATAATGAACAAACAGATTCATGAATCTTTTCCATTTGCTTTCCTAAAGCGAACACAGGACTCGTCTTTGTCAATCAGACGATGAATTGGAGAGACGCTCAGAGTTACTGCAGACAGAATCACACTGATCTGGTCAGTGTGAGATACCAGAATGAGAGTCAACAGGTTGAGACGATCATTAAAAATAATAATTTATCTGGATCATATGTCTGGATCGGTCTGTTTAGAGTCAGAGACTCATGGCAGTGGTCAGATCAGAGTGACTCCTCATTCAGACACTGGAACACTGGTGAACCTAATAATACTGGAGGTGGTGAAGACTGTACAGCTGTTGAACTGAATGCTCAGGGATGATGGATCGATATCTCTTGCAACAACCATTTTCCTTTTGTTTGTTATGAAGGTGAGCAGATCGTCACAAAATACACACAATCCATCATCACCTCCAGATCTCTTAAAGTTCATGCTACATGTCTGACATGACAAATTCATCCATAGTGTTTGTTCTGCATGTTGTTTTTGATCAGTCTCTCTCTAGTTTCTGCTTGTGCTTTGTTTTGTTACAGATTCTGAACTGATTGTGATCACAGAGAATCTGCCGTGGTCTGAAGCTCTGAGATACTGCAGACAGAATCATGTGGATCTGGTCTCAGTTCATTCAGCAAAGATGCAGCGGCGTGTAATGAACGTGGTTAAACGGGCATCTACTGCGGCGGTATGGATGGGTTTACGTCACTCCTGCACTGTGGGCGTCTGGTTCTAGGTGAGTGGAGAGACTGTGTGCTATCAGAACTGGGCTCCAGGGAACGGCACATCAGAGGAGGACTGTGAACACACAGTGAGATCTGGAGCAGTTCAGTCTGGAGGAGATCAGCGCTGGATCAGCCGTCCTGAACACCACAAACTCAACTTCATCTGCAGCAGAAATTAAGAGTGAAAGGATACACAGACCTTTCATGTAAGATATAAAATGTTTGTGTGTTAAATTCATTAATCACTTTGTAAAAAGCAATCTGTATTGTTAAAAGCGCTATATAAATAAAGGTGACTTGACTTGACTTTGTAAAGCAATAATTTTACATACTGTATAATAATTTCTAACTCAGCAGACAGTCGTACCTGAAGGTTAAAGGGGTCATGTAATGCAATTTCAAGTTTTCCTTTCTCTTTGGAGTGTTACAAGCTGTTTGTGCATAGATAAGATCCCTGAAGTTGCAAAGACTAAAGTCTCAAAACCAAAGAGATATTCTTTATAAAAGTTAAGACTCAACCACGCCCCCCTAAAACGGCTCATTCAAACACGCCCCCACATGTCTGCGTCACGGTGTGGCGTGCTCAAAGACTGTTTCTATAAAGTGGGGCAATTCCAACTTTGCAAGGACAGTCTGGCGCTTCTGACTCACAGTCTGTATGTATGTTGTCATATACTACTGACTATTCAAACGCGAGTTTTGAGCTGTGTAGAGTAGTGCTTGTTGTTTGTCGTTTCTCCGATCACAAATGCAGACATGGTAATGTTTAACACGATACAATGTTTAAAAAGACAGTATAAGTCATTATAATCAGTAATTATGTCCCCACTGGTTGCAACAAATGCCTTGTTTGTAATGGGTTTTATTGTTTTTGTGTCGTCGCACCGGGACACGGCATCACAATATGGTAAGGGGCATAAAATTTCCATCTCAGCTTGAGGTATTCAGCCAATCACAACGCACAGGATAGCTGGCCAATCAGAGCACGCCTCGCTTCTGAGCTTTGTAAAAATCGGCGCATTTCAGAAAGGTGGGGCTTAGAGAAGCAACAATAATGTACAGTATGTGAAAAATAATGTTTTTTGAACCTTAAACCGCATAAACACATTGCGTTACACCAAATACACAAAATAATGTTCTTTTTAGCAACGTCATATGACCCCTTTAAAGGCAGAAATCTTTTGCCCAGATGTTTGTTAATATAGTTCAAACAATTCAAAACAATAACTGTTATTGAATGCACTGGAAATTGTATGAATTGTTCTTTTGAGGGTCTGTTTTTCTGCAGGTGGATGAATTTCTGTTGATGTATCAGTGTGATTCCTGTGGATTTGTTTGCTCCATATTAAGAGCCTCAGTGGCCAGAATTGCTGTTGTCATATTTTGCTTTTAGAAAGTCTTTCAACATTTCTTTTTTTATACTCATATATACTCATTATTAGATATACATTTATAATGTTTTCTTTCTATTTTATTATGAGATAATTCACGAATTTAATGTCCTTATTTGTGTTTCAAAGATCTCTGTTTGCTGGTGTGGATACTTCTTTTTCTCTTATATTACATTTTATGGATTGATCATGTCTTTAGATTAGAAATGACTGGTTTAATTTGTGTTAGTGAGCACCAACATTATGTGCTTTAGCTAATTTGAATATTATTTATTCTTTAAGCAGGGAAGGTTGGGTGTAAAATATTTACAGTACATTTCTGCTAAACATAAAAGTAAAACTAAAACATAAATGTCAACAACAGCAGCTCAAATAAACTCCTGTAAAACCAGCAATCTCATCTTATTTGACTGTTTCCCAACATCAGAATTATCATACAATTACAACATACAACAAAATGTACATTTATTATTGCAAATGTTTACAATTTGATTTCCATGATAATAACAAAAATTACATTGACAGACAGTTTTGTGAAAAAAAAATGTTTTGCATTGGATATTTTTTGTTTATTGTTGGATTTTATAAGTCAAACTAATAAGACTAACAAATAAGACTTGTATGTAATAGAATATGACTTGATAAATAACACTCACTGTTTATCCTTCTGTTTCACATCAGAAATGTAAATATAGTCCAGCCTGAATATTTAAATGGGGTGTGGACTTAAGCAAATGAACAAGGATGTGTATAAATGCAAACGTATTCATGTTTTATAAACAAACAAACTAAAAACAGTAAACAGCAGGAGTATGAAACAAAACAAAATGAGAATTTTTCATAAAGAAACTCTTTTAAAAAATGTGAATGTTTTAATTCTCACGTTCCAGCCAATCACAATCAAGTTTTTAGACATAGAAAATGAGTCACTTTTATTCTGAAACAGCAGCAGAAGATGATATTATTTCAGTTGGGATACTGAGAGTCCAACAACATTTTCTAACATTATAAATGGACCTCAGGAGAATAAATACACGATATGGGCACTTTAATGCAGGGTGGTGAGAGTCTTCATCTCATCTCTGTTTTGCACGTCTGCCATGGTCTCGTCTTCACCACCAGGGGTCTCACCTCTCTCATCTCCTTTACGACTCAGCTTGACAGACAGCTTGGTGAAAACGGAGCTCTCTGCATTAGAGCCACGACTGCTGCGGGTGGAGGCCGACTCTGAGTTGGTTCCTTCAAAGAGTTTGGCCATGAAGCCCAGACCGGCCTGACGGATGTGAGAGCTGCCGGCAAACACGTACAGGACGGGGTTCACACTGCTGCTCATAAAGGCGAACGCCGTCACGTTGGGACGGGCCACTTTTGCTGCTTTTAAAACAGAAGAGGAGGAGCCCTGCATCACACCAATCACCTGTGAGAACAGACCAACAACAAAGAGAAATGACAAGTGCTTTTGTGAGCTGACATAAAATGAGAGAAAACTGACCTTATTGAACATGGCCTACTTTATATTTCACACATAAGAAAACAGTTGCAAGGGAGGCTGAGCCTCCTTAATAATGGGGAAGGGAAGGGAAGTGATGTGTGGCCAAGTATGGTGACCCATACTCAGAATTTGTGCACTATGTGCACACACACAGTAGTGAACATATACCTGGAGCAGTGGGCAGCCAATGCTGCGGCGCCCGGGGAGCAGTTGGGGGTTCAGTGCCTTGTTCAAGGGTCTCATCTCAGTCGTGGTATTGAGGGTGGAGAGAGTGCTGGTTATTCACTCCCCCCACCTACAATCCCTGCCGGACCTGAGATTCGAACCCATGACCTTTGGGTTACAAGTCCAACTCTATCCATTAGGCCACGACTGCCTCCAATGCATTTTTAATTTAAAAGATCTCATTTTCTGTCATAAGCGAGTTGACAGCTTAAAAATTTTTTATTCATAAACTGACCAATCAGAATAGATATTCAAATAACACAACGTCTTCCTAAACGATTTGCCTCCTTTCATGTAAATACCCTAATGAAAAATAAATATACTAAAATGCTAAGTATACTATAAATACATTTACATATTATGTACTTAATAAAAATACCCTGCAATTGCACTTTTGGTATACTAAACTGGTATACTTAAAATCTGCTAAATTGGAACAGCTAATTTTGTATTTACTGCACTTTAATTGTGTGGAAATAGTACAACTAAAGGTATACTGAAGTATATTTGATTGTGGTGAAGTGGAACTATTGCAAGTATGCTTCAGGACCACTTTAAATATATTGGCTTTAAAGACCGATATTTTTCATAGAACATACAATCCTCATCAATATTAACAGTAAAACACATTTTAGGCTTAATATTGAGAACTGTGCATTGTGCGCAATTAGTACTCCAAATGAAGTTTAATTATAATTTTATATCAGTATGTCTCGAGTGATGTGTCAGTAAATATGTTACTACTTAGTATGAAATAAATGTATTTTAAATATATTACTTTTTTACTAGGGTAACCTTTTAATAAATCACTTTAAGTGACCTTTTAAGACAGTTATCAAGTCAAGCATGTTTGTGGTCAAAAGGTAAAATGAAACTATCAAATTGAGCCAAAATAACAATGAAATCCAACTGTTTGGAAGCATTTAAAAACAAAAATGAACACAGGCCGAACAAAGGCTGAATCCAGTAAACTATTCACAAGGCTGAATCCAGTAAACTGACGCAACGCTTCCTTAATGCACCCGTAGGTGTATCTATAGGAAATTTAAAGCACTGTTGATCATTTTATAAATATGGTGCTTCTGTAATGGAGGCCAGGTAGTAGGAGCTGTGCAGGTAAACCTCACTCTCCTGATGTGACACCAGAAGCTGCAGTATATAGCGTCCATGTTAGCATGTCCACCTTGCATGCTGGAAATGCTGGTGTCAGTCCTGTGTCTTGTGTTTTCCTCCCATGTGCTCCTAGTTTTCCCTCTTGTGTCATTATGCCCATATTTGATTATGTTCCTGTTCCTGTCCTCGTTGGTTCATTATTAGTTCATAAGTATCCACCTGTGTTTGTTAAGTATCTCGTTTAATTTGAGTAACTTAAGCCCTGTGTTTTCCTTAGTCTAGCGTCCAGTTTTAACGTCGATGTTGTGTTTCCTGTGTGTCTCTGCCTGCCTTGTTTGACCCTGTTTTGGATGATGGATTAAAGACTGTTTATTTTGTGTTTACCTCTCGTTTCCCTATTCTTCGTTTTGCCACAGAAGGCAACCATGACAGAATACCAAACATTAAGCGGCGCCCTTGCTCCTCATTTTTGTTTTCCTGTTTTTTCTTCCTGCGGCATGGAAGTCGCCGCTCGCTATTCCGCCCTAGACTGCAGAGAGTAAGCGTGGGAATTCGGCGAGATCAGTGATGGAGTACTGCGAGTCTGCCGGCTGCTCATCAGTCAAGTTTGCCGGCCGCTATGAAGTCAAGCCCGCGGCTCACTTAAGTTCGCCGGCCACTCGTCAGTCAAGTTCGCTGGCCGCTATGAAGTCAAGCCTGCCAGCTGTGGCTCCCCCAAGCCCGCCGGCCGTTCGTCAGTCAAGCCCGCCGGCTGTGGCTACCCCAAGCCTGCCAGCCGCTCCGAAGTCAAGCCCGCCGGCTGTGGCTCCCTCAAGCCCGCTGGCAGCAGCTCCCCCAAGCCCTATGCTGACAGCAGCTGTGTTCCTCACCTCAAGCCAAAGTAGGAATCGGAGGAGGAAAGACTTGTCGGCTTTAACCCCGGAGTTCGATCCAGTGTCGGCTCCAGCCCCAGAGTTCGCTCCAGTGATGGCTCTAGCCCCTGACTAGAGTTGAGAGATGGCTCTAGCCCCTGACCGGAGTCAAGTCATGTCCCCTGAAGTATTATCCACAGGAACTATTCTAGTCAGTCTTGTCAGTCTTGTCTTGTCTGTTGGGGTTCTTCAGAAGCAGGCTGCTTCTCCTGTCATGGCCATGGAGGACATTCCCAAGCCGCTTGCTTCTCGTGTTGCCTCGATGGAAGCGGTTCCTGAGTTCACCCCTGAGAGGGCCCCTGTCACCACGTTCAGCCCAAGAAGGGCTCTTGGTCTCATGTCAGGCCCAGAGGGGGCCTCAGATTCCGAGCCTAGCCCAGAGAGGGCTCCGGTTCCTGTGACAGCCCCGAGAGGGCTCCCTGTTCCTGAGTTTAGCCCACGGAGAGCTCCCTGTTCCTGAGTTTAGCCCACGGAGGGCTCTTGTTACTGTGCGTAGCCCACGGAGGGTTCCTGTTCCTGAGCTTTGCCCACGGAGGGCTCCTGTTCCTGAGTTTAGCCCACGGAGGGCTCCCATTCCTGGGTTTAGCCCAGGGAGGGCTCCTGTTCCTGTGCGTAGCCCTCAGATGGCTCCTGTTCCTGAGTTTAGCCCACGGAGGGCCTCGGAGACCATAATTTTCCCCAAGGATTTTTTTTGGGAGGGATTATAGGGATCCCGTCATAGAGGCCGGGGCGAAGGGTGAGGCCATGGCCTCTTGAACTGTCTGCTCCACCATGGCCTCTTGAGCTCCCTGCTCCGCCATGGCCTCCTGAGCTCCCTGCTCCGCCATGGCGCCCTGAACTGCCTGATCTGCCATGGCACCCCGAACTGCCTGATCCGCCATGGGTCCCGGAACGGGTACTGCTCTGGAGGCCTGCCGTCCCATGTCTGTCCTGAGGGGCCTCCAGAGCGCCCACCCCCCAATGTCAGTTCTGTGTCTTGTGTTTTCCTCCCATGTACTCCTAGTTTTCCCTCTTGTGTCATTATGCCCATATTTGGTTATTTTCCTGTTCCTGTCCTCGTTGGTTCATTATTAGTTCATAAGTATCCACCTGTGTTTATCTCATTTAATTAGAGTTACTTAAGTCCTGTGTTTTCCTTAGTCTAGCGTCCGGTATTAACGTCGATGTTGTGATTCCTGTGTGTCTCTGCCTGCCTTGTTTGACCCTGTTTTGGATGATGGATTAAACACTGTTTATTTTGAGTTGACCTCTCGTTTCCCTGTTCTTTGTTTCGCCACAGAAGGCAAGCGTGACAGCTGGTTTGAATCCCGCTCGGAGCAAGTGAGGGGAGTAGAACCAGAGGGGTTATATTGGTGCCATGATCCGGATGGGAGTAAGGTTTAGAACAGTGGTCGTCAAAGTGTGGTACCCAAGCTCCCTCTAGTGGTACGTAGAGGAATCACTAAATTAAATATGAATTAATGTTAAAACACAATACATTTTAATTTAATCTTTAAGTAAAGTTTTTTTTTTTTTTTTTTTTTTTTTACATTTAAGTACAGTACAGTTTTTATTTAACTTTTAGGTACAACACATTTTAATTTAATCATTATTTAATCTTATTTACCTCTTTGTAAACACTGTGCAGTGTTAATGTTCAAACTGTGTATTTACAATGTTACAATGGCTGACAACAATAAATCTTCTTATAAGGAATAAAACTGCCTTGTTTTTGAACTGTGCAGAGCTGTAACTGAATAGTTAGGCCTACTACACTACTGTATTTTAATGTTGGTCATTATGGTGGTACTTGGAGAGCCAAATATTTTCTGAGGTGATACTTGGTATAAAAAGTTTGAGAACCACTAGTTTAGTGAGTAAGGTTTAGTTTAGTGAGTGTAATGGAGGCCAGCTATTAGGAGCTCTCAAGAGGCACGCTAGAGGCTGCGGTCTTTAGCATCCTTGTTAGAGTGCCTGCCTCCCATGAAACGCCGGTTAAAAACATGCTCAGAGCGTGGTTGAGTAGAACTGGAGGGTTTACATTTCAGGTGCAGTATATAGCGCAA
The DNA here is from genome assembly GCA_039654775.1 of Spinibarbus caldwelli. Taxonomy (NCBI): domain Eukaryota; kingdom Metazoa; phylum Chordata; class Actinopteri; order Cypriniformes; family Cyprinidae; genus Spinibarbus; species Spinibarbus caldwelli. Next base: position 3,009,566 of record CM077221.1, read on the forward strand.
TGGAATGCTAGTTTGAACATTTTTCCTCTGCCATGTAATCATGTGATGCTGTGAGGTCACGTGACAGCAAAAAGATATTCATGGCATCATATATTGAGAGGTGTTGCTCACCTGTAGGATGTTGATTAGGTGATACGGTAGCCAGAATACGGTGAACGCAGCGATGATGAGGAGGATGAGGGCGTTTCCTCTTCCTTTGCGCTGGAACATTGCACTACGCAGCCGACAGATCACTGAGATGTAGCAGAACAAGATGAAGGTGAAGGGCAGCAGGAAACCCAGGATAGTCTCAGACAGGTACTGAAAGATTTCATGTGTGTCGCTCTCCCAGTGGTACGGCATACACACATGCATACCTGGATGGAATGGCCTCACGATACTGTCGGTGTAAAGAAGATATGAAAAACACAATGAAACAGGTTGACTGTCAGATAAAAAGAAGGACATAAAAAAAGATTACAATTATATATAAAACCAATAGTGCTGGTCCTAGTTGTTGATACGAGTTGCGAAGGTTACTCTGGAAATGTAATATGTTACCCTATTTAAAATGTAATAAGTAGTGTAACTATTTCAATTGCTGTATTAAAGTAATGTAACTGATTACATTTGATTACTTTTCTAAATTTCTAATGAACGTTTTCAACTGTTATTCTCAAATCAAATAAGCATGTGTCCTATTCTGTGTCCTAAACTTCTGAAACATAATTTAGAGCAGTCAATGCAATTTGGGAAAGAAATCAATTAAATCTGTGTGTGTGTGTGTGTGTGTTTGTTTGTTTGTTTGTTTGTTTGTGTGTGTGTGTGTGTGAATAAACACAGACTCATGGGGACTCGTGTCACGTTGTGGACCTAAATTGAGGTCCCCATGGGTACAAAAGCTTATAAATCATACAAAATTTTTTGAGAAAGTAAAAATGCAGAAAGTTTCCTGTGATGGGTAGGTTTAGGTGTAGGGTTGGTGTAGGGCAATAGAAAATACGATTTGTACAGTAGAAAAACCATTACGCCTATGGAGAGTTCCTACAAGGATAGCTGACCAGACATGTGTGCGTGTGTGTGTGTGTGTGTTAAAATATTCAGATGTAACCCCCTTTGTAATCATTAACATTTTCATCTCTAATTTAACTGCACATTTTTCCCAAAAACTGTAACAGATTACAGTTACATTTATTTTGTCATTAAATTATGTAAATCCATTACATGTAAATAGTTATTCTCCAACACTTGTAATGAGTCAGCTACTTTTATTGCTTATTAATACATTTCATTTATTCTACTTCTTTAAGTTCTTGTTTGATAATGTCCAATCACTTATGAATTTCAAGTACACATTTTGAAATGTAGGCTGTGTTTAGTGAACTCCTCCCCCTCATTTGATATGCGAAATAATCAGGATTTCAAAGTTGACAAGCAGTTTTTTACGACGCTTTTTACAATTACACTTGATGAACTGAACTGAGATAGCGAGATTTTTCTGAGGCATTTTTTTAACGTAAAATTAACTAATTAAATACTACCATGTGTACAGCATCATTTATCTTTCCAAAAATTAACCATGGTTTTACTACAAATAAAATCTGGTTACTATAGTTAAACCATGGAAAACACAAATTAACCATGGTTGTGTCACATTAACCTTAGTTTAACATTTGTAGTAAAACTGTGGTTATACAAATGGTAATCAATACGCCAAAAAACATGGTTACTACGTTTTTACTACAATAAATCCATGGTTAATTTTTGTAAGGGTAAATCAATAAGGCAAAGACTGTTAGGCTGTTTGTTTCGTTATGTCACCATAATCAGACAATGGCAAGCATTTACGGTTGGTGGTCTGAGCTTGCAAGTAGGGTGAATGGATGAAGGCTGGAATTGTATATTACCAGAGGTGGACAAAGTACACAACTCCCTTACTTGAGTGAAAGTACAGATACTGCTGGTCAAATGTTACTCCATTACAAGTGAAAGTTGTAAAGACAGATTTTTACTTAAGTAAAAGCACAGAAGGACTTGCTTTTAAAAGTACTTAAGTACCAAAAGGAAATTTCCCTTTTTTATGTCAATGCACTGTTTTATTATTTCTGTATGTAATACTTCCAATACCTTATGCCTCTGAAGCAACTTACAATACATTACACCCATTGAATATACTGACTAGCTTGTAGTATCTTTGGAATAAAGAGCTTTCAGAATGTTAAAAACCTTTAGGAATGAAAGAAAAAAAAAGAAAAATTAAAATGAAAAAAAATAAAAAATAAAATATTATATATATATATATATATATATATATATAATAAAATAAATCAATACCCCTACCTACTCACACAAAAGCAGGATGGTAGTGATCTCACACAGCTCTGGAAGTGTGTGCACACATCTACCTGTAGCCATTCATCCACATTTGAACTGAGTGGACAGTGAAACTGCTGTAAATACAGACTGATAAGAAAATAATAATAATAATAATACTCAAGTAAAGTACAGGTAGGGCCTACTTAAGTACAATACTCAAGTAAATGTACTTTGTTACTGTCCACCTCTATACATGTTGAATAGGGCAGAGTGGGGGAAAATGCCTCCCTACTGTTTTTCCCAAAATAACCACAAGATAAAATCAAGATAAAATTTTATTGTAACTATGGACTACATTGACAAGAGTGATGTAGAAGTTTTCACCATGACGCTTACACTGGTGATGTACCGGAGAGAAAACGGATTTCACAGTTTTAAAGCTTGTTGTTTTGTAGAACATCACAGTTATATATGATATGAGAACAGTAGGGCCTGTATATAGGGAGTAAGTGTTATTTAAGAAAAACATAATTATATTTTCAGAATGACAGAATTTTTTTCTCACACATAGTCTGTGGGGTGAAACGCCCCCAGGGGGCAGTGGACCATTACTGTAGATAGGCCACTCTGTTCTGAATATCAAATCCTTTGTTTTTCCATCAAATGTATTCTACTAGTTGGTTGAATAAAAATATTTGGACTTTATATTTAAAAATTACCTCAAGTTCAAGTTAGCATCAGATTGCTAGTTAGCTAGCCAGTTAGCATCAGCTAACAAAATGTTTCAAAAAGGCTATTATAATTTTGTAATTCATAATTATTGATTATATTATTTTTAATTTTAAGCTAAAACTGCCTGTACTCTGATTTTGCTGTAAATGTTTAAAGCACATTGCACTGTCAGACTGGAGGGCAATTTACCCCACCCATGGGGGTGTTTTGCCCCATAGGTGGGGTAAAATGCCCCCTTGGTACAAATTTAATTTTTGTTAAAAATCTAATAACATGAAAACTCTGGACAGTTTTCATACCTTGTATATAATTTATGTCATTTTCACTAAAACTATGATAACTTTTCTGAACAAATTTAAATTTTGTTTCACAGAAAAAATTACACACTCCTTAAGGGAGTCATCTGTTATGAATCTGCTGTTACTGATGTAACTGCTTGAAGAAAGTGTGATTTGTGTTTCAGTGTAACACTCGAACGTACCGATAGAACGGCATGGGCAAAGCCATTAGAAAAGCTATCACCCAGATGCCCAACATGATGGACAGGAGCCTTCTCTTGGTCCTCAGCCTCTGAGACAGAAACGGCTTTGTGACGGCCAGCCAGCGGTCCATGCTCATCAGGCAGATCAGGTAGATGGAAGCGTACATGTTAACGCAGCACAGGTAATGGACCGTCTTACACAGGGCAGCCCCAAACTCCCAGTGTAGCCCGTTCGCCAGAAAGCGGATGAACAGCGGAGCGCTCAGGAGAACCAGAGCATCCGCCACGGCCAGATTCAGGATCAGCAGACATGTAACAGAGCGCCGACGCACTCGACACAAAACCGACCAAACCACAAACAGGTTCCCGGGGAAACCAAACACGAAGGCGATGACCAAGATAGCAATCCCGATCTGACTGGACAGCGACAGGGATGCTGTGGAAGGCGCGGCGGGCGCGATGGAGGACTGAGCTGGTCCAGATAGGGCTGAGGGCTTTGTAGGGACAAGAGTGGCCATTTGGTTCAAAGTTAACGGTGTTGTTTCTCGTATTTGCTGTGGAGATAAAGTAAACAGAGAGAGGGGGGAAAAAACAAGATCACTTTACTTTTTGCCTATGAAGCAATTTGTGGATATGCAGATCCAAAGGTACAGATTCTATCTATCTATCTATCTATCTATCTATCTATCTATCTATCTATCTATCTATCTATCTATCTTCATAAATAGTATTTGTTTTGCTGTGTTCGCAGTAGTAATATTGCCCAACACAAAGAGCAGTTCCCCTTTTGGTTTCTGCAAATCCACAAAAAAAAAAAAAAAAAAAAAATCAAATTCCACTATATGACTGGGATTTTTATTTGTATGTGCCACAGAACATTCACATTTGAGTGAACTATCCCTTAATAGGTTACATGAGTTATCACATTTAATATGACTGATGACGTAGTACATATTTATTTGAGAAAAAAAAATAATGAAAATAACAACAGTTGTTCAGACATAATTAAACGCATAAATCCTCAAACTTTGATTTATCTCATTCATTGTTGGAATGACAAAGAAAGTCTCAATTATACCCTGATTCACCATCTTTTACTCTCATACGGGTTCACTGTAAATGTCATGGAAATTTCTATTAATTTTCTAATAATGCAGTTGTGGTGTATTTATTTGAGCAAAGTATTTTTTTGCGATTATCTGTCAAATCATTAAACAAAAAAAAAAAAAAAATGAAATACTTAAAGATTAATCATGAACTACTGGAAATGTTATTGAAATGTCGTGGAAAGTCATGTGAAAGAAAAGAGTTCTTGGACTTCGCAGAGTTCGCAGACGCTTTTTCTTGCTTTCAGGAAAATCTAGATTGAGCACAAAGATACACTGCATGAGTCTGCTTGTTCAAAGTTTAACTTCTCTAATTTAATAGAACATATTAATGCGAGGCGCGTGGCACGAAACCCTGTAAAAGCACTGGGATGTTTTTTTTATTTTTATTTTTATTTTTTATAAAGCACACCACAAGCTGTTACACTGACATCGTTGCCCAATCAAAATATGCTTATGGTTGCAGTTCTTGCATTTTTTTTAAGAAACAGATCTTGACCTTCTTGATTTTTTATTTATTTTATTTTTTATTTTATTTTATTATTTTTTTTTTTTTTTTTGTGAATATGATTTTGGTTAAAGTTAGTATTATAGGTTTAAGTCATGAATTGTTTTTTATATCAGTTATGCCGAGTCATCTATATTCTATGAAACGTTTCCTGCTGATAGGGGTGTTAACCATGTTTTACACATTTAGGACTGATAAGATCCTTCGCTCGTCTAGCAAAGTTAAATGTTGAAGTTCTTAAAAAACATTTCAAGCACAATCTTGTGAAAATTGACTATTATAAATAAGATGTTTAGAAAAAGGTCACCAAGTCCAATTTTAAAACATTACAGAAAGACTTTATTTTGTATTGTAGAACCCCACGTTTAGATTTAAAACTACACACACAAATACACTCACACATGCGCGCGCGCACACACGACCCCGAATATGAATGCACATCAAACAGCCTTACCTCAATTACTTGTAAAGTTTTCCGCAGGCGAGCACATTAGCGTAGTAGTAAATATATAGAATCAGTTTTGACCAGTGTCTCAGAAGTGTCCTTATCATTAACATCCTTTAAACAGTGGTGCTACTTAACATCATCGCTTCCTCTTCACACTCAACACTTGAGAAACAACCAATTGCCACAGACAGGAAAGAACAAAGAACACTTAACATACGCGAAAAGACATTGCTGTGACGTGGTTCATTTGTTTTTGCATCTTTTCTTTCTGTTGCATTTTGTCATCCTAATTCTCCCTCTTTTGTGCTCTAACTCGCTTTCTCTCTTATTTGAATTGATTTCCATGGGGAAGCCGTGTCGTGTGATCATACTGATAATTGCAGTGTGTGTGCGTGTGTGTAATACTTCGATTTCCAAATGACCCGTGTTGTTTTCATAATCGGGGAGTGTGAACGTTTCCAGTTCTTAGACTGTTGTAACCAGGATGGGACGTTCACACGCAACATCAGCCAAATGCAGGTGATTTCTGCGCATTGCCGGTCATTTTTGCCAAAATTTCTTTTGAGTTTCTTTTGATCTGAACGAAACAGACGAGGCTTTTGTTTACAATGCAGTTGTGCACTGCAAGCGGCTTAACTTAATTTCAAATTCAGATTCACATAAATTTATTCCAATCCCACATCGTTCAGTACGGCTTTAGAGACCTACAACGCTGCTTGCGCAAACCTCATGCTGCTGTGACATGTTGCGTCATGTGATTAATCGCTTTAGATCACTTCACACTTTTAAGTCTCCTCTCGTAGCCTATATTATTATTATTTTTAAAAAAATAATAATAAATAAATAAAAAGGCGGGCCTTAAGAATATGTCCGCATGTAAAGTAGACCAAAAAGTCACCCGAGTGTCTACTTAAGGTCAGCAAATCCCAGGTGAAAAAAAAAAGGTTCACTTCCATAATATACTTAAAGAGCTCTATTTTCGCGCACTAATTTTGTACTTAATATACTAAAAAAATGATTATTTAGTACATCTTAAGATAAACTTAAGACCATCTGAAGATCATCACACTGGAACCCATCTTTCATACACTAGTACACAAAAGTGTACTATAAGTGGTGACTAAATACATTTTTAAATACAGAGATATTATGTTAAAATCGCATTTTAGTTCACATTCATGGTGTCCCAAAATAGCACAGTTGAGTACACATAGATGATCTTAGGTTTACCTTAAGAAGTACTTAAGAATCATTTTTAGTATATTAAGTGCAAAATCAGTGCGCAAAAATAGAGCACTTAAAGTACATTATGGAAGTGTACTTTTTTTCACCTGGGATGACCACTAAATGGCCACTTACAAAAGTTAAAACTGTGAAATGATGAATTGGACAACTCTGGTACAATTAACATTAAAATAATTGAGAATGATTAACAGAAATTGATGATTTTCTACAGATAACTGCGATGTGAAAGAATTGATTTATTGAGAATCATTGTTTCATTTCCTCATTTTCAGAATACATTTCATCATTATTCTTTATACAGTCTGAACATAATTAAACAGTTTATCAGTTCACACACACAGAGAAGGCTAAATGACATATATTAAAACCACATGATGATATTTACACATTTTCAATGGGTCATAATCGAAGTGCTTCAGGTTTTAATTTTCTCTCTCAAACTCACTGTAACCCCAAAACACAAACACGAACACACATTAAGACATGCAATGTAAATCTTCATATTTAAAGGCAAAGTTCTCCCAAAGATGAAAATGACCCCATGATTTACTCACCCTCAAGCCATTCTAGGTGTAGACTTTCATCTTTCAGATGAATACATACAGTTATATTAAAAATGTCCTGGCTCCTCCAAACTTTATAATGGCAGTGAATTAAGTTTATAATGGGGGGGGGGGGGGGGGGGGGGGGGTTAATAAAGGCCTTCTGAGTAGAATTGGCGCATTTGTGTAAGAATAGTATCCATACTTAAAACTATATAAACCATAATCTCTAGCTTCCACTGTCGTACACGTGTTCAGGAGAGAGTGGCATTCCAGCGGATGACGCAGGCGTATTTTTATGATGGATGGGTGCACTTTTGCTTCAAAATCTTGACTACTGTTCACTGCCGTTATAAAGCTTGGAAGAGCTAGGACATTTTTTTAATATAACTCCAACTGCATCCGTCTGAAAGAAGAAAGTCATTTAAGTAATTTTCATTTTTGGGTGAACAATCACTTTAATAGATAAATCATCACATTTAACATGACTGATCACTTAGTACATATTTATTTTATTTATTTATTTTTAAAAAAGGAAAATAACAATGAAAATAAAACGTGTTCAGTGGTTCAGACATAATTAAACACATAAATCCTCAAACTTTGATATACCTCATTCATTGCTGCAATGACAAAAAAAAAAGTCTCAATTATACCATGATTCACCTTCTTTTACTGTCATACTGGTTCACTGTAAATGTCACAAAAATTTCAATGTATTTTCTGATAGCACATAAATCACGGAGACGTCTATTTTATGTCTGCATTCACATCTGGAAGACGTATTTTTTAGAGTGTTTGCTCATCTGCAATACGTCTATAGAATGTTTCCTATCAGATGTCAAATAGATGTCTATTAGATGTCTTTAAGATGTTTATGATTTAGAATATATGTGACCCGTGCTGGCAAAATGAGTTGGAATGTGCACGGTCTAATTTTGAGCTACAGGCAAAAGAAACTCTGTGGTCTCTCTGTGGTCACTAAAAATTCCATGGCACTTCTCGTAAAGAGTAGGGGTGTAACCCCGGTGTCCTGGCCAAATTCCCTCCACTGGCCCTTATCAATCATGGCCTCCTAATAATCCCCATCCATTGAAATGGCTCTCTCTCTCTCCTCTCCACCTGTAGCTGGTGTGTGGTGAGCGCACTGGCGCCGTTGTCCTGTGGCTGCCATCGCAACATCCAAGTGGATGCTGCACACTGGTGGTGGTTGAGGAGAGACCCCCCATATGATTGTAAAGCGCTTTGGGTGTATGGCAATACACAATAAAGCGCTATATAAATGCATCATTCATTCATTCATTCATTCAAACGAAAAAGGTCAGTTTTGGTCGAATTTGAGGTTTTCACAAAAACGAGTTCATTAAGCCCTCTTCTAGTGATCCCAATGCTCTAAATAGTAATTAAACATCTGAAATAATCTTTATTTGTACGTTTTCTGAGAGGAGTACCCTTTTCTCTGCTCGCTTCTGGATGACTGCTGCTGCTTCTCACCAGAGGCGGATCTACCGGGGTGGCAACTGTCACCCTAAGAAAAAGCTGTGCCACCCCAGAATTATCACAGAATAAAATATAAATGTAAGCAGTGTTTCATGTGCTACTTTTCAGCCGCAGCAATGACAGCGTAACGGAAAATAATGGCAAAAAAACACGTCTTTCACTAAACTGTGCACAATAGTTGCACGCGCACGCAGCGCGCCCAGTGTAGTGGGCTTCATTAACAAATAACTCTTATGAACCGGTTCTTTTTGAGTCAAAAACACAGCACAGCCCATTCACTAACGAATTGTTTTAACATTTGTTCGTGAATCAGATACTGCTTCTCGGTTTATTCAGAAGTCCTCTGAGAAATCTAATGCTGTCCGTATACAGGTGCATCTCAATAAATTAGAATATCGTGGAAAAGTTCATTTATTTCAGTAATTCAACTCAAATTGTGAAACTCGTGTATTAAATAAATTCAATGCACACAGACTGAAGTAGTTTAAGTCTTTTGTTCTTTTAATTGTGATGATTTTGGCTCACATTTAACAAAAACCCACCAATTCACTATCTCAACAAATTAGAATATGGTGACATGCCAATCAGCTAATCAACTCAAAACACCTGCAAAGGTTTCCTGAGCCTTCAAAATGGTCTCTCAGTTTGGATCACTAGGCTACACAATCATGGGGAAGACTGTTGATCTGACAGTTGACCAGAAGACAATCATTGACACCCTTCACAAGGAGGGTAAGCCACAAACATTCATTGCCAAAGAAGCTGGCTGTTCACAGAGTGCTGTATCCAAGCATGTTAACAGAAAGTTGAGTGGAAAGAAAAAGTGTGGAAGAAAAAGATGCACAACCAACCGAGAGAACCGCAGCCTTATGAGGATTGTCAAGCAAAATCGATTCAAGAATTTGGGTGAACTTCACAAGGAATGAACTGAGGCTGGGGTCAAGGCATCAAGAGCCACCACACACAGACGTGTCAAGGAATTTGGCTACAGTTGTCGTATTCCTCTTGTTAAGCCACTCCTGAACCACAGACAACGTCAGAGGCGTCTTACCTGGGCTAAGGAGAAGAAGAACTGGACTGTTGCCCAGTGGTCAAAAGTCCTCTTTTCAGATGAGAGCAAGTTTTGTATTTCATTTGGAAACCAAGGTCCTAGAGTCTGGAGGAAGGGTGGAGAAGCTCATAGCCCAAGTTGCTTGAAGTCCAGTGTTAAGTTTCCACAGTCTGTGATGATTTGGGGTGCAATGTCATCTGCTGGTGTTGGTCCATTGTGTTTTTTGAAAACCAAAGTCACTACACCCGTTTACCAAGAAATTTTGGAGCACTTCATGCTTCCTTCTGCTGACCAGCTTTTTAAAAATGCTGATTTCATTTTCCAGCAGGATTTGGCACCTGCCCACACTGCCAAAAGCACCAAAAGTTGGTTAAATGACCATGGTGTTGGTGTGCTTGACTGGCCAGCAAACTCACAAGACCTGAACCCCATAGAGAATCTATGGGGTATTGTCAAGAGGAAAATGAGAAAAAAAAAAAAAAAAAAAGTGGTGTGTGGCCAAGTATGGTGACCCATACTCGGAATTTGTCCTCTGCATTTAACCCATCCAAGTGCACACACACAGTAGTGAACATACACCTGGAGCAGTGGGCAGCCAATGCTGCAGCACCCGGGGAGCAGTTGGGGGTTTGGTGCCTTGCTCAAGGGTCTCACCTCAGTCGTGGTATTGAGTGTGGAGAGGGTGCTGGTTATTCACTCCCCCCATCTACAATCCCTGCCGGACCTGAGACTCGAACCCACGACCTTCGGGTTACAAGTCCAACTCTCTATCCATTAGGCCACGACTGCCCCCTAGAAACAAGAGACCAAAAAATGCAGATGAGCTGAAGGTCACTGTCAAAGAAACCTGGGCTTCCATACCACCTCAGCAGTGCCACAAACTGATCACCTCCATGCCACGCCGAATTGAGGCAGTAATTAAAGCAAAAGGAGCCCCTACCAAGTATTGAGTACATATACAGTAAATGAACATACTTTCCAGAAGGCTAACAATTCACAAAAAAAAAATAATAATAATAATAAAAATTTATTGGTCTTATGAAGTATTCTAATTTGTTGAGATTGTGAATTGGTGGCTTTTTGTTAAATGTGAGCCAAAATCATCACAATTAAAATAACCAAAGACTTAAACTACTTCAGTCTGTGTGCATTGAATTTATTTAATACACGAGTTTCACAATTTGAGTTGAATTACTGAAATAAATGAACTTTTCCATGACATTCTAATTTATTGAGATGCACCTGTATGTCTGAGATTCATCGAGTAATTATTTGGTGATCCGATTCTCCGGCTGCTCACTCCAATTTCATCATGGATATAGGCCTTTCTGCCATATCGGACGAAACAATAACATGAAATCAATAAGAAGATGCTGATCACGAAAACTAATAGCAGAGTTAGGTAAGAATCTTGCATTGCAGTTTTCTCGATTGTTAACATATAACTGATTTTAGTTGGCCCATTTTCCCAAACCATTAATTCAGTTCTCAAAACAAAGACACATTTCTCAAAAAGTTTAACAATGAGTAAGTTAAACATTAGGTAGCAAAACTGATGACCAATCAGAATCTCTGCATCCTAACAACGGAGAGAGGAGAGAGCTGAACGAATAATATACATGGGTTTTATAGGCTAATTAAACATTCAGTATAATTACAGTAGAGTACCAGTACATTAGATGATGGAAATTTCACTATTCTATATGTACAGTAAACTGTGGCACATGTTGTACACCTTCTAACGTGTGACTGTCAAATTTTATTTGTAACCATTTTTTATGTGTACTGCATGTTTGCAGAACTGAGTCTTGTGTCAGGAGACCAGGAAACTGCTATAGAACTGTATACTGTAATGAAATTTGACCAAATGTGCAGAGGATGCTGAATTGACTTTTTTTTGTATTTTATTTTTTACTGTACTGTATTGTGGTGCATACCAAGTTCATATACAATTCTTTGGTATTTGAACTTTTCTAGTGTGTTTCATCCACTGCAAGATTAGGCTACACAGCAGTAAATGATCTGTTTCCAAAAGTTCATTGCTGAATTATTATTATTATCATCTGTAATTTAATTTTTGTTGTATACTAGACATTGAGCTGCAAAAATAATTCCTGAATCCTAATAAGAGTTTTTTTGTTAAGTGTTATTGATCTCATGAGTGTTCACTGGGCAGGAAAGTCATCTGTGTATTTGAATTGTGTGTAAGCATTTAAGAATGCCTTTAATAACTAGATTGAAAAGTTTGAAAGACAAATTTATGCTGGCTTGTCTTAAAGTCTTGTTTAAGAAACATAGTTTGGTCAGTTAGATGTTTTAGATGTTTGCTAAAGTGTTGCTAGTTGGTTTCTAGGATATTCTGGGTGGTTGCTAGGCTCTTGCTATGCAGTTGCTGGGGTGTTGCTAGACTATTGATAGTGTGTTTTGGGTGATTACAGACATTCCCACCTCTGGTAATAACAGAAAATCAAACCTTGTTTTCAAAACTGATCCAGTTTCAATGCTTTGATAATACTGCATTTCTTTCTACTGTTAGGAAATTCAAAAGTGTTACTCTTAAATTAGCCTATGTAATATTAATAGAACCACGTCTTCTTTAATGATACAAGCTCAGAAACATTTCCGCTCGCGCGATTTCCCTATTGCAAAATATGTCTTGGCGAGATTCACACAAACATGATCTGTTATGTTTTACATGAACATTTAGTTAATGGTGGTGGAAAAATTTGATGTGTAACATTATATTAGATCCATGCATTACAGTAGGTCTTAATATAGATCTGTCTCAATGTTAATCATACATTAAAAGGAAAGACGGAATCACTCGCTGCTCTTGATTAAACTACTGTTTATTTGCATCTTTGTTCTTATTTTTAATAACAAAGATAAAATAATAAAAAAAAGCTATATTGTGATTAATTTATATAGTCATTATTATTAAGAAAAGAATGCTTGGTGATTTTGCTTTGGAATTTTCAGAAAACTTAAACTGCATTTTTCTCCAAATCAACTCTGCTGACTCTATCGACTTCAAACGGCTGTAGCTCACACTTCTTGTCCGATTCCAACAAGTCTTATATCATTTCGAAGGAATTTTAATGGAGAATGAAATTAAAAAAAAAAAAACATTTTTGAAAATTTGCTCATTCCGACTCAATTTGCTAGCACGGGTCACATATGTAAAACTGACATCTTACAGACATCTGTCAGATGTTTGTACACAGCAGATGCTTTCCAGATCAAGTGAGATTTAACAGACATCTTGCAGACGTACATGTCCTGTAAAGTATTTATTTGAGTGCAATCTGTCAAATCTGTAAACAAAACAAAACAAAATCCTTAAACATGAATCATGAACTACTGGAAATGTTCTGGAAAAGTCATGGAAATTTTTTTGAAAGAAAACAGGACTTGGATACTGGGTTCTCTTTTAATTTTCAGTGCTCAACCCAACATTTACCATTTCAGTCTTGAATCTTTGGACCCATTCATGCAGGTGTTTTTTTAATATATTTTTTATTTTTTATTTTTTATTTTTTTTTCTGAACGGTTCATCTGTCTGTCAGTTGCGTGGCGCTCTCTACTGGATAAACACACGAAGCAGTTCTTTGAAAGCGTTGGAATACAGCTCTAAGTATTCCAGGTCGGATTTGTGGACTTTGTTTGCCATGTTTTGAACAGTTACAACCTGTTCCATGTTTAGCCAATTAGTCAATATATAAAAGCCGTGTGGCTGTCTCATTTCTCGGTCTGGTGATGGTTTGGCTTAGGCACTGGGCTCCTTACTCTTTTGATTTTGGGTACACCATTGGTAAACAGTTTTTATTTTATAATATAAACTTGGATTGACCTCCGTCTGTTACAAAAGCACAAGATGTCCTGATTTACCCACCGTGCAACACCGGAACAACGCACAGTCCTAGGCTCTGGCTGTAGATTGAGCTCCCCGTAACGAGCCGCAGCCAGACGCTCACTTACCGTTTTTCTGCGGCACAACTTTAATAACCGAGTTTGCGTTAGCGGCGGCGGCGGCGGTGGTGCTGGTGGTGGGGGTGGAATCGGAGTCTTTGTCCTTGAAACTTTCTCCCTCATCGGTCTCCTTCTCTCGGTCACGGCTGTTCTGGTTGCTGCGCTGGGTCCTCCGCGTTGTTTCCTGCGCCGTTCCCTCGAATAGCCGCGCCATGAAGGCCAGACCCTCCCGCCGGATGTACGACTTACCGGCGAAGGTGTAAAGCACGGGGTTTATGCAGCTGCTGACGAAGGCCACGGTAGAGGTGAGTGCTCGCAGCTTCGCCCTGATGTTTTCTAGTCTGTCGAAGGAAGAACAGCTGGTTGGTGTTTTGGCTATAGAAATTTTAGACTATATAAAAACAATTTACAAAACTATTGCTTTGGATTACTGGGTGATTCTATAATTGGAGATACATTTGGTGTCCGAAATCATTATTTTTTTTTTCTGCTTTTTTCAAATGGTTATTCTATACTATACTGTGTTAGTCATTGTTATGAATTACAAGATGTTACATCCATAACAATATAATATTTTTTTTTTTTGCAAAAAGTGTCTTAAATAGCTGAAAATCATGATTTCTTAATCATTTCTTAGAATTAGTCAGTTCATTTCTTACATGTATCACCGTGTAATCAAAATATTTTATTGTACTTTTCTTTTGGTAATATTTCATTAATTTTACTTATAAAAGCCCTAAAGAGTCATTTACCTAATTCTACAACATTATTAAAAAAAAAAAAAAAAAAAAAAACTTTTCTTATAAAAATGTGTGTCCGTAAGTCTTGCGTCAACTCTGTTACCGTACCATACTTTGCCTTTAAATTAGTGGAATTATCTCCCACAACTATGTAAGATACATGAAATGATGTCACTTTCCCTCACTGATAAGATCTGAAGCACTGAAAAGTCTATGTGCTCTCTCTAAGAAAATATTTTAATCTAAAAAGTTCTTACACGAAGAGTTATTTTATAAAGTGTCAAATCTGTTACCACAATATCAAAAGGAAAACAGATTTTTTTTCATTGATCACACTTTGTGTTAAGTCTTTTAATCATGATTTCATTAGTGCCATGTGCTCTTAGCATTTATGCTAGCAAGTGGAGTTTTTGGCAAAAAATAAAGAAAATTGTCAATTGTGTTACTGTCAAACTCTGTTACCAAGGTAGAGTAACAATGTGGTAACAGAATTGACAGTCCATTGGACAATTCTGTCAATTGTTACTTTACAATTCTGTTACTTAAAGGGTCAACTCTGTTTATGAACTCTTTTCACAAAAAAACAATAACATTTGCTGTTTAAAATCTAATAAACATTATTGATTTATTTTTGAACCCTTACAATATTTCAACAACGTCCTTTTTTAACTGGATATTGTATATAATACATTTTCAGATGAAAAATA
Organism: Spinibarbus caldwelli; assembly: GCA_039654775.1. NCBI lineage: Eukaryota > Metazoa > Chordata > Actinopteri > Cypriniformes > Cyprinidae > Spinibarbus > Spinibarbus caldwelli. The sequence continues at coordinate 3,024,890 of CM077221.1, forward strand.
TTTGCTCCAAGTGGATGGTTCTGTGAAGACATAGGTATTTTTTTTTAATTTTTAAGGTATGCATAGGTGAAATATTATCTCCGTTTCAAGTGATGGAATGTAAGGACTGTTTGTCTAATGAAACAAGGATTTTTCCTGTTATGATTTATTGTTATTTCTACACATTGGCTAATTTGTCCGTAACAGAGTTGACAAACCATACCATAAAGACCTCTGTTTTTTCATTAAAAGTTTAAAAAATAAATAAATAAAATAAGGACGTAACTTGTGTTTGGCAAGCACTGAATTATTAAAATTAAATATGATTTCAATAAGATACTAAAAAAAAAAATCTGTTAGTGAAAAGTTTGTTTTCCTTAACTTTCTGCAATGCCAAATGTATCTCCAATTATAGAATCACCCTACTACACTGACAATGTTGTCTTGTTAGAGGTGCTTTACAGCATAATTTGTAGCGATATTACCTTCAATACCGAAGTTTCGAAGCTTGTATCAAAAAAAAAAAAAAAAAAAAAAAAAAAAAAAAAAAAAAAAAAATTTCACATTGAAGCACTGTATCGGAGGTTGATTCGTTTTGAGAAAAGCACGTGATCTATGACGTCCGAAGCTTCATTCGCCTGAAAACCACGTGACTGCTTCAGTATCTGATTCAAACGAAGCGAACCTTAGCGCAGTTTCCTTTACATTATATTTCATTATAATGTGTCAGTATTTTGTTTTTAGTTTTTGTTTTTTGTTTTGTTTTTTTTTTTAAATCGTAATTTATATATTGAGCTCAAATTAACTTTGGCCATGAAATAACAGTCTAAGGATTGTGAGGCAGAGTTAAAATAAACCGATCATAGATTTAATTTTATCAATTTGTTTTATTTTACTTATTTTAGTGCCAGTACACCGACACAAATGAATGACTTTGACGATGACCATTATTTATATAAAATATAATAAAACAAAGAATCAGTTGTAGAAACAGATGTGAAACCACTGGCTGTAATGGAACATAACACTCTGGAAGGTGTTTATTTTTATGACCACTAGATGGCCACAGCATAAACCATTTTAAAAAGCTTTGAGTAACGAACCTTTTTCCGATACAATTGTGTTGAAAGCTTCGCTGGTTCAGAACGCTTCACTTCACAATCACTAATAATTTGTTTACCATTTTGAAGCATCGCTATCCTGTCAAAGTTGCTAAATGAAATTTAGGGCCAGTTTTACGGTTACAGTTTTTTTTAAGGGATACACATGGCACTACTGGGCATGCGCACATCAATACAGAGTAATTTCTGTCATTGTACAACAATTACTTTTTATTTATTTATTTATTTATTTATTTTTGTCATTATTGTAAGGGGTAGGTTTAGGGTTGGGGTAGGTGTAGACATTAATAAAACACAATCTAATAGGTAGAAAATTAAATTTCAGTGTTCATTTCCGGTCGGAGCCATATCCCTTCTACCCACAACCCCAGTTTTACTAAACATGGCTGCGTTTCCAAAAAGCATTGTAAGCCTAAAGCCGCCTTTCCACTGTCTCCGACATTTGGATATGATTGTCGGATTTATCCCCCTAGCAGCAGTCGCTCAGAACTTTCAAACTGGTCGTGAAGCAACCGTTACCCTCGGTTTATTCACTATGGTAAAATGAATGATTTTAATGAATATAATGAATGTATGAACAAATCGACACAAAACAATTGATCCCTGAAATAAAATCATAGTAGGTTTTACGGGGCTAATCAACGTACATAATGATTTAATAATTATAAAATAATTATTTCTGCCATAATTATTCTAAAGCGCCATTTTACAGAAATAGTGTTTACAGAATAACATTAAAGTGGAAAAATATTGGTAATTCTGACCTCACGCTCATAGAATACATCACATCCAGTCGGGCGGTCGCATACGGGCTAGTCGCAGAAGTTCAAATATTTTAACACATCCGAAGCTCAAATCGCATGCGAATTTTCCACATATCCTAACTCCACGCAGCTCCCGCACTACTCTCCATTTGAAATTAATGACTTCCAGTATGTCGTTTGTCGTTCGTCCGAGATAGTGGAAAGGCGGCTTTAGTTGATCATAGCTTCATTGGTTTCAATAGGTCTACGATGTACTTAAGCTTACGATGCTTTTGGGAAATGCAGCCCAGGCCAAATTAGTGTGAGAGTGCAATTCCAAAACGGCGCAGATGGCCGTGGAAATTTCTGCAAGTGATTTAAAGCACAAATTAAAGAACACAGATACATCTCATTTACATATCGACCAATGCAATATACCAAATTAGAGTAGTTGCAAATAAAGATATAAAGAAGCCACCTGAAAAGTACCGGGAGCCAGAAAATGAAGCCAGAAGCAAGAAGTTTTGATAGACCTGGTATTGCATGACTCCTAGTTGAGGGTTCCAAGATGTCTTTTAATTCCTGAAGCAAATTAAAAATAACATGGCTTGGCAAACGATATGTTCAGATGATGATGATAATAATAATAATAATAATAATAATAATAATAATAATAAAGATAATTCTGGCATTCCAAATAAATTAATACATGTGGGGAAAAATGCTCTCTCTTCTACTGTTCTCTGCGGTGCCTCCTCCTAGCAACAATAATTGCAGCCATTTCAAGCACAAAATAGTTTAAGACAAGCTTTTTTTTTGTGCATTAAATAATGGTGCAAATACCAGTAATTTGATGAGCGCAAACGTTAGTAAATCTCGTTGCGTGATTCATTTGAATACTCAACTCCCATAAATTTCACGTCTGAAAGGGAAACTCCTACAAATATTCAATAAGGTCAGGCGCAAAAATAACTTTTTCAGAGCTAATTCGTCACTGCGCATCTTTGGTAAAACCTGACAGTACTGTTTTAACGCCAAAAGACGGTTTGCGCTGGTGCAAGCTGTTAGTTAATTTCACAAAACATTATTGCACGTAATGGAAAAGGTAAGGAAAATTAGCACAATTTAATGTTTAAGAGATATTGGACTCTGGCATGAGATGCATAGTGATTGATCTTCATTTTAGAGTTGCTGAGGTCCTGGTGTGAATGTTTTAAGTTGCTCACTTGTCTTTTGCGGGAGAAGGTTCTGGATGTAAAGCAGCAGCCACCTGTGTGAAGAAAACAGGATTAGGGTGTTTTCACATTTGAGAAATAGATGTTTGATGGACAGACACACACCTGCACCATGTTTATGATGTGGTACGGCAGCCAGAACAGTCCGAAGGTGATGATGATTACCAGGATGAGTTTCTCGCTGCGGATGCGTCTGCGAAAGCGCGTCTTGCGGATTCTGCGCAGGATGCACACGTAACTGCCTATGATCACGCCGTATGGCAACAAGAAGCCCAGTAATGTTTCCATACCGTACTGCATCACCTCCTGCAAATGAACAACACCGTTATGAAATAACAGAGCCTTAATGGGAAAAGAACAAACACTGTTGTAGATATTTGAATTTTGTTCTTGATCTCGTTATAGAAAATGTCTGCCAGAAGGCTTGTTGGACACATTACAAACAAGAAAAATGCCAAATGTTTTTGGCACAAAACAACATTTGTGGCAGGAACTTCATGCAGCGTGACAATGTCATGATGTGCAGAAGCTCTTTACAGAGAGGAAAATATAAATATATAAAAAATAGGAATCTGAACAACTTAGAAGGGCCCAGTTACAGCCTAGACCTCAGAACTGTCCTGTGTGTGTGTGTGTGTGTGTGTGTGTGTAACGTGTAGCTGAAGCTGACGTTCCTTTTCCTTCTCCTCAAAGAGAGCTTTCTTTAGAGTTGGTGTGTTCCTAACATTGTAAGTTAATTTATTTGGTATTGTTTTATATGTTAATTCTTGAGGTTATGTTTGTTTAAGTTTCATGTGATTTTATTCATATTTACCAGTGTTCCTATTTGATTGTTAAACTGTTTAGTTAATTGGATTATATGATTTGTAACTTTATCGTTTGAATTTTGTTAATTATATTTGTGACCTTGGACCACAAAACCAGTCATAAGTAACACAAGTATATTTGTAGCAATAGCCAAAAATACATTGTATGAGTCAAAATTATCGATTTTTTTTCTTTTATGCCAAAAATCATTAAGATATTAAGTAAAGATCATGTTCCATGAAGATATTTAGTAAGTTTCCTACCATAAATATCAAAACTTAATTTTTCATTAGTAATATGCATTGCTCAGAACTTCAGTTGGACAGCTTAAAGGCTATATTTATTTATTTATTTATTTATTTATTTATATTTATTTATTTATTTTTGCACCCTCAGATTTCAGATTTTCAAATAGTTATCTCGGCCAAATATTGTCCTATCCTAACAAACCATACGTCAGTGGGAAGATTATTTACTCGGCTGGTTTTGTGGTCCAGGGTCACATTTAAGATTTGTTCTTTGTCTTTTGTTTATAGAAACCATACAACTGTATATTTGATTACCATACAACTATGGTTTGATTCCTATGCCTCTGTTGATGAATAAAGATAATGGATTGAGTACTGGATCCCCTGTGTTTTGATAGACACGCCATCCTGCTAGCACACATTCCTGAGCCAGTGCACTTCCAAACTTCACAGTCTAGATGTACAACCCTGATTAAAACATTCCCAGAACAGAAGCAGCCAAAGATGCTTCTACAAGGACCAATGCATACTTAAAATAAGCAAATTACTTGAGGCTTAATTAACTTCAAGGTTACACCAAAACCGTATTTTGCACATTCAAACTTTTATGCATGTTATGCAAATCAAATCCCAACTCACTGCAATATCAGGTTGTAACTATTATTAAGAGGCGTTTGTTTGTTTGTTTGTTTGTTTGTTTGTTTGTTTTAACTTCAAAATTGTTTCTGGCTAAAATACGAAACCATAATATCACTTCCTTAATTGACAAAGTCATCTCATCTGAATCAGGAGAGAAATTTGCAAAGATCAAGCAATGTTTACAAGCCAAAACGGTTCTAAACAAACAGAGGATGGTCTTTTTCACATGAGGAAGCGTTATGGATTATGGACTCATATTTTGGCCAGAAGCAACGGTTTAAAGGTAAAATGTCTTTAATTGTTTTGTTTCTCAAAAACTTCTTGCTTTTCACTTCTCAAGATGTTAAATAATGGACTGGAGTGGTGTGGATTACTTGTGACATTATGATGTTTTTATCAGCTCATTCTAATGGTACGCATTCACTGCAGAGGATCCATTTAAGCAAATGATGGAATGATACATTTCTCCAAATCTGACGAAGAAACTCATCTACATCTTGGATGGCTTGAGGGTTTATGCATTTATGTGTGTAATTTTTAGTCTCTGGAAGAGCTTCATTCAAGTCATTGTGCTTTTTTTCTTGGATGTGCATGTAATAAGTTTTGATCTGAAATATTAATATAGAAAAGACTCACATATTGTGTTTGTGTGTGATGGCAGTCGCACACGAGACTCTGGGACTCTTTGCTGGTGGCCCTGAAAACCAAAACGGGCACAGAGAGTCCCAAAGCGAGCACCCAGAGTCCCACCAGCATCCGCGTAAGCATCCTGCGGTTCGTCAACGTGCCAACGCGCTTTGGCCACACTATTACAACCAGCCTGTGGAGACTCATCAGCATGATCAGAAATATTGAAGCGTACATGTTGGCGCAGCAGAGGTAGAACAGGACTTTGCACAGCTCCAGGCCGAAAATCCAACTGCGCTGAAACAAATAAACCATGAAGAAAGGCGTCAGCAACATGAGGAAGCCGTCTGCAAAGGCGAGGTTCAGGATCAGGAGGGTGGTGATAGAGCGACGCCGCGCTCGAGCCAAGATGCTCCAGACGACGAAGACGTTCCCAGGTACGCCGAGGAGAAACACGAGGCCGAGGATCGCCGCACCAGCGACCGCACCACTGCTGTTGCTCAAGATCGTCTCGCTACCCCTAGTCATGCCAGTGAAGTTGGCAGGATCCCACGCTGACATGTTCAGAGTTGGACAGGGAAGGACAATTGGGATGGAGGATGGAGTGACTTGTAGGACAGAAGAGGAGGACAAGAGCTCATTGTGGTTCAAGGCCATCTTGTCAATCTAAGGGTTAAAAAAAACAATGTTTTGTCAGTTGCAGTGACTGTCTAGCTTGTTTGCATATAAATACTCAGGCTAATTTGGGGAAATGTCCCCACCACTTTTTGAAAGCTGTTGAAAAAAATATAGCATGCAGAAGGCTTATAATGCAACGTAAATGCATCTCCAGTCCGCTTCCAGTCGTTCTTCATGATTTAATTCATTCATGTAACAAAATACATTTGAGCCAGTCAGCTTGTCACGCACACATCAGCATGTATAAACAATAAATGGGGTAATTATTTGCGCATCTCTAAACACACTCTTTTACTGTGTCATAGCGAAGAAGTAAACCTATATTTAGGCCTACACATTTAGATTAAATATACCATTAAATTAAGCACACAAATTACATGTTGTAATTATCAAGAAGTTAAATTAGTAGAAGTTAAAAATCATCCGTTTGGAACAGACATAGGCTACTGTAGCCTATTAATCTCTGTTGATATACATCCAGTAAGAAGTTACTGGAATACACTAATTTCAATAGTACATGGTTCTTTTTCCTCATTACACAAAGATTTGATAGAGCATTATTTTACTGATCAACTGATATTTTCAAATGAACTTGTTTAATTTGAGAATGACATCCGTTTTATAAGTCAGTAGATAAATGCAGAGAAAAGCAATGCCATTTTCAGCAGTACTGGATCCAGACGTATTTTTCCGATCATTTCTTCCATAGGGAGCAAATTGGATGAGATGAATTGCAAAATTACAAACTTCGATCTTTGATTTGAACCAAAAAAAAATAAAAATTAACCGGAAAGGACCGTACTTAATGTGCATGACATAAATGAAAAATAAATGTGTGTGTGTGTGTGTGTGTGTGTATATAGTGCCTTGCAAAAATATTCATACCCCTTAATTTATTTATTTATATATATTTTTTTGCAGCCTTATGTTAAACTGCTGTAAATTACTTTTTTTTTTTTTTTTCCCACATCAATCTACACTCCATACACCATAATGACAAAGCACAAAATGTAGCAACTTTGCAAATTTATTAGAAAAAAAAAAAACCCTGAAATGATTCCATTGCATAAGTAATCATACCCTTTTCAAGTGAAGTCAGCTTGTGGCAAATTCAATTGAATGGGTATGATTTGGAAAGGCACACAAGTCTTAATAAAAGGTCTAACATCTGAAAATGCATATCAGAACAAAAACCCTGAGGTCAAAAAATCTGCCTGTAAAGTTCAGAAACAGGACTGCGTCAAGGCACAGATCTGGGGAAGAGTTCAGAAAAAATTCTGTTGCATTGAAGGTTCTGCTGCACAGAAACATGTAGCCTCCATTATCCATAATGGAAGACATTTGGAACAACCAGGACTCTTCCTAGAGCTGGCCTCCTGGCCAAACTGAGCAATTGATAGAGAAGGGCCTTAAGCCCGGCTCACACTGTGCGATTTTGGCCACGATTTGGTCATCTGGGACAAATTTTGAAAATTCTAAACGATTCCTATAATCCTAGGCTAAAATCTGTAGTCTTTGATTGCTGGTTTGACATGTTCACCGACAGCCGATTAATGGCTGTTGCGATCAAATTTCACCTCCGACGAAATTCTGGCTGTGTCAGAAGATTTGGCGCACAGTCCTGCAGTGTGACTACCCCTACGATGTCAAACTGTCTCCGTTTTTCAAGACAAGCTATGAGCAGAATTAATGCTAGAGAATTATTCTATCAGTCATAAACTCCAGCGCTATAGTCTTCCGCTCACGGAATTAATCTGATATGTTGCCTTTTCTATATAAACACTGGTTGCGCCACTGTTTTCATGTGGGTGTGTAGAGCTGCATACACTATTCTTCTTAAAGATGGCGGTATTGCTGCCGTTCATATACTTTTCATGATAGCCAACATTTCGGTCCCACGTGCAATACAGTTCGCAGTCACTGGACGTGTATGGGTTGAAAATGTAAAACTCTGGACAAGTTTTCTTGCGCGCACCTGTTTTTAACTCTTCTCGACTGTCGTACAGTCTGACATTAATGATGACTGAGATCCCATAGTGTGACATGATCGTACAGTCTGACAAGTACAATCCTAAAGGACTTTTAAAAAAATCGCACAGTGTGAGCCTGGCTTTAGTTAGATTGGTGATCAGAAGCTAATGGTCACTCTAGTTGAGCTCCATGATCATATATGCAGATGGGAGAAACCTACAGAAGGACAAACATCACTGCAGCACTCCACCAATCTGGGCTTTATTGCAGTGTGGCAAGACTCAATCCTCTCTTCAGTGAAGACACATGAAAACACACTTAGAATTTGCAAAAAAAAAAAAGCACCTAAAGGACCCTCAGATTGTGAGAAACAAGATTCTCTGGTCTGATGAACCTCAATTTCAAGCATCATGTTTGAAGGAAACCAGCTCTCCTTATCACCTGCAGAGTACCATCCCAAAAGTAAAGTGTGCTGGTAGCAGCCTCATGCTGTGGGGCTGTTTTTCAGCGGCAGGGGCTGAGGGACTCATCAGAGTAGAAGAAAAGTTCAATGCACCAAAATATAAAGAGAGCCTTAATGAAAACCCAGTCCGGAGCAATCAGAGCCTCAGACTGGGCAGAAGGTTCACCTTCCAACAGGACAATGGACCTAAACGCACAGCAAGAGTGGCTTATAGACAACTCTGTGAATGTCCTTGAGTGGCCCAGCCACAGCCTGAGCTTGAACCCAATCAAATAATTCTGGAGAAACCTGAAAATGTGTGTCTGCCACCATCCAACCTGACAGAGCTAGAGAGGTGAAGAGGCAAGGAGAAGAATGGCAGATAATTGCCAAATGCTGATCAGCAAAGCTTGTCGCATCATAGACAAAAATATTTGAGGCTGTAAAGGAGCCTCAAGTAGGAGTACCACGTTAAGGGTATGAATACTTATGCAATGTACTTATTTCAGATTTTTTTATTTTTAATAAATTCACGAAGTTGTGACAATTCTGTTTTTGCTTTGTCAGTATGGTGTATGGAGTGTAGACTGATGTGGAAAATAAGTCATTTAAAGCAGTTTAACATAAGGCAGCAACTTAACAAAACATGAAAAAAATGAAGGGGTATGAATACTTTTGCAAGGCACTGTATAATCACAAATTTAAAAGTAGCTTGAGAGTATAATGAGACTGATTTGACTATTCATTTTTACAACATGAAGTTGAAATTATGCTGAATGACAGCTTCAATGCAAGCATAACAATAATTAAGGACCTCAGAGTTTGTGTTTGGTCTGTCTTGAGAGGTTTATACAGAAGTTAGAAATCTCTAATCTTTATGGAGACAATAAATGGTATGTGCTTGCTACATATGACCCGTTTTTAAAGTTGTACCAGGTTCTTCTAACCCGCCCTAATATAAAATTTAAAGGGGTCCTATTATGCTTTTTCACTTTTTGAATTTTAGTCAGTGTGTAGTGTGTATGTTTGGGCATAAAAAGATCTACAAAGTTACAAATCTCAAAGTCCACTCCAAAGGGAGATATTTCGTTTTTTTTTTTTTTTTTTTTTTTTTTTTTTAAATCCCTTTTCAAGAACTACAACGAATGGCTCTTTTGGACTACAAAGTTGTTTTCCTGTATTTGTGACATCACAAAGTGGTCTATTAGAATATCATTAAAATAAATCCCGCCTCTGGAAATTCGAATGCACTTTTCAAAATCGAAACCCGGTACGGGTATTTTTATATCACTGTATTTCTGAAGGAAACCGACTGTCTTCAGAAAATTTTGGATGTCATTTTCATTTCATCTTGCATGTAATGTCTGATAAAGCAGTGTTTGTGATGGAGGCTCTGCTTTGTGTACAGCGTTACCGGGGAAACATCTCGCTCTCTCCCGCTCCAACAGAGCCTCCTGCTGGTGCCACAAATAGTGCAACTCTGTGGGACTATGGTATAAATAAATTCAACTGTATAACAGTTTCACTGCATCTTATCTGTACATAATAAATGCAGTTATTTTTAAGCTGTTGTTGACATCCTATCTAAAATGTGATTTAGCCAAAAAAAATAAATAAATAATAATAATAATAACATTACCACTTTAATATGTCTTGCAATATCCGTGCGTGCATGGGTTCTGCGCGATCCTCTTGTTCAATATTCTTGGGGTCTGAACTGATATAATATTAACGAACTTGCTGTTTTGGCAAGGGGCAGGGCAGTACTGATACACCGTCTAAGCTGTTCGCCAATCACAACGCACTGAGACAGCTAACCAATCACAACACATTTCGCTTTTCGGAAGGCGGGCCTTCATCAAACCCGAAACTAATCGAGCCGTTTGTGTCAGGCTGGGGAGGAAAATATTGTAATAATGTAAATTATGTGAAAAATAATGTGATTTTCGAACCACCAAGCATGAGAGCATGTTCTAGTACACCCCTAAAACAAAATCAAGACTTTGTAAACGAGCATAATAGAACCCCTTTAATAGGCTATTGATAAACCACAATGGCAGCCGAACGTCTGTGGATGTATATCAAGAGCAAACACACTTGTTTGGATTTTGGATGTATTTTCGATATTAGATGCTCATAAAGAGGGTGGGAGCCACTGTAAATGACGTTTGTGGTCTTCAGACAAAAGCACAGGTCAAAGAGTCGTAGCCTCAGCACGTCTCAGTGGTGGCCAGCGGAAAAACTCATGTCCACAGAGCCACTAACTGTACATTAGTGAAGGCATTAGCACATGCCAGATGCTGACAGGCTCCCTGATGCACAACTTTTGCTCAAGTGATTACAGGAGTCTGCTTAACATGATCTCTATCTTCTCACGCCAGATCTCCACAATTCAATATGACCGCAAATCATCCATTCAAGAGGCACTAACTTGAAAGAACACAGACAACTAGAACACTGTGTCCATTAGAGGCCCTCCGGGAGAGAAAAAAAAAAGACACGCAGAACACGGAAAGTGAAAGTCTAGAAAACACAGAATGAATCTGAAGAATTATCAATGAATATGTGAAGCATGCCAGGTGTTTGTATGAAGACCCACTTCTGCCCACAAACCTTGCGTGTTTATGACTGCAGGAAGTTCATGCAGGAAGTTCATACAGGAAATGATTTGTGATCATTTATGCTGACTGAGGTTTTTACAAAAAGATAATCCTGCATGTTACCAGTCAACATCTAAAAAGGAAGTTACACAATAAAAATGACTAGTTAACTTTCAAACACACAATTTCATCCATTTGATTTTAGTTGGTGTAGTGGTGTTATTGTTTCTCATAATGTGTGGTATTGTTTTTGTGAATTGTTCAAAGGCAAGCATATTTTTGGTGAGATAGTTTCAAAGGACTTACTGAACATTAAATCATGCACCAAAATAAAGTTCTCAAAATATATAAATAAAATAAAAAAAAATTAAAATTGTATAATATTTTTAAATCCTAATTTTAATTACAAGAGATATTCTATTTCAATACAAATATTAATAATTATTAATATCAATATAGTAATAATAATATTTATTATTAATTATTATATATAAATAAACTACTACAAAATGCAAATATATAATAGTTCCTCATTTCTGCATAACATTATTAGTAATAGTTCAGTCATCAAAGTTGTGAAATGACATAAAAAGGAGTTATGGGAATGGCTTGTGACACCATTGTAAACTCAAAGAAAGAAAGAAAGAAAGAAAAAAAACTTTTAAAAATGTAAAGAAAACATTTTCACATTTTTGCACAACATTATGGGAATGATGTGGTGGTCATAATGTGCTTATTGCACAGCACATCATGACGCTTTTCCAATATGCATTTCAAATCTTCCATTATATAACATTTAATAAACATTTATTTGACTTGATTTGAGACATATAGGCTTTCTTTCAAAGTTTCTATTTTGGCAAAACCGAACTGATGTCTGCAGGTCAGAAGGTTTTAAAGATCATGAAAAACAGGTGTGTTTAAAGTTGGGAAACTATTGACAGATGACATTCACAAGGCTAACCGTTTATCTCTTCACCAGACCACATCAGGCACTTTCATCAATCACTGTATTCCTGCTTCAGTACCCACTTCAAACATCAAACTGAAGCACAAACCCATGGGCTGATAGCCTGTATTTCTGAAGAACCTTGTTTTTTTTTTTTGTGCCTGCTGCCATGAGTCTTAGAAAAGATGCTTGTGTAAGCAGACTTCATTTCCACCTGACCTTTACATGAGCGGTATGTCACATGGCTGCTTGGATTTAATCATCATTCACTGATGAGCTGTCTGGTCTAGCCATTAATGTTGCAACTCTTTTTGAGGTCAGACAAAACAGTAAGAGGTCAGAGAAGACTGTCAAGGATAAGAGATTCAATCTTTTAAATGTATACATTACAAGGATATACAGATTTCAACCTTCAAAGTGACAGTTCACCCAGAAATGAAAGGTGTCATCAGTTACTCAGTCTCATGTTTCTCCAAATCTGTAAGACTTTCTAATGTGAAACACAAAAGGGTAATGGTTAAAAAATGTTAATTTTTGCTGTGGCCTTCAAATCTCATATTTTTGCTTATTCAAACTTGACACATCATAATCAGTTACGAGACATGCAACATACAATAATGCAACATCTTAAATTTCCATCTCAAAAATAATATATGACTCATATGTGACCCTGGACCACAAAACCGGTCATAAGGGTCATTTTTTTGAAACTGAGATTCCTACATCATCTGTAAGCTGAATAAATAAGCTTTCAATTGATGTATGGTTTGTTAGGATAGGACAATATTTGGCTGAGATACAGCTATTTGAAAATCTGGAATCTGAGGGTGCAAAAAAAAAATCAAAATACTGAGAAAATCGCCTTTAAAGTTGTCCAAATGAAGTTCTTAGCAAATGCATATTACTAAATCAAAAATTAAGTTCTGATATATTTACGGTAGGAAATTTACAATATATCTTCATGGAACATACTTTTTACTTAATATCCTAATGATTTTTGTCATAAAAGAAAAATCGATCATTTTGACACATAAAATGTATTTTTGGCTATTGCTACAAATATACCTGTGCGACTTAAGACTGGTTTTGTGGTCCAGGGTCACATATGTCCGCAGCATTGCATCTTCTTTAGGTCTTTATTTTTTGACACACCTGATTTAGATTCAGCTAATTGGCGACAGCTCCATTAACTGAACTATGCCTGTCTGACCAGGATTGAACCACTTGTTTATGGTAGTTTTTGACTTTTCTGGAACTTTTGTTATGTGAGAAACTACCGTTTGGATCAAGATAATGGATTTCTGTTGTGTTCCATAGAAGGAAGTCAGTTATAAGGGTCTGGAACAACATGAGGGTGAGTGAGACTTTTGTTTAATTTTTGAGTGCACTAGGTATCATCTGATTTCAGGAGACCATAATTCTGTCAGTTTAACAAATCAGAAATAAGATAAAGGGATGAATCATAATCATACAAGATATAACACTATAAGCTGTAAGTCTCTGTGTATAAATATAAAGGTTTTATGCAATTATAACCAATTTTTGAAGTAGAAAAATTTACTTTTCACAATTTATATTGGGTTATAATTTGTTTGGCATGTTAAATGATAAAAAAAAAAAAAAAAAAAAACTGCATCAACAAAAGCAGATTCTCTTGGTTAAGTAGATATAAAACATGAAATTTTCAATTATTACTCAGAACTTACACCTAAATGTGAAAATAAATTTTAAAAAAGCTAAAAATATAATGTCTGAGCAGACGAGGAGGGATGTAACATGGCAACAAATAAAGAAAATGGGGAATTTTAAGTGCAAGTGTCAATTGTGACACAAAGTGTGTAAATTTGTACATTTTGCCTATAAAAAGGAAATGTAGAAAGTAAATGTGATTAACAGATATATTTATAATTTTTTTTTTTTTTTTTTTTTTTTGTTAGGTTGGTTGGAGATTTCAAAACAACTTAAATTTGTAAGAGATAAAAGTCAGAAAATTGTATCACCGTTTGTTACAACACTATTCTGTGAAAACATCATTATTGCAAAACCGCAGGTACCATATACAGCAAGTCATTTATTTACATTCAGTTCCATGGGAAAATGGGACAGAAGTTGGATTTTCTCTAACAAGTTTTTCCACATAAAACCTGCTTCCTGATAGCAAGACCAGACATGAACACTGTTGGCGTAAATGCACTCCAGAAATCTTTCACAATTCTTTCCTAATTCCACCAAACCCAAACTTGTACAAAACCAGGATCAGATGAAAGAAAGGCAGAATGATAACGAGATTTGCTGAAGTGAAGTTCAACACGCTTGGACTGACTTTGACATTTCCATATCAGTGTGGCCAGTCTTTGGACTGCATGCAGTGTTTGTCTAGCGCATGTCTACGAGACTCGAACACAGTCTGAGACATACACCTCAAACAGACGTGAAAATCCACTCACACCCACTAACAAAGACAAACATGCCCTCAGTGAGAACACATTAGAGTAATGAGCGCTTGACTACACCTGTGTACAGTGACACACACCTGATTCTGAATCACAGTACATGCTACACAAATAAGCATATGCATTTGTGGCTTTGTGTAAAATGATGTTCAATTCCGGCTGTTACAAGAACAAATTCAGTGTATTACCCTTGTTTCTTTGTGACCTAAACGTTAATGTTACTCCACGGTTCATTAAGCAGACGATGTGTCGTACAGCACTGGCCTGAAACATAAGCAGCGAGTCTTAACAAGCTTTACACAGATGGCATTATTCTTCTGACGTGCACTGAAAAAAAAAAAGTGAAAATTTATGTGAGGAGATGTGCACTGACGTGTGTATGGCCAGACACACTTTTCCTGGATTGTGATCTTACTAAAAAAAAAGCATTGACAGCTGTCTATATCCCAAATATAGCACAGGTTGCATATTGTGGGAGTGTGATAAACAAATATAACTGTAAAATGGTGTTGTCATGGTCATATCATGATTACCATATTTATGTACCATGTTATTTGTATGTTATGTCCAAAATAGTACCATGCCCATTGCGCTTTTTGTAATGTTTTGCACACATGCATTTTGTCAAGATTCACATTATTTGCAAGTCCTTTGTCTGTTGCTTTACTTTTATTATGTTTAACTTGTACTCAACTATTACCGTTTATACAAAGCGCCGCATTGCTTTTTAATGACATTAAACATGTTTAAAGTTTTTTTTTTTTTTTTTTTTTTTTTTTGCAGCATGTGGGGGAGCGTAAATGTATTTACACTGGAATAATAATCAATCCTTAAATTTCAGTTGAGCTGGTGGCTGGTTCTACTGAAGGTAGCTTAACTCTGGCTCTCGAGGTTCACTGTCCTGCAGAGTTTAGCATCAGACCTGATCAATCTCACCTGCCTGTAATTTTCTAGTAATCCTGAAGATCTTGATTGGCTTGTTCATGTGTTAGTTTTTTTTGGTTGAAACTAAGGTCCGTTGGATCAGTGTTGAGAGAACATACTGTACACTCTTAAAAATGAAGGTTATGAAATAATAACCTGAATAAACTTTTTCCACTTTAAAAAACATTTTGTGCGATGGGAATGTCTTATGGGTGCTAAATGTTCTTCACGGAACCACTGATACCAATAAAGAACCTTTATTTTTAAGAAGTGTTCACTTGCTGGTCCACCACCTTCGGATGGTTTGTTGCTGGTCCAAAGTGCATTGGAAAGTTGGGGAAATTTGGACATCCAAGTTTTATTTCCTTATTTCTTTGCAGAGGAAAGTGAGCCAACATATTGTATATAATTTCTTAAACATTTCTTGACCACCACTTTTTAAAAATGCTACATAAAATAATAACATGTACTTAAGCTAAAAACCATCTACTACTAAAAATCATTGTAGCTCAGATGGCAGGTGGTGCAACATCATGGACATACCTGTAGGTTTGCTTCCCAGAGAACATGCATACTGGCAAAATGTATACATTAAATGATTTGAATAAAGCATCTACTAATTGCAAAAATGTAAACATTGTATTGTATACATTAAAAAAACACAGATATGGTAGGCTATATAGATATTCAGCGAATAAAAATATAGTTTGTTTAGTTAAAGACAATTGGCAAGCTTTCTTAATATCACAACTTCACAAGCATATTTTTATATCTCTCTGGCTGTAATCACACAGTGATAACTAACAGTGCTCTTCTGACCGACTACGATATTATCAGAAAGCAGGAAATGATTCTCACCTTCTTATACTTCCAGTGGCTGAAACAGCTACAAGTGAAAGCAGAGTTTATATGTCCCCTTTTCTTTCTTAGTTCCTCCACAGGTCATTCAGTTCCCTGGTGCTCTCACTGCGGTTGTCTGCCGTTCCTCTCTATAGACCACATATTTCTGTGGCTCTTTCTACATTCTGTGCAGCCTCATGTCTCAGCGTGTTATCAGTCTCTCTCTCTCTCTCTCTCAGAGGTGGAGTTTCTCTTTCCTGTCTTTAAATTCATCATATCTTATCATTTGATAATCTGTTCTAATAGATTTCGAAATATACAGCTGTAAATGACACACCTCCAGTAAAGACACCACGCGCTCACACACACGCCTCTGCCTGAGCAAACAGTTTGATCAAGCCACCACTCCTGTTAGTAATTTCTGAATCAGCATCCTGAACTCATACAGATTCTTGTACAAACGTGTGTTAGCACACACAAATACACATTTACTTGGGTACTAAAGTAACACTCTTAAAAATAAAGGTGCTTAAAAGGTTCTTCATAGTGATGCCATAGAAGAACCTTTTTTGGTTCCACAAAGAACCATTCAGTCAAAGGTTCTTTAAAGAACCATCTCTTTCTTACCTTTTTATAATCCGAAGAAGCTTCTTTTGCCACAAAGAACCTTTTGTGAAACAGAAAGGTTCTTCAGATGTTAAAGGTTCTTCTATGGCATTGTAAAGCACCTATATTTTTAAGTGTACACGATGACATGTTGTGTGTATTTAGCAATACACCTGTTACTTTTGATGCTGTTTCCACTGCTTGTGTCACTTTGTTAGTTCTGTTTGCACGTTCCAAAGACGGTTTCTGCTGTATCTTTACACCCCTTTCACACTGGACAACTGACCCTTTGCAGGGAGTTTGATTGACAGGCGATCTGACCAATCATAATGCTGAATCTGCCATTTTTGTCCAACATAAAAAAAAAATTAAAAAAACCAGGAGAGTAGATTATCTTCGGTGGACTTGAACTTGAAAATGGTGTGTATTGGTGTCTTTCTGCTGTTGAAACAACATACCCTCTGATGTTCATTTATGTTTATTTAAAGGGATAGTACACCCAAAACTGAAAATTCTGTCCTTAATTACTCACCCTCACATCATTCCAAACCCGTAAGACCTCTGATCATCTTCGGAACACAAATTAATATATTTCTGATAAAATCCGAGAGCTTTCTGACCCTCCATAGACAGCAAGGGTCCTACCACGATCAAGGCACAGAAACACTGTAAGGATATCTTTAAAACATTCCACGTGACATCAGTGGTTCAACTGTAATTTTACAAAGCTACGAGAATACTTTTAGTACGCAAATAAAACAAAAATAATGACTTTATTCAACGATTCTTTTCCTCCGCGTCACCCTAGCACCATTATAGAGAGTATCACGACTCATGTGTGTGGTGCTGTTGACGTAGAACACGCATGCACTGCTCCTTGTTTTAGGAAAGCACGCGCATGTCATCATACTCTCCATTAATGCCGGAAGATGGTAACTCGTGGGAGAAGAATTGTTGAATGAAGTAGTTAATTTTTGGGGTTTTTTTGTACACAAAATGTATTCTTGCAGTGTCATAAAATTACAGTTGAACCACTGATATCACATGCCATTTTAATGATGTATTTACTACATTTCTGTGCCTTGACCATGGTAGTACCCTTGCTGTCTATGGAGGGTCAGAGCTCTCGAATTTCATCAAAAAATACCTTCATTTGTGTTCCGAAGTTGAAAGAAGATCTTACGGGTTTGGAATGACATGAAGGTGAGTAATTAATGACAGAACTTTCAATTTTGGATGAACTATCCCTTTAATGCTACAACTAGCAAAGAGGAAGAGATGATTGGTTCATGTGCCAGTCTGTTCATGTGCTGTCATGACACATTAAAGAGCCACAAAACGGTATTTGTTTGTATTTTTAAAAAATTGTTTCATAGCAAAAGTAACCTGCTCTGTCTTGTCTGTCAGTGCATTGTCTGTTTCCTCTTTGCTCCCCAGTGTATTTTTCACTGCATGAGAACATGAGAGTGCCATGTCTTGTTGGACATAGCAACAGTAACTGGGGGGGGTAACTGGGGGAGCTCTTGAATCGTACACTCAACCGAACTGGTTCCTTTAAACTCTAGGGCTTCATAAATGGGGTCGGTTCGTGAGTTGATGTAATTAAGTTTTATGAATTAGTGTCTCAACATAAAATTTAAATTAAAATTAACAACCTGATGGTACTGAATAATGTTTCCAGGTTATTAGAGAAACTAATTACTAATAACAATAGCAGTGTAATAAACTGACACACACACAGCTTATCCATACACACCTACCAAACATCCGCTTTAAAACAACCCACATGCAAGGAAACTTTCACCTCCACCAGCATCTCCATCCATCAACATCCATTCTGATGCAACCTCTTCTGGGGAAGAAGAAAAAAAAATGTGTTTTTGATTTCACATCTAACAATATTTGTGCGTAGAGGTGCCACTATGGTTTCTGGGCCCCGTGAACAGCATACTGAAGCAGGAGCTCAAGAAGAACCCATGATCTGACCTGCTGAATTATATCTGTCCAGCAGATGGCGCTAAAGGTATTTTTTATTTATTTATTTAGTTATTTTTTGCACTAGTACACTCAAGTGTACTACAACTGGTAACTAAATACATTTTTTTAAATACAGAGATAGTATGTTACAAGCGCATTTTAGTTCATATTCATGGTGTCCCAAAATAGCACAGTTGAGTACACTTAGATGATCTTAAGTTTATCTTAAGTACTAAAGAATCACTTTTAGTATATTAGCTACAAAATTAGTGTGAAAATAGAGCACTTTAAGTACATTATGGAAGTGTACTTTTTTCAAGGATATTAGAGCATCTGAATGTGTGTCTGTTTTTAAATGTCGACTGAAAATGTACTTTTAGTACTTTGTGATGTCTTTTGTGTATTTGGGTTTGATCTTTTTGCTTTTTCATATATTGTGTATAGCTCTTCATCAGTGTATTTTCAGTGATTGTGTTTTTACTGTGTTAAGCTACTTTGTGCGTTGTAGCTTTAAAAGTGCTATATAAATAAAATTTGATTTACTATCACTGAAGGAGAAAAATTCTGACAAATGGCACTCTGAGCCGACTTATGTAGCAGTGGGCTCCTCCCCTTTCGATGGGTTGAAGTGCCATTTGTTTGTGCAGGTACACGAACAAGAACAAATCAGGCTTCAGTATCAAGAGTGAACAGGAGTTTCCCCATAGCGTGTAATACACAACGGGAGGGAAAGGGAACTGTCTATATCAGCAGCTATCAATAGTATATATTCGTCATTCAAAAGGAGAAACCAAAACAAGGATATATGAAATATACGCAGATATACGAAACATAAACAAAGCAGCGCTTGCTTACTATTTTGAATATCAGTTATTTTGACAACTTTACTCAGTTTTAGCGGCTGATGTTATGAAATTATGCACATATTCCCAGTATGTGTGTTCACTACTCACTGCTGTGTGTGCACTTGGATGGGTTAAACGCAGAGTATGGGACACCATACATACTTGGCCACTCGTCACATCCTTTCCTTTTCTATATTGGAATGCTTGGGTAAGATCACGTAACATTAGAACAGTAATTTTGGGTTTCATTGGGATGGGATGATGGTGGAGCACGTGACGCTCAGCTCGATATTCCACTTTGTGGGCATGCGCTCCACTCAGTCGCTCACGGCCCTAACAAACGTTCTGCTAATGTTCTGCTCACGCTCACCGGTAAACCAATCCTGCTCAGATCACACTCTGACATAAAATTTCTCCAGTAGGCCTAATTGTGAGTTTTTTTTTTTTTTTTTTTCCTGTTTATAATGAAATTCTTGAATAAATGTCTCAAAGCAGTAGTCCAATAAGTAACGGTTATGTTTCAGGGTGATGTTCAGATTGTACATTTTAAAATTAATTTTATCGATTTAAATGTATTAAATTAAAAGTATTAATTTAAAAACGTGTCTTGTTTTTGAAGCCACTTGGCAAACCTTCCTAAAAAAATTCAATAACTGAAAAAGTATATTTGATTTTCATTAGGCCTAGGCCTACTTTATTTCCATGAAAACACAGCTTCAGTTATTGTACAACAGAACATTCAAAACACAAAGTTACAAGTGTACATAAGATAGCAAGTGTAAATTAATTTTGCAAGCTCAAGAAAAACTTTGTAAAAGTGTAAATTGTGTTTCAAGTGTAAGAAAAAAAGATTTGCAGCATTTTACTGTATTTTGTATGTGCAGCTTCATGTTAATGCAAAATAAAATAACGATCTGTATTCTTCTGACTTCCATTTTTCTGTGCATACACTTTTGGCTTTTTTTTTTTTGCCAAAGTACAGCCAAAAGGACTGCAAGCCTGCGAACTGTGTTTTGCAATCAAAAACAACTGTATCAAGAACTGCAAAATGGATTGACCGCGTAAAACCAGTCTTTGTGTGTAAAAACTAAACTGTTGCAAAGTCTAAATTACTTCTTGCGTGTGTAGGGCAAAAAGTTACCCAAATAACCTGATATGTACTTCTGCATCTTTGCGCTTGCATTTTTGGCAGGATTCTCTAATCTTTGGTCAGCGGTGCCTTGCTATTAATAACCCATACATCTCCCTCCTTATCAAAGTCATCCAAAAATCTCTACCCAGGGCCCGTATGTATAAAACTTCTCAGAAATGCTCTTAAAAATAGTCTTGAGCTTTGACTTAAGTGTCAAAAAATTCTTAGTAAAAAGTAGGACTTTTCTAAGAGTAGGAGACTTTTATAAAGAAGCTAAAAGCAACTTTCAATAAAGTCTAAGACTGATTCTTAAGTGTTGACTGAGGTGACACTTAAGTGTTGTGAACTAAGGACTACAATGATGTCAACACAAAATGGCTGACCTCGACCTCTGAATCAGCCAATAGTGAGCCTGCTGATGTGAAGCCACAGCAGCACAACACTAACCATTTAATGTAACTACAATAAAATCATTTAAGACACTGAAATATTTTAATATTTAAATGTTTTTTTTTTTAATTGCTTTGCATTGTGCAAATTTATCACATTATTACTGATGCTTCATTTTCAATTGGTATGTCTCCTCGTTTACAGTTGGAGCAGTGATGTGAACATGAGTTCCATCATCAGCTTCAACAACTCCAGGGCACTTGCATTTTTGCATCCCAACACAGATGTCTGTGCACCATTCACAACCAAAATGTCCGCTTTGATGCTCTTATTCCCTGCAACCGGACTAATGTCAGCAGTGAAATATCCTTCCACAGCCAGTGGTGTGTCTGATCCATAAGCATATAGCTGTTTGGATGTACTCTTTAACTATGTATGACAGTTATTATGCAGTGCTTTGAACACATTTGACCCGACAATGTTACAAATTGCTTGAGTCTATTAGCATGGTCACTGGCATCCCGTCCACCAGTATTGACATTTCAGCATCATTTGTGTCTCCTTGCAGAACAAACACCCATTCAGGATCATCATCTTCTCCTGTGATGTCCACTGACACTTTGTTGTGTGGCACCTTACTTGTCACTTGATTTACTTTTAGTCCTGTTTTGGTATGGCAAACCGCTGCAAAGTGACCCTCTTTGTCACAGGAGCTACACTGTTTCCCTTTTGCAACAGCACACATTTTCCCGTAATGTCCTACACGGCCACAATGACAGCTTGTTAGTTGGCATGCATGTTTTGTGGTTTATGAAAATGCAGACAACTTGTATTTTAATTGTAGCTTACCCTCAGCAGACTGTGTGTTCACGTGCAAAGTCTGCAGCTTCCATAGTTCTGGCAATATCTTGCACAAGAGACCATGTGAGATCCTTCTCACGCAACAGTCTTCTCCTGAGAACAGTAGAGGTACAATGTCAATGACTTGATCATGAATTAAATCATCTTTGTGATCGTCAAAATCGCACGTCACAGCCAACTGCTTCAATCTACTTACAAATGAGTCCACTGATTCACCCTGCTCTTTTACTGCTTGCTGAAAAATATGCCTCTCGTATGGAATGATTTTCTTTGGCGTGAAATAATCGTTCAACTTTGACAATGCTATACGTCATAATCTTTATCATCACCGGTGTCTTCCAGTGTCGCAAATATATCTTGCATGTCCGAGCCACCCAAGTGAAGCAGCTGTGCGCATTTCTGAGCATTATCTTTAATACCGGAGGCCGTCAAATAAAGTTTTGAAACTGCTCACCCATTTTGCCCATCGCAATCCAATGCCGGCGGGGTCTGTGTGCACATCAAACAGGCCGAGAGGAGGTAGATTCAGTGCCATCACCATGTTGCTGATATTTTCCTTTTTGTACATGTATGTTTCAATGTCTCAAAAGCTGAAGAACAATCCACATTAAAGTGCCTTTATCCAAGAGCTTTAATCCACCTCACCAGGTGTAATGTTTATCTTATCAGATGAACATATAATAAATGTATTATGTCCGAGACTTGTCATATCGCTTGCATGTTGTTGCTCTTTTGTTGGTTTTCTATTGTCCTCATTTGTAAGTAGCTTTGGATAAAAGTGTCTGCTAAATGACTAAATGTAATGTAATGTAATGTAATAAATATAGATCAGTGAACTCACCTTTATGAGGTCATCTAGCAACATTAAGTGACCAGTTTTAGCTACTTTTAATTGAAAGCAGTTGGCAACATTGGTCAGTGTTTCTTTTCTTTTTCTTTTTTTCCTTCATATTTTGATGGTTTCATTGAAATGTGGGGTCATAAAAAAAAATGTAAAAATCCACACATCACTTTTGGCCATTTTTGTGTTTGGCGGGGTTAGTGCCACAATATGTAAGACCCTACTTACTGTGCCATCACGGTGCATTGCTGCATTTTTCCAATTTTCCAGCCAAAAAAATGTAATTACTACTTTCATTTCTGCAGTTATAGCATTGACTTGTGGAGTGGAAGAGGTTATTAAATTTCTTACTTTGTCAGTTACAAAAAACAAATTTACTATCTTGACAATCAAGTTTGTATCGTTTTATCAGCTCCATATCATCATATAACTCCAATATGTCATGTCTTCGCAGGAAAGTGTTTGTCTCCTCCTCTTTGTTGCCATCTTGTTACTCCTAACTAGGGTAGGAGACCTCTCCAGCTCTCTTAAATAATTTAGGAGCTGAGACCTAATCTTAACACTTTATGAATCACTCTTATTCTTAAGACTAGGTATAAGAGTAAAATTATGCCATTCTTAGAATTTTGACACACTTAAGACTAAACTTTTACTCTGAGTGGCTTTATACATATGGCCCCAGATCTCCACTCATCTGGGTGTTAATGTGAGCCTTCTACCCGACACGGGATTTCCTTCAGGCAACTGTACACCTTGGACCACCTCCGCCCTTTCACCAGGACTGTCACGCAGAAAATCTTTAAGATGTCACTGCGGCAGCAGCGACATTTTTCATCCTTGTCAAATCAGCCCTCCAACTAATACGCGTTAATTTTTGACAGCACTAGAATCCACTACAAATACCATTACAAACATCACAAACCACCAACTCAATCATTAAAACCATCAGGCACCTGACCATAAATTTAGCTAGGGCAGATTTTGGATCTTATCGCTAGTTTATGATAAACTTTTTTTAAGCTATATATATATATTCTAATAACTGAACACATGCAGAACATTGGCAAAGGTTGGGTTATTCAGCCTGAGGTTGGTGCTTTAATGTCATTCACAACACATGCATAGAATGACATCTTAGAATTGTTTTAATGTAATATTTATTGTTTCTGAATATTGTTTTAGAATTTTACAAGTTGTGGAGAATTCTAGTGAGGAAAGAAAGTCATGAGCATGTTTAAAAATAAGGATTTATACTTCATTAATTTGATACGTTACTCCACATAGGAAGAACATCTAGTAACTGGCCTGACTAGCAGGGCAATATACACATAGCTGAAGCAGACTGATGTTTTGGTCTGGAGCGAGATTTACGTAAGGTAATGTGTAGATAAGTGAGGCAGCTTCTAATCTCCCCGAATAGATCTGTTAGATTGAAGTATGAAAACAGTGAATACAAGTAAACACTCTTAATATCTGCTGCAGATGAAGTTGAGTTTGTGGTGTTCAGGACGGCTGATCCAGCGCTGATCTCCTCCAGACTGAACTGCTCCAGATCTCACTGTGTGTTCACAGTCCTCCTCTGATGTGCCGTTCCCTGGAGCCCAGTTCTGATAGCACACAGTCTCTCCACTCACCCAGAACCAGACGCCCAAAATACGGGAGTAACGTAAACCCAACCACACCGCCGCAGTAGACGCCCGTTTAACCACGTTCATCACACATCGCTGAATCTCTTCTGAATGAACCGAGACCAGATCCACATGATTCTGTCTGCAGTATCTCAGAGCTTCAGACCACGTCAGATTCTCTCTGATCACAATCAGTTTATCTGGAAACCAAACAAAGCACAAGCAGAAACTAGAGAGAGACTGATCAAAAACAACATGCAGAACAAACACTGTGGATGAATTTGTCATGTCAGACATGTAGCATGAACTTTAAGAGATCTGGAGGTGATGATGGATTGTGTGTGTTATGTGAGGATCTACTCACCTTCATGACACATGAAGGGAAACTGATTGTTGCAAGAAAAGTCGTGCCATCGTCCCTGAGCATTCTGATCGACAGCTGTACAGTCTTCATAACCATCTTTATTAGGTTCAGCAGTGTTCCAGTATCTGAAAGAGGAGTTACTCTGATCTGACCACTGCCATGAGTCTCTGAACAGACCGATCCAGACATGTGATCCAGATAAATGATTATCACTAATGATCTTCTCAACCTGTTGATTATCATTCTGGTTTCTCACACTGACCAGATCAATGTGATTCTGTCTGCAGTAACTCTGAGCGTCTCTCCAATTCATCATCTGATTGACAAAGACGACTCCTGTTGTCCCTTTAAGAAAAACAAATGGAAAGTTTCATGAATCAGTTTGTTCATTATTCTTACACTGCTTTATGGTTTGGATGAGAACAGGATCAGCAGTGGAAACATCAGGAACACATTATTGAAAGACTGTTTCTACAGCTGGTGGTGATATATTGAATATTCATGATATATTCATGATGCTTTTCCTGATATAACAGCAACATATGTAAATAGCATGGTGATTTTATTTCACTTTCTATTTTCATATACTTGATTCTGAAAAAGAGAGCTGGATGAGAGAAATGTCAAACAAATAAAGATGTTACACTGCAGATAAATGTTAGTTAACTCAAAGTTAAAATCAAAGTGTACAAGTGAGGGACCTGTCACTCATATGAGATCAACCAATAGCAAACCACAACCATTCAACCATCCAATTAATTCCCCATAGACAAAATCCCGCCCTACATTTTTCATGTTCAAGAAGCTGTTTCACCATGCCTTAGAGTAGGGAAGGATAGACTACTGCAGCTTCTATTTAATGCTGATATTAACATGTAAATCAAGGAAGTGTGCTGTGCTCATCTGTCCATCAATCACAAAAGTGATACTGCTGTTTATCCTTAGATGTAGACAAACTGCACCCCCAAAAATTGCCTATCCTTCTATAAGTCTGAACTAGAAATGCATGGTTAAAATGTATTTTATAGATGTGAGCAATTTAACAAGAATGTTTTTATTTGTTCTCATTTCACAATGGACTCTTTTCTTAATTATTCTCAACATGCTGCTGCTTTTTCTAAATCTCTTCTATAGAAAGCTACGGCAGTGCCAAGTATTTTGTCCTCAGAGGCAATCCTGCATGTAGAGGAGAGTCAACACAACTAAACAATTTTTGACTTTCTCAGTTTGTTTAAGTCCATTTGGGATTAAAATGTTTTTTCCACATTAATTTCACACATCTAGTACAGTTATGTTGTCTCTTTCATTTACCCTGAAAGAATGGAAGTGAAATGTGACAACATGCCCCATAGGTGGGGTACACTATAACATGACACAATGTGTAGCTAGTGTTGTTCTATTGCCATCTTTTAAGAAAGCAATACATTGTATAGTCAGTTTCTTTCATTGATACATTCATTATGTGAAAAGTGTTTCTGAAGGAGGATGTGGATATGGTGTGATGAAGTTCACCAATTACAGTGGACATTTACTTTCATTTCTGAAAGTGGTAACCCCTTGAAACACAGAGAGTAAAAATGAAAATTATTATTTTTAACACATTTTTGGTATAAACACTTTGCTAACTTCATAAGATAACTTCCAGAACAATAATATAAATATCTGAAAAATGTATTTCATTATGTGCTTTAAGTCAAATTTCTTGGCAAATATTGTCAATATTGTATTATATTATAATAACAATATTATACTATAATATTCAGTCAAAACTGAAATGATGACAAATATCCACAGTCTCTTCTATATTCATGACCAATTTAGACATTCGTAGTATTTAGTATTGCATTAAAATTTGGTATATGTGCATCTGGCAGTCATGGCCTAATGGTTAGAGCAGTGGTTCTCAAACTTTTTACCCCCAGTCATACCCCCATGATTTGCATAACTCTGCAATGTTTGGCTGTATCGGAGAGAGTCTGAGTCATAAATCATTCTCTGTGGACAGTCTGTGTCGATATTGTTCTTTATGCAGTAAGTGCTGAGAGCGCAAAGGTGGCCTACATTGTAGCAAAGGGCATCAAAAAGTCTTAACAGCGCGCTTTGCAGTAAGGGTAAAAATCTTCGCAAGGCAGCTGCCACAAAACCTGCCACCCAGAGGCAGCTCCCAATCCGAGAGATAAGTGTGAACAAACAGACAATGTAACCTGGGTGTAGTTCTGGTCTGGTCCTTTATTTATTTATATATTTTTTTTTTTACCTGTCTGGCACAATATATAACTTTTTACCAGTGGGAGCCACAACGGTACACATTAATCACACGCTTTTCATCTGCCTGAAGATCTTTCTCTGCTATCGGACACTCCGATTAATGGACATGTCAAAATAGATAATGCAACCCTTCTCTCCTTCTACTCTTATTAGCCTACCTATTTGCCACCTTACCTTAAATTATTTTTCCTGTCTTTTACTACATAATGAAACACCTGTTCCATGGTACCTCTTGCCTGCCTCAAAAGCTCTCACTTGTTTCACTCCGAAAGTACATAAAAGTAAATAAAAGTACATTCTACTTTTATTTACCTGTTTGCCACCTTACCTTATATTTTATTCCTCTATTTTATTCCATAATGGAGCACATGTCCCATATGGCACTACCATTTTTTGTACACTAGAGGGGGCACGAGTTTATATATTTTGCCTGTGAGAAACACATTAAAGGGATAGTTCACCCAAAAATGAAAATTCTGTCATCATTTACTCACCCTCAAGTAGTTCCAAACCTGTATGAATTTCTTTGTTCTGCTGAACACAAAAGGAAGATATTCCGAAGAATGTGGGAAACAGAGCAGTTCTGGGGCACCATTGACTTCCATAGTATTTTTTTTTTCATAGTATGGAAGTCAATGGTGCCCCAAAACAGCCTGGTTACAAACTTTCTTCAAAATATCTTCCTTTGTGTTCAGCAGAACAAAGAAATTCATACAAGTTTGGAACTACTTGAGGGTGTGTAAATGACAGAATTTTCATTTTTGGGTGAACTATCCCTTTAAGAGTGCAATATGATTAAATTAACGGTACATTTCAAGATTTGTTCACGTACCCCCTCCGTTACTTCACATACCCCAGTTTGAGAACCACTGGGTTAGAGAGTCGAACTTGTAACTCAGAGGTTGCGGGTTCGAGTCTCGATACCGGCAGGGATTGTAAATGATGGGAGTGAATGACCAATGCTCTCTTCTACCCTTAATACCTAAACTGAGGTGAGACCTCAACTTGAGCAAGGCACTGAACCCCCAACTGCTCCCTGGGCACCACAGCAAAAATGGCTGCCCACTGGTGTGTGTGTGCACTACTGTGTGTATGCACATGGATGGGTTAAATGCACCGCACAAATTCCGAGTATACGACACCGTACTTGGCTACACGTCACGTCACTTTCATCTATAAATGAATGGTTGTTGTCGTCATTTTAAATAGCAGCACTCACTGTTGTTGCAGATGAAATGTCGCGCATCGCTACATGGCGAATTGTACCATACTCCATTGAACATCATAGCACAATCATCTCTGTCATCAGGTTGTCTAGTAGCCCAGTTCAGATAGAGCGCAGGTTCACCTGAAGACCAGTGCCATTTATTATGACCCGTCTTCTGCAGCCCAATCCAGACAAGTCCATTATTTACACTCTTCTTCAACTCGTTCATGTCATCAGTGTTGTCAATGGTGGCCAGATCTGTGTAATTGTCTCTGCAGTATCTCTGAGCTTCAGTCCAGTTCTTCTTCTCATTTATAAAGTGATACTGACGCTGAACACATTCAGATACGGAGCAGAGAGCTGTGAAAGAGAGCATTTGCTTTAAATGCGTTTCATTACTGAATCAAACCTAATGAAACTATAAACCATAAATAAAACCACAAACACACTCACCAATGAGAAGAATGAAATATAGAGTTTGCTCCATTTCTGAGGAAGAAACATCAAATATCAAAGATTCTCATATTAATTTTGGATTAAATTGACAATTTCAGTTAGTATCTTAACAGCTGCATGAGTGCAGCACACAATTATCATTTAGTCAATATTAACATCTCAAAAGTATAATTCTAGTTAAAGAATGAACATGAGCTGTTCTTACTTTAGAGGTCATGTGTTTTTGTTCTGAGTCTGATGTTTGTGTCTGCAGCTTCAAACTACATGATTATTATATCTGCTCTCATCTGTCATTCAGCATCACATCATTTGTGTATTATTCTACAACTAATTTTCATATTTTACATCCTCTTTATTTCAGTTTTTGTCCACCTACCTTTCTCCTTATTTGCATATTGACGTCTGTGTTCATCAGCATCAGTTACCATAATTTCTGCAGACTAAAGTCTTCACAAGAATACAGACCAGTCAGGAAACAATATACACGTACAGTAATCCCAATTTACATGTTAAAGTTCACAACTAAACAGCTGATTTAATGTTATTGTTGGGCTGCATAACTTGTTTACATCCCTGTTTAATTTATTTTTTTATTTACTTGTGCTGTATGTTTGTGTTTCTCTGTTTTAGGCCACTTTTATCTGAAATGAACAGCCTGCTAATGAGCTGATTGATGAGGGTTGAGTTCATTAGTGAAGACAGGTGATACTGTTTACTGAGAGCCTTTAAAAACCCTGTCTGAAGAGCTTCAGTCAAAGAGAAAGAAACGAGTGTGTGCATGCAGAGAAAAGACAATAAGAAAGATTCTTTCTGCTCTTGAGTTCCTTTTTTTTTTTTTTTAAATAAAAGAATTCTTCTCTTTGTGAAAATTCTTTTTTATATTCCTGCTGTTGACTGTTTAGGCTATAAAACATGAATATGTTTGCATGTGTATATACATCCTCATTATTCATTTACTTATGTCCACACCACATAGGCGTTCAGTCTGGACAATATTTATATCTCTGACATGAAACTGAAGGATAAACGGTGAGTGTTATTGTTCTAGCTTCAATACATTTCATTCAGTCTTATTCATCTGTTTTATTGTAACAACAGGAAAGTTATACTATAACTGTGACCCAATTCAGAGGCTGCAACCTTCAAAGTCCAAGAAGGTCAAAGTATGTGTTATTAAATGAGATTTTCTATGGAGAATGTCCTGTCCGCCCCCCACCCACCATTCCAGTCACCTAGCAACTGTATTACAGCTGCCATCAGAACACAGCAGAGACGTTTTACGACTTTTACATACAAAGATAGAGCCAGAAATAAATAAATAAATATATATTCATTATTATTATTTTTTTCCCCAGGTAAAATAAATTTGGTTAAACTGTTTAATATTTATTTTATGTAGTTATCAACATCATACACCATGTCATACACTGATCGATATGCGCAGTGCCGCTTCAAGCCGATCACACCAAATAGCTACGGATGGCACCAGGGCTGTACAGTGTGACATATGTCGAAAGTATGAAAAAAACAGTCTGTGTGATGAAAAAATTTACAACAATAACATGCGTGTTTTGCATGGGTTTGAGCCAAAGCTGTTGTCAAACAAAGAGAACATTTAATGACATGTTTTTGCCCCAAATTCATTACATCAGTCGAGTGTTTGAAATAAATTCCTTTTGTGATCTGACATGCACCACCCCTCTGCCCCCTGGTTGTCCAGTGTTCTCCGTGAACATCGCTCTAGGCTCAGGGCTGCAGAGAGGAAATAGCGCAAACAGGGGCGTAAATTTCATCTAACAGTAGGGGGGGACAAGAAACAAAATTTCTCAAGAGCAATTTTTGAAGGGGACACAAATAATACAGCCAAAATTGTACTTGTAAGGATAGATATGTGTACACAGCATGTGTAAACAGCATGCAGACCGTGTTTAAATATGAGTTCGGTTCATATGGTTCACCACGCGGTCATATTATCATGATTATTTTGCGTCCTCCATAGTATTTTAGGTTTCGTCTGGAACCGAGTACGTCTCTTTAGATATTTAACTGCATTAAGCCTGCCACTTAATATCATACTGAGCAAAACCCAACACATCGGTAGGTCTACAATATTAGCCTAATATCAGTTCACACACAGGTTTATCGCTGTGTTAGTTATAGTGGGTATTAAGCTTGGTAACCTTATAAATTGCTCATAGAAAATCGGATATCATTATTTTTTTGTCATGACTAATTTATTAATGATCCAGCATCATCTGTATTAAAGAGAAAGAATAATTTCACCCGATGTTTAAAGAGAATAAAATAGCCTTGACAGCCTAATTACTAAGGAACTTTGCTCTCTCCCACCCAGGGTTGCCAGGTTTTCACAGCAAAACCCGCCCAATTGCTACTCAAAACTAGCCCAATCGCTTTTCAGGGGGGATTTCCGGTAAAAATCGCGTTCCGGTGGGGTAAAATACACGTTTTTTTGGTGGGGTTCCTCTGATAAATGTCGCTTTCCAGGGGCTAAATATCACATTATTGGGGTCTCTCCAACCCGCGGACATGAAAAACATCCCGCGGAAAGAGCGTAAAAGTAGCCCAATTCCGCGGGAAAACCGCTGACTTGACAACACTGCTCCCACCGGGCTCGTGTCCTGAGTGTATCGAGGCAGTGGACCAAACCACTGTGAGGCAAGGGAGGGGGAATCAAAACATTTCTGAACTTAAAACGCTTTTTTGCGTTTATTTTGTTTTACTACTTACACAAATATTTTAAGTATATGTCCATTATATTATTTTCAAGACACAGAGTTGCTTGTAATGATATTTTTAGGGGGGACAACCCTCAGATAGGGGGGTCCTGTCCCCCCCCGGGATTTACGCCTATGAGCGCAAATCAAAAAACTTGACTGATCTTAGTGTGAATCAGTCACTCCTCTCTTCCTTCTCTGCAAATGTCTCCACTGCTAAAACAACATACTACCTCAACAAAATTAACAACTGTTCTGACTCGCGCACACTCTTCAAAACCTTCTCTTCTCTTCTTTGCCCCCCCCCTTCATCAGCTCTAACAGCTGATGACTTTGCCACATTCTTCATTAATAAAATTACAACCATCAGCAGCCAGTTCTCCGCAACACAATCTGAAAACACATCATAACAACAAATACACACTCTCCTCTTTCTCTCCACTCTCGGAGACAGATTTTTCCGAACTTATCCTTTCGATCATCCTACTACCTGTCCACTTGATCTTATCCCCACTCACCTTCTTCAGGCCATTTCTTCATCAGTTATACCTGTGCTCAGTCTAGAGGTCTGCAAAGGCTTTAAACTGAAGTACCGGGGAACGTCTGACCCGACCTGACCCGAGCAGCACTGTTAAATTTAGAGCCCGAACCCGACATTGGTTTTCACAATGCATAGCCAGACTTTTGAAATATGCTGTATTTCACAATTGCATGCAACGGTCAATAAACAAATACAAAGAAACAGATTCATCAAGGCTTGCAACCAGTTCAAAACACAAGGCAAGAAAGCACTTACTATGAAATTTTATGAACAACAGGTACAACGGTCACATAAATTCCACCAAGTTTTTCTAAGGGTTGTAATGACAAGTTCCCTTTCGAACGTTCACTTCACATTGTGTATGGGGTAAACTCCTGTTACTGAAGCCTGATTTGTTCACGTTTGTGTAGCTGCACAAACCAATGACCCTTTAGCCCACCAGAAAGGGCAGAGCCGATGTGTATATAAGTCAGATCATAGCGCCATTTCTTCAGAATCTTCTCCTTCAGCGACGAGGATCGACTCTGCAAGAAGCCGAAGAAAGAAGAAGGAAAGAAGCTCAACCTGCTTGCCGCCGTCGAAGAGCCCCCAACAGAGGATGAGTCTCCCCTACGGCCAGTCCGGCACTTTCTAAAAGAGCAAATTAGAGCAAATTTCCCTCACGCGTTGTTGTAAATGTCGCGCCACGAGTGCGGTGCACGAGTCAGACAGGCACAATGAGTGTGTCGCCTGCATGGGCAGCTACCACGTAGAAGCTGCGCTCGCTGACGGCTCATGTTCTCATTGCGAGAATATGAGTTTGTCCAGTCTTCACTCGCGTATCGCCTTCTTCATTGAAGGCGGTACTTCCGGCTCTGCTTTCCCGTTTCCTTTCTCTCCTAAGAGAAAAAAACAGGGAGCAGTGGCTCTCTCTTAATGGGTGCGAGTGGTGTCACGTCGGCCCAGCGCCCGCATGCCCCCCTCTCCCCACTCCGCCTCGTCGTGCCAGTGTGCTTTGTACGAGAGGATCAACGCCCCTCCTCTGCAGCGAGCAGCTTGGTTTCCTTTGGCGCCTCTGAGGAAGAGATTTCCGTCAATGACTCTGTCCTTGACGGCATCAGATGCTGAAGAATGGTGTGCTTCCGGCGAGGAGCCCGAAGCCCTACCTTCTTCACAACCATCGCAGCTGAAACCGGACCGTGAGCTGATCCATGTTCTCTCTGAGGCAGTGGAGGATCTGGGTCTCGAGTGGTGATCTGCTCCGGATGAACCCGCCCATGGCCCTTTAGACGAGTCGTTCCTGCCAGGATGCCGTCAACCACCTTCCCGCCGGCTGCCCGCCCCGTTCTTGCCTGCAGTTCACGAGGAACTGACCAAGACCTGGTGTGCCCCCCTACTTGGCCCAAGTTAGCCCCTCCTCTTCAGCAGCTCTCACCACCGTTGATGGCGCTGAGGAAAAAGGCTATGGCAAGCTTCCCCCTCTGGAGGAAGCGGTAGCTGCTCACTTGTGTTTGCCATCCACCCTGGGATTAAAGGCCCATGCAGCACATCCCTCTAAGCCCTGCAGGACCTCTTTGGCTCTGGCCAACACGGTCAGGCCGGATCGACACTGTATACGATGGCAGTCCTACAAGTGTTTCAGGCCAAAGTTCTCCATGATATTGATGAGTCTGGCCAACATCAGGATGCTTTCAGAGAACTGCGCACAGTGACTGATCTGGCTCTGCGCACTACGAAAGCCACAGCTCAGGCTATCGGCAAGACCATGGCCAGCCTGGTGGTGTCGGAGCGCCACCTTTGACTGAACCTTACTGAAATAAGTGATGCTGAGAAAATGGCTTTGCTTGATTCTCCGGTCTTGCCGAAGGGCCTTTGGCCCCGCTGTGGACGGGTTTGCACAGCGCTTCTCAGAGGCTCAGAAGACGTCGCAAGCACTGCATCACTTCCTCCCTAAGCACTCTGGTACTGCGGCTGCTAATCACCAGAAAGCCCCATCCACTCAGCCTGCAAAGCCCACGCCACCTCAGAAGTCTGAGCCTGGGCTTCAGCAGCGCCCCCAGGCGGCAAAGCGTTTTCCTTATCCAAAGTACCAAGGCCCATCCCCTCGACTAGTGTTGGACCCTGAGCCCCAGAAGCCGTCCTGACCCATCAGCAAGGAAGAGGAAAGGGTCAGTTCTTGCCTCGGCCAGAACTCCCTCAAAAACAGCTCGCTTTGGCCCTCCATCCCTCTGAAAACCTCTGAGCGATGAAGTTTTGGTTCCCACAGATCACATCCTGCAGGTGCAGCGCTTACCCGAATGTTTTACCGCTGTGATAGCGGACTCACATACTCGAGAGCGATTTTCCTCTTCCCACACTTGTGCACAAGAATATCAGTTCCCCCCCCCTCGCTGCGAGCTTTCATTCGCAAAATTAGATCCACTTGCATCCTGGTTCAAGGCCTGGGGAGCCATACCGGGCGTGTCAAGCTGGGTTCTATAAACAATTCAACGAGGCTACTCGCTTCAGTTTGCTCACAGGCCACCTTGTTTCAGAGATATTATTCACACTTTGGCTCAGGACAATGAACACGTTCTCCGACACGAAGTGCAAACACTGCTTGCAAAAGGTGGCATAGAAATAGTACCTCCAGCGAACAGTGAGTCCGGCTTTTACAGCCGCTACTTCCTCCTTCCCAAAAAAGATGGAGGGCTGAGACCAATTCTGGATCTCAGACATCTGAATCGGCCATTCGAGATGTTAACTATCAAACAGATCCTCGCACCAGAGATGTGAGATGAACTTGGAGTCTGAGTCAAGTCTGGAGTCTTTGACCTGGAGTCCGAGTCAAGTCTGAAGTCTTTATCGCTGGAGTCCGAGTCGAGTCTCAATTCATTTAACGGCTCGCTAAAAAGTCCCATTCAGAATCCTCATGTATTGAAATCTTCCTGTTTATAATAATAATAATAAGTTTAATTTGTATAGCGCCTTTCCCAAGCTCAAGGATGCTTCACAATGACAAAAGCAGTGTAAACAAGCAGTGCATACATAGATGGACAGAGTAGACATTTGCCAAGTCCAGGACATGCGGTTGCAGTTGCAAACCATAGTAGTTGTAGCAAATTAGCTCAAAAGGGAAGTTTATATAAATAATTCCAATTAATTATGATTAATTACAATTATTTATATCGGCTGACAGAAATAACTGTAGCAGAATTAAATTGCCATCGACTAATCTGTTCGTCCAGCGAACATTCAGTGTAAGTTCATATCAACTCTATGAAAGGATATTTCCATGGCCACAGAAAATACTTTCCTATTAATGCATTAGAGCATGTAGCAAGGGTCAAAATCATAAAGGGACGTTTAGTTAAATGTATGATACTTGCATTGCCTTGGTCGTTGATGAGTGTCCAGATGCAGTCTCGGATGAAAGTCTTGATGGTTTCAAGGTTTTGGACTCACGTTCACATTCTTCCGGGTTGAAGCGTGATGAATTCCAAAGACGACCTGACTCGATGGTGATTGGGAGTTTCTTCCCAGGTAGAAAGTGGAAAAGAACTAAGAAAGATATCTGCTGAGATCCGAGGATCTGTGGTTGAATGGAAAGTCAAGGCTGCAAGGCCTGGCGCAAAAACTTAAAGGTTGCTGAGGAGCTCACATTCTCTTAGAATCTAAAAGAACTCCAGACTGAGAGGCCAGGTCACTGATGTGAGAGCTTTATCTGCAATAGAGGTCACTCCTTTCGGGTGTCAAAGAGCCCGAATGGTGTCTTGAACTTTTGGAGGGAAAGTTTACAACTCTTTCTCCAAGCATGGTAATTTGCATATGTAACTGGATCAGAAGTTGATATACAAACTAGTAAAGATTCTTAGAACACTAATATGTTGCATAGGGATCAACATATAATATACACTCTCAAATAGATCATCCAAAGACGAATTGATAGAGACCAAACATGGTATAAGTGAGGTGATTATTAATTAGTGATCTATCATAAGCATGCATAAAACAGTATACAATACACAAGAACATATACAAGAATAGTAATAATATACACGATGACCTGAAGGATATGTGTGTTCATTCAAAGAAAGGTTTTTCTATGAATTAATTAGAGAAGAGTCCATTTTTATGGCATAATGTCTTTCCTAAGGTTCAAAGATGGTGAGAGGGAGAACTCTCAACATGCCAATAGGTCATAAAGTTTATCTGGTCTGGCTTAAGTGTCCTGGTTGTCATGGTAACCGGGGGCCTGGAGTCATTCACAGACATACTGGCACCCAGTATGTGTATTGGTTGAGGAGTCTGTGACTATTTGTTAATCTAATGAGTAATTGATTTGTTAAATCTTATGAAAAATTGTGTGTCTGATTGGTCCAAATGCTACATAGTAAAACAGACAGTTAAATACAGCAAACATTCAGATACAGCATTAAACCATAACAGTTTAAGAAGAAACAGATAATGACCAGTGATATTGGTTGAACAGATAGGTTTTGAGTTTGGACTTAAATTCGTGCAGTGTGGTTATTGACCGAAGACACAGGGGCAATGAGATCCAAAGTTTAGGAGCCATAACAGAGAAAGATCTCCCTCCCATAGATGAAAGGCGAGATCTCGGAACACAAAGAAGTTCCCCTCCAGATGATCGAAGTAGACGAGAAGGAATACAGTATATGGAGAGGGTAGATGAGAGAGATAAGTAGGTGCAAGACTGTGGAGTGACTTAAAGGTAAGCAGAAGAATTTTATAAGTGATACGAGAGGACACAGTTAGCCAGTAGAGGTGGGAATCGCAGGGTACCTCACGATACAATATGAATCACGATACATGGCTCATGATAACGATAATATCACGATACAGCGATTCTGCAATAATCAATATATTGCTAAACAATCCTATAACGATACATCATGATATCTTTCTATGAAAACAAAATGCCTGTGAAAAGGTTAAGTGCACATTTTCTCTCTTTATTCAAGTCCAAACTGATAGAAAACAGCACAAAAAGTTATGTAAATCAAATTTAACATGTTAAGTAAATTAATCATTTTATTCTTGGATTTATTAAAAAGCTTACACATTTCTTTGTGTAAACCAACACACACACACACACATATATATATACGGACTAAATATGCACTCTGCAATAATTACGTGATTGGTGCCTGTAGTCCACGGTGATAGCTGTTCCGGGGCAGTTTTTTAGTTCTCATCTCCATAAACATAAGATGCCGGTGCATCTCTGATTTGTTGTTGGTCTACCTCATTACGCTCGTATTTCTTCTTTGCTGTGAATTACAATTTCATCTTGCCATTCGAAATCTGGGAAGCACCACTACAAGAGGTCTGGAGGTACTGCCGCTCCGGTAAACCAAAGTGGTACACAGCCACAGTGTAGGTATGAATTTAGATCTTTTGTATGTTTAAAAAAATATCGATACTTGATGCCAGAGTATCGATAACGTCTCATGGCCGGAAATATTGCGATAGTAGCCAGTGGAGGTTAAAAAGAACAAGATGTGATATGAGCAGACCGATTAGTGTACGTTAACATTCTTGGCACAGAATTTTGAATATATTGCAAACGGGAGATGGAGCGTGCTGGTAATCCAGAAAAAAAGAGCGTTACAGTAGTCAAGGCGAGATGTGATAAATGCATGTACTAGTGATTCAGCATCTTTCGGGCTTATGAAGGAATGGAGTTTGGCAATACGCCGAAGTTGGAAAAAAATGCAGCTTTGGAAAGTTTACTAATATAAGCATCTAAATTTAAAGAAGAGTCAAGAATGATACCTAAGTTTTTGACGGTGGCAGTTGGAAAAATTGATATAGCTTCGAGGTCAAGTCTAGAAGGATTAATTATGTGTTTTGTTACAGTTGAGGGACCGATAAGTAAAATTTCAGTTTTTGTCAAATTCAAGCTGAGAGAGTTAGAGCTAGAGAGTTAGAGCCAGGTTTTTAACTCATTGACACATGACAATAGAGTAACAGTCTGGTGAATAGAGTCAGGTCGCCAAGAAGTATATATCTGAATATCGTCGGCATGGCAGTGGTAGCATGGTGGCAAATAATTTGTCTGAGGGGCATAATATAAATGATAAATAATAATGGCCCTAGAACTGAGCCCTGTGGCACACCCTGTTTAAGAGGGACAGTGGGAGATTTGTAGTTAAGCATGGTGATGTAGTAATG
Source organism: Spinibarbus caldwelli (assembly GCA_039654775.1). Lineage (NCBI taxonomy): Eukaryota > Metazoa > Chordata > Actinopteri > Cypriniformes > Cyprinidae > Spinibarbus > Spinibarbus caldwelli. The sequence goes on from CM077221.1 coordinate 3,063,153, forward strand.
TCTGTCTGTCAAATAGGAGGAAAACCAGGCTAACGCAGCTCCTGAGATGTCAATCTCTGAGAGGCGCATGAGTAGTAGCTTATGAGAGACAGTGTCAAAAGCTGAGCTAAGGTCAAGTAGTGAGTATGGAAAGATTGCCTGAATCACCAGAATGAAGGAGGTCATTTATAACCCTTACTAGAGCAGTTTCAGTACTGTGTTGCGAACGAAAACCTGACTGAAATATATCAAAGTGTTTGTTGCGAGCTAGGAATGACTGCAACTGAGTGGCAACGACCTTTTTCATGATTTTTGAAACAAACGGTAGGTTGGAGATTGGACGATAATTAGCATAGTCAGCTGGGTCCAAAGTTAGCTTTTTAAGAATAGGAGTGATAGCAGCAGTTTTGAGTGAAACTGGAACAGTAGCAGAAACAAGAGACATATTTACAAGATGTGAAATAGAACCAGAAATAACAGAGGTGCAGTGTTTCAAAAGGAATGTTGGTGCAGGGTCAACACGGCACAAAGAAGAGTTGGATTTCATTATTATTTCATTAATTAAAGTGGAGCTTGTCAAGGAGAAGCTATCGAGTAGGCCGAGCTAGCTCACAAGTAGAAGTGGTCAGTTCTGCACCAAATGTTCCACTAAAAAGTGATTTAGGCTTATTGTTTGTTATGTTAATAGTTTTAGAAATATAGGAAGAGTGAGCTACATTCAAGGCAGTTTTGTAATGCTTAACATGATCTGAAAATGCCTGAAAGTGTACAGTTAAACCTGTTTTCCTAAAAAGGCGCTCAAGTTGTCTGACTTTGGCTTTCATAGCACGTAGCTCATTGTTATACCATGGAGCGGAGCGGGACATGGGAACAGACCTAGTCTTAATTGGAGCTTGCTCGTCTAAAACATCAGCAGTAGCAGAGTGATACAAATCATATATCTTGGATGGAAAAGTAAGATTGAATACATCAGAAATAACAGATGAAGCAATAGAGGCAGTAAGTGTATCAACATTGATGACATTGAACTTACAATAAGAAATGGTTTTGTTTTCAATACATTTAGTTGGGTAAGTTATTGTAAAATCAAAAGTAATAAGCTTATGATCAGAAATTGGAGTAGCCAATCCACTGATAGAGATGTTATTTAAGCCTGATGTACAGACTAAGTCAAGTGTATGACCATGAGTGTGAGTAGGGAAGTTGACATTCTGGTAAAGATCGAAACAGTCCAGAACAGTCTTTAACTGAGTACTATTAAAACAGGGTGTATCAACATGGGTGTTAAAGTCTCCAAATAAGATGACCCGGGCTGATGATGCACAAGCAAGTGATAGTAGTTCTCTGAGTTCTGAAAAAAAGTCGTTTTGCTGTTTGGGTGGTCTGTAAATCAGAATAATTGTGAGGGGACTGTTTGAGCCGACCGTCAAAGCCATGTATTCAAAAGTCTTAGTACAGTGAAAATCCATCTGAATGAGTGTTATGGAGTTACGACAAATGACCGCAAGGCCACCTCCTTTACCAGATAGACGCGGCTTAGACAAGTACTGATAACCATTCAGTGTAAGCAGATTAAGATAGATGAAATCATTAGGTGTTTGCCAAGTCTCGGTAAGAAATAACATGTCCAAGTCGGTATCTGTAATTAATTCGTTATGCAGTATTGTTCTTTTCTGCTGTGTTTTAGTGAAAGTAATCTATAATTTTGCTGTTCACCGTGTTTCTGTTGTTGTTAAAATAACTGCGTTCGGGAACCTCTTAAACTTGGCGCCGGTGCGTTTTCGGAGAAAGAGAAAAAGCACATGGAGCTGAAAGGGCTTGAATAAAGCATGTTTGGCTTTAGATAAAAATACTAGAGTATATAGCGCTGAAAGATATTTGCCATAAACGACCCTGAGTGCTTATGTGATCCACACTGCTGTTGAACCATGCCAATGATGCGCTGCTCACTTAAATGGTGCTGCTGTTACGGCTCGCGGTCCGGATGGATGCCAGGGTGCAGATGCGGTCTGCCTCTTGAATATCAGTTATTTAAGTATTTAAGGATAAAAGACTCAAGTTGCTTTTAAAATATTCATGAGCCCTTTCCCTCGAGTCGAGTCAAGTCTGGAGTCATTTCAGGTCGAGTCTGAAGTCTATAAAAATGTGACTCAAGTGCGACTCGATTCCGAGTCACTTACTCGAGTGCCCATCTCTGCCTCGCGCACATTTGCCCCGAGGACTTATTTTTAACAGTGTACCTGAAAGATGCTTACTTTCACATCCACATAGCCCCCCATCACAGGCCGTTCTTGAGATTCGCATTCGAGGAAGTGGCCTACCAATATAAAGTCCTACCATTTGGACTGTCTCTGGCCCCTCGCACTTTTACAAATTGCATAGATGCGGTTCTTTCCCCTCTGAGGCAGATGGGAATCCGCATACTCAACTACCTCGATGACTGGCTGATCCTGGCTAGATCACAATGGGAATTAGTCGCTCACAGAGTGCTGTTACTCAGCCACTTTGAGCATCTCGGGTTGAACATCAACCTTCTGAAGAGACTTTTGTTCCCCAGACAGCGAGTGGTCTTTCTGGGGATGATTTTGGACTCTGTACAGATGTGGGCTTGGGTCACACCGGAATGGTCCCTGACTATTCAGCGACTGGCGGCATCCCTAAAACAGGGAATGTCTCATCCCCTTAGGGTTTTCCAGAGGCTACTCGGCCTCATGGCTGCCGCCTCCTCTGCGATTCCCTTGGGCCTGCTTCACATGCAGCCTCTCCAATTTTGGCTTAAAGCCAGAGTCCCGTCCCATGCTTGGCGCCTGGGCCGCTTTTATATCAAGGTAAACCATCGCTGTATCAAAGCTGTGGCCCCTTGGACAACTTCCCACCTGTTTAAGTCAGGTGTACCGTTGTGACTGACCTCCAAGAGGAAGGTGGTTATGACAGATGCTTCCAACTCAGGTTGGGGAGCTCTGCTGGAGAGCAATCCGGCGTCCGGCTCCTGGTCAGCCCCGGAACTTCACCTGCATATAAACTGTCTAGAGCTCCTAGCAGTTTTTCTGGCCCTGAAAACCCTCCTGCTGACCATACGCAGGCACCATGTCCTGGTCCATTTAGACAACATGACAGTGGTAGCCTACATCAATCGCCAAGGTGGTCTGAGGTCTCACTCCCTTTACAGGTTGGCTCGATGCCTCCTATTCTGGGCACAGAACGAACTCCTTTCTCTAAAAGCGGTTCTTGTGCCGGGAAGTCTGAACCATGGCACAGACATGCTGTCCAGAAGCAATGTGGCTCCAGGAGAATGGACCCTACATCCTCATATGGTTCAAGAAATTTAGTCTGTCCCTGTTACTGACGTAACCTCAGTTCCCTGAGATAAGGGAATGAGCATTGTGTCACTTGCAGTGCTATAAGCTGCACGCAAATCGATGACTGTCAGTCAAATGATTCTGATGAAATGGCTCTGCGAATAGACTTATATACACATCGGCTCCGCCCTTTCTGGCAGGCTAAAGTACCATTGGTTTGTGCAGCTACACAAACGTGAACAAATCAGGCTTCAGTAACAGAGTAAACAGATGTTTACCCCATACACAACGTTCGTTCCCTTATCTCAGGGAACCGAGGTTATGTCAGTAACCGGAGCCAGGGCCATAGCTGGGGTTTGCGGGGCCCCAGTGCGGGTTGTACCAGTGGGCCCTGTTTGAAATTGTTTAATTTGTATGTGCGTTCTATTTATTTATTTGTGCTATTTACACAATGTTTAAGTTTTTTTCAAGTTTGTAACCAAATAAACCGAATAATCAAATGTAAAATAGCACTGCATAGTCTTCACTGTAAAAAATTAAATATACAGTCAAACCAAAATTTATTCAGACACCTTCAACATTTCTCACATTAACACAGTTTATTTGCTAAGAAACAAAGTTTAGAAAGTTTAGAAAATGGTAATAAAATATGACAAGAATTCAGAGTTAAACTGTGTCAGAACAAATTAATCTTGATAATGTCAGATAACTTTGATAGAAAGGTATGTAATGGATGTAACCACAATCAGGTATGTAATTACAATCAACCAAAAATTCAGACAACTGTTATTATGACAATATTTACACAACTATCAGTACTTTGTTGACCAATTACCAAGCAATGTTTACTTTTTTTCAGTCTGTGGTGTAAAAAGGTCACATGAGCAATTAAAGAAAAACGCTTAAGCAAAACATGGTCAGGTCAAAGTGTTTGAATAATTTTTGGTCCTTAATTTTTTTTTTTTTTTTATGAGTTTTACTGGTAGTCCACTGTATGAAGAATTTTTGGGTATAATATGTCACAGTTTACTTGATTTTGCTATACTCACTTACATAAATGAACTATAGTGTCCAGCAGGCCCGGTTCTTGATGGCTATAGAAGGGTGGGCTGGCAGATATCCTGGGTGGGCATTTTTTAGTCGTCATATTATCAGATAGTCTAGGAGATATTTATACTGTAGATATTGCTATATTAACTATATTATATGTACACTGAAAAAAAGCGTTCATGGGCAGCCTAGAGTATTATGCACTTTCACAGCAAAATAAACTTTTTTTTTTTCTTTATTGAATAGTCAAAAAAAAAAAAAAAAAAAAAGCCCTCGTTCTCTTTCTCTGGATTATTGTTTCTACACTGGTGACTCTTTTCAACTAACTTTTTTATTTATAACAAACAAGGCCGTAATCATGTCTAGAACATTGGAGGGACCAGTTGTTTTGAAGAAATATAAAGACCAGACCACTATGCTAATGGTATTTATTTGAACGAACTAAATAAATGAAGGATTTAAATGGATTTAGCGGAATAAATTAAAAGAAGAAAAAACAACAGTAAAAGAACAAGAATAAGATTTTTTGTAAAGTAATCAATCTGAACTGCAAATAATATTTTTATTTTAAAATATCAAAATATCAAAAAATATTTAAAATATAAAAAAATATAAAAATATATTAAAAATATAAAAAACTAACAGTAGCTTTTCTAGTCTTTTTGTATTCTATTTGTTTTCTTTTCATTTATTATACAATTAACAAAAGCAAAAAAAGACCTTTTAAAAAAAATTGCTACATGTACTGCGTTAAGCTAACTGAGACTTGTTATAGCATTGCTGTTTTGTTGATTTTGATTGCTTTCATTGTCCTCATTTGTAAGTCGCTTTGGATAAAAGCGTCTGCTAAATGTAAATGTAAAATATGCACCTATTCAATTTCAGTTGTATTGTTAAAAACGCAAAACAGAAAAATCCTATTGTTGTCATAGTCAATTATGAATTACATGAATCACGTAAATGGCAGACCTACTTTCCATTCAAAACTGCGGAATTTGACAACAACAACAACAACAACAACAAAAAAAAGTTGAATAGTTTGCATCAGAGGTTGGTCGTTTATGTCATAGAAGGGGAGCGCTACGTGTTGCAGTTGAGCCGACTGTTGCTATAGTAACAAACGCAACTTTCATCGCGCAAGCTCTTTACTTTCAACTTTCATTCTTACATTCAAAGCAAGCCAAAAGCGGTAAGATTTCATCTGAACTGTATAGCCTACATGCATTTTAGACGCTTATATTATGCTCTTTCCCCGTCCATATGTGCAATGAATTCACGTTATTGAATGAGCGGTATTTTTTAGAACATTAAAACTGCTCAGGTATTTTCAGTGGTAGGTTATGATACATATTCATGTACCCTATTAAACCCTTGTAACTCGCAAACTCCCCGTGATGGCGCAAATATTTCTGTCCATTTTCGCTCGTTGTCAGCCTCTGCTTTTCTGCAACAGACTGAAGCTCCGCGTGAATTCAGCGCGCCTTGCATTCAGCTAATAAAAGAAAAATGCTGCAGTTTTCTGGTGTTATTTTATTATTGTTGGGGCAGTCTACAGCTATATCTTAAACTTCTTAATATGCAGTCCGCTTCAGATTGGTTTTAATCACTACATAAAAAAAATAACGTAATCTTTATCTAATTCTAATTGGGTGGGCAAGACTGTCATTTGGGTGGGCTTAGCCCACCCCTGCCCATGCCTGGAGCCGGCCCCGGTGTCCAGCACCCACTAGTAAAAAACAATATCAAAAATTATATCTGGTATCTGAATCATTTTTGGTTTGACTAAACCAATTATTAATTAATATTAATTACTGTTAAAACTACAAAGTAATTCAGTCAAGAGCAGTGAGTGATTTTCTTTCTTCCATTTTCTTGGATTAACATTAAGGACACCGACAGCAGCTAGTAAATTAGGTGCGGTCACTTTAAGAGGCAATGCATCCAATATAATGATGCACATCCGATTTCTTTCTCAACTGTTTACTTTCACTTAAGACATAACCGACAGAGGATACTCTCCGAGACAGGTATTTTGACATAATTTTACATTTACATTACATTTACATTTATGCATTTAGCAGACGCTTTTATCCAAAGCGACTTACATTGCATTCAAGTTACAGTTTCTACATTTTATCAGCTCTTGCTTTCCCTGGGAATCGAACCCATGACCTTGGCGTTGCTAGCGGCATGCTCAACTCAGCACTCATTGCTGAGAAATAATTTAGCGAGTCAGTATGGAATCTATTTTATAAATAAAAGTTTCCCTGTGCCACAGTGTTTCTGTGTGTGCGCTGTGCGATCACCAATCTCAGTATGCAAGTAATGTGTGTGTGCGCCAGTGAAAGCCATGCTTACTTCATATAGTTTTACTTTAACTAAAAACCCGAGCCCGACCCGAACACGAAGCTATTCATTAAAAAAATAAAATAAATAAATTGGCTAGCCTAATCAACTCACACACTTAGATATAACCACGTTGTTACGTGAAAATAAGATTTAAAATGGACTGAAAACATGATCTGTGGGAGTTTTAGTGATAGTGAGTAATCAGCTTGGTTAAATTTAAAGTAAATCTTCGTGTCTGTGACCAACATTTACCGGGCTTTGAAAATTCAAAAATAGTTAAAAAAAAGTTAATTATTAAATTGAATATATGAACATAAGTTTACAAATAAAATGTATTGTTTAACTTATTGCTGTCTTGAGTCATTATTTTAGAATAAATGTAAAATTGTTAAAAACACTATGAGATTCATACACTTGTAGGCCTAATCGTACAGCTGTTATTCTTGTAAGGCCTAACTTTTTCAGTCAGCATGCTTTCAATAAACTGAGGACCACTTGCAACCTCTTCTCAATGTTTGCACAATAAAGCTAATTTCATGCCAAAAGATACTGGAATGTTTTATCACTGAGTTTAACTGCACGATCATTCATGTTGCAAGACCGCCATCTGCTGGACAGAATCACCCAACATGTCCATTTAATTATAATCGAATAAGTTAAACCTGAACAGTCATGTATGTGTTAATGTCTAAAGAGATACAGTAGGGCAAAGTTTTTAGTGTACACTGAAATTAAAGGCTTCTAGGAAAAGAACTAAAATGCAGTGATAGATTTAGCTGTTGTCATGCAGACCAAGATTATATATACCTACTCTTGTGAGAATAAAAAGAGACCAGCCTACGAAAAAAGATGTGAGAAATATTTTATTATCATGATTATTATAATTATTATTTTTATCATTATTACCATTATTATTATTATTAATGACAAAATATATATTATAATAAAATAATGGCTGTATGTTCATACAATGCAGAGAGAATTAAAAACAAATCATATGCATTAAAAAAAAATAGATTTAGGCTAGATAATAGTCTTACTATTATCTATTAGCTATAACTAAAACGGTCAGCTCCCTATATCGCCTACAACTGCTCTCCTTTTAAGCGTTTGGATTAATATTTTTTTCACTGCACCTTGTAAATAATAAATAACAGTCTTTAATATTGTATTTGCAACAAATTAAATTGCAACCAATAAAACCAACACATTACAAAAATAATATAATGTGGCAGCATTTAGCCTACAAGTAGGCTAATAAGTATAAATTAAACAACAAATCTCCATGCATCATTTAGATCACAATCATGTCATCCCAGAGTTAAATAATCACACACAGATCACTAAAAATGGTCTGTTCTCTAATCAGTACATTCGTTCGTCTCCTTTTTTAAAAGTTTGTCTTGATGTTTCTTTGCCTTTTTCACAGCACCTTTGGCATTCTCATAATTGAGTTTCGCGGCATTCTTTATTGCATCACACACCGAACCCGTTTCTTCTGCGGCTTTGCACCCGGTAACTCCTCCCCCGATCGCTCCAGCGAGAGCCGCGACTCCAACAACGACACCTGCAGCTGCAGCTATACCGGAACCCGCCACTCCAACCCCGGCCCCTGCGGCGACGATCCCCGCTTTCACCGCCGCCGCTCCCGCCGCTATTCCCGTGGCTCCCGCGGCCCCGGCTACGGTTCCAGCTTTCACCACTCCGGGAATATTAGCGGCTTTCAGTAAAGTGACGACGGAGGCCACAGCAACACCGATGCCCAGAAACGCACCGGTCAGTGTTCCCGTGGTCACTCCTGCAAGCTTAACGATAAGTTTTTTGTGCACGATCTTTTTCGCTGCTTCTCGTTTCTCTTCTGGCGACATATTGATCTCGTTTATGTTCTTCATCTCCTCTTGAATCTCTTCCTCCACGATCTGAAGCAGCTCATTGGTGTAGCAGCTGTTCTGATTGTCCTTCAGCTTCTGCTCAATGGTCTCCAGAAGGTTTTTCACTTGGACTCTGTTGCTCCTGTATCCCAATTGCCGTTTTTTCCAGTATTTGCTGTCGATGACGTGACAGCGGCCTCCACATTTATCAACCAGCTCCTGTAGGTTTGGACTCATCTTGACAAACTCTTCAATGGTTTGACCTTCTAGCTGTTCTCCATGTGTGAATAAAACCACTGAATGTTTGAAGGTATCTTCTCCACAATACTCAACGATTTTATCCACAACCTCCATCTCTTGTCCAGTGTATCTCCCGACTTTCAGGACAATGGTGAACATGTCTGGACCTGGAGAGCTTTCGATTACAGACCTAATGATTTCTGATTTGATGGCCTCCTCATTCAGACCGGTGTCAAAGAGTCCAGGCGTGTCAATAACGGTGATCTTTTTGCCGTGGATCTTCCGGTCTCCGCTGACACATTCAGCAGTCACAGATTCTGGTGAAGCTTTGCTCTTGAAGACTTGTTGTTTGAGAATCGTATTCCCAGCGCTGCTCTTGCCATCTCCGGTTTTCCCAAGAAGCACGATCCTTTTCTCAGGCTGAGAGTCGGAAGCTATTTGAAAAAAAATATGCTGTTGTTAATAAAGGAATTTACTGTTTTTATAATAAACTATGAGGTCTACAAATCTATATTATTTTTTGAACATGTAACCATAATATGGAAGTACATTTTTGGCACTTGAGAAAAAAGCATGCTTTTGATTATGAGGTAGAATGTTTAAATTGAGATAAAAAATTGAAATTATTACATATGTCATAATGTTGACATAGAAAGTCATAAATATGCCATAAAAGTATTGACATACAAAGTCATTATTATGAAAAGCTGAAATTATGAGATATGAATTTAAATTATGTGATACTATCAAAATGATGAAAAAAGTCATACTTATGACATAGGACATAATTCTAGATAAAAAGTTGAAGTTATGATTTAATAAAAAAGTTAAAAATATGACAATCACTTGTGAGATGTTAAAATTACAATACAATAAGTCATGATGACATAGAAATAAATTTTAAAAGTTTAAAATATGAAACAAAAATATGACATACTAAGTCATAATTATGACAACAGCCATATGTAAAAAAAAAAATTAAATAAATAAAAAAAAATCATAAGCTGATATGACATTGTCATAATCAAATTCTGACAAAAATCCAAATGATGACACAAAAAGCAATGATTATGCCATAAAAAGTCAAATTTAAGTCAAAATTATGTCACTCAGAAATTATTTGAGAATGTTGTTGTTAATAAATGACCGTTTTAATAATAAACTGTGAGGTCTTCAGACTTGTATTAAGTCTTCTATGCATAACAACAGTAATCTTTTGGTGTAAGGCATCAGATTGAAGCTGATTTTATTTTGTTTTATTTTATTTATTTATTTTGAAGCTGGTTTTTAGTCTGACTGATTTTATTCTGCAGAAAATAAGTTATTTTGAAGAACAATGAGGGTCAAACAACATTGATTTTCCTTGTATGTAAAAACAATTACAGACACTTCTCAAAAGATATGTTCAACAGCAGAACTAAAGTTATATTTTTGAAACAATCAAAATTCAATCAAAATTGAGGGTCAATAAATGCTAACCATTTTCATTTTGGGGATGAACTGCTCCTTTAAAATTGGTAGCATCTGAATTTCTAAAGGTTAAGAACTCTAGTAGCTTTTCATCTTAAATATGGCAACACTTGGAATCATTCAAAGTCAAAATTATCATCTCAAGTTTTAGAATCATAAGGAAAGGCATTTCATTAATGGTGTCATTTCTTACCTCCCATGTTCTTGTCCCGTCTACAACTGAGGTGCAGTAATGAATCAAAATTACGTTGTATTGATGTTTTTATCTAAAATCTCATCCAGTCTTGCTTCCTGGTTCTCTATCTGATCATTTAATAAACATAAAGGCCATTTGATGTATCAGCAAACAGCTTGAAGAGTTTCACTGCTCGAAACACCCTTAAATGAGTCGTTAGACAATACAGATGTTTCCGGAATTACCAGAGCGACCAGTCCTCTGTACGCTTTCATGCACCTCCTACTTCACGTCACAATCTCATCTTCACAGCAAATTCCTTCAGAATCTTCCTGAGAGATAAACAGATGGTAAACAAAGTCAAGCTCGCTTATTAGCAGAATAGCAGAATAGAAGAGGATGAAATAATTCATTTTACCTTTACCGTGTGTTTTCATTCGTTGAAATCAGAAATCAAATAGAAGGTGGAATTGTGTCACTGTTATCAACACCATATGAATACTATGAATAGTATTTGTTTTTTATTCACCAAAAATGTTTTTTTTTTAACATTTATTTATTTAAATAAACAAACTGTTATGATTTCAATGCTTAAAAACAGTAATCTTCTTTTGTCATGTGTTAGGTTCAAGGCCTCAAAGTTCAGAGTCAGTGAAGTCCTTAAAAGAGGTAGTATTTTCATGTCAAATATGGCAACATTTGCTATTGTTACTTCAAAAAACACTTAAGCATCTCATGATATCATATTTAGAAAGATAATTCCCATTACCCATCTTGATGTTTCTTACGTCACACATTCATCACTGGTTTCTCTGGAGATCGTATAAACTAACCAGGCCACAGGGTGGAGCGAATGTTGCTCTTTATAAATAACACACCCAACTGACGTCTCTGCATTCAGCCTATAAAGCTTTCTTAAGGATGATCACAATTTAAAAATATACACAGCTATAAAGCTAGTTTTCAAAAGAGGGAACCATCAAAATCTTCAAAAGAATATGAGTGTGCATTTATATATTTTATCAAATTGTTTGCTTTTTCACAACCAAATTCTAATTGATTTAAAACAAGTGACAAATCAGAAAGTGTCTCATCTGTCTCATCAAATTACTAAAAAAAGTAAATGCACGACATCTTGATAAATAATGACATTTGATGTAAACATTATGAATCAGAATAAAAAACTTTGGTAGGTTAGAGTTATGCCCTTTTATGAAATGAATTGATAAAAGTGTTCATAAAATTTCACACCTTGGCCATTTTCTGAAAAGCTAAAGAGTTTTTTAAAAAACATATGTTTTATTCACATTCCTGTGAGTTTGCTTTATAATTCATGGTCTGAATGAACATTACAATGTAAGTCAATTAATAAAAATTGATGATCTCTTTATATTAAACAAATTAAATTTCTAAATTTCTATTTGTAAATACTCTCTTAATTAAGCCCTTTACTGATATTTCATTCTGGAAGCTTGTGACCAATCATGTCATATTCATGTACTTTATTAGAAGATCAAAAGCTGCAAGACAAATATGAAGATGGTGGGGAAAAAAATAATAAAAATAAACCGTGTTTTGTCTGATAAATATCTTAAGTGATACCTTAGCATCTTGAAATGTACTTTCACAAATACAGTCATGGCCAAAAATATTGGCACCCTTGGTAAATATGATCAAAGAAGGCTGTGAAAATTAATCTGCATTGTTAGTCCTTTTGATCTTTTATTTAAAAAATTGAAATCTTTTATCACAAAAATCTAACCTTTCATTGGATAATATGAATTTAAAATGGGGGGAAATAACATTATGAAATAAATGTTTTTCTCTAATACACATTGGTCACAATTAACGGCACCCTTTTATTCAATACTTTTTGAAACCTCCATTTGCCAGTTTAACACCTGACAAGAGATCAGAGACCATTCCTTCATCCAGAATCACTCCAGACCCTTTAGATTCCCAGCTCCATGTTGGTGCTTCTTCTCTTCAGTTCACCCACTCATTTTCTATAGGGTTCAGATCAGAGGACTGAAATGGCCATAGCAGAAGCTTGCTTTTGTGCTCAGTGACCCATTTTTGTGTTGTTTTTGAGGTTTGTGTTTGGATTATTGTACGGTTGGAAGATCCAAACGTGGCCCATTATAAGATTTCTAACAGAGTCAGTCACTTATTGATTTTTTTTATCTGTTGGTATTTGATAGAATCCATGATGCCATGTGTCTAAACAAGATGTCCAGGACCTCCAGCAGAAATATAGGTCCACAACATCAAAAATACAGCAGTATATTTCATTGTACACATGGGGTACTTTTTATCCCTGTGTTCACCAAACCCATCTTGAGTGTTTGCTGCTAAAAAGCTCATTTTTTAGTTTCATCTGACCATAGAAGCCAGTCCCATTTGAAGTTCCAGTCGCGTCTGATAACTGAATATGCTGGAGTTTGTTTTTGGATGAGCGAGGAGAATTTTTCTTGAAACCCTCCCAAACAACATGTGGTGATGTAGGTGCTGTTTGACAAATTTATTTTTAAGGTTTTCTGACCCCGAGACTCAACTATTTTCTGCAATTCTCCAGCTGTGGTCCTTGGAGAATCTTTAGCCACTCAAACTCTCATTCTCACCATGCATTAGGACGATATAGACATACGTCCTCTTCCAGGCAGTTTCGTAACATTTTATGTTGATTGGAAAATCTTAATTATTGCCCTGATGGTGGAAATGAGAATTTTCACTGCTCTAGCTCTTTTCTTAAAGCCACTTCACTAATTTGTGAAGCTCAGTTATCGTTTTCTGCACATCAGAAATATATTCTTTGGTTTTTCTCATTGTGATGGATGATTAAGGGAATTTGGGCTTTGTTTTCCCTCCTATTTATATTTCTGTGAAACAGGAAGCCATGGGTGGATAATTTCATGTTCATAATCCCCCTGGAGTGCTCAAAATTGTGAATATGAATGGGAATATACAGGTGCATCTCAATAAATTAGAATGTCATGGAAAAATTCATTTATTTCAGTAATTCAACTCAAATTGTGAAACTCGTGTATTAAATAAATTCAATGCACACAGACTGAAGTAGTTTAAGTCTTTGGTTCTTTTAATTGTGATGATTTTGGCTCACATTTAACAAAAACCCACCAATTCATTATCTCAACAAATTAGAATACTTCATAAGACCAATAAAAAAACATTTTTAGTGAATTGTTGGCCTTCTGGAAAGTATGTTCATTTACTGTATATGAACTCAATACTTGCTAGGGGCTCCTTTTGTTTAACTACTGCCTCAATTCGGCGTGGCATGGAGGTGATCAGTTTGTGGCACTGCTGAGGTGGTATCGAAGCCCAGGTTTCTTTGACAGTGGCCTTCAGCTCATCTGCAATTTTTGGTCTCTTGTTTCTCATTTTCCTCTTGACAATACCCCATAGATTCTCTATGGGGTTCAGGTCTGGTGAGTTTGCTGGCCAGTCAAGCACACCAACACCATGGTCATTTAACCAACTTTTGGTGCTTTTGGCAGTGTGGGCAGGTGCCAAATCCTGCTGGAAAATGAAATCAGCATCTTTAAAAAGCTGGTCAGCAGAAGGAAGCATGAAGTGCTCCAAAATTTCTTGTTAAACGGGTGCAGTGACTTTGGTTTTCAAAAAACACAATGGACCAACACCAGCAGATGACATTGCACCCCAAATCATCACAGACTGTGGAAACTTAACACTGGACTTCAAGCAACTTGGGCTATGAGCTTCTCCACCCTTCCTCCAGACTCTAGGACCTTGGTTTCCAAATGAAATACAAAACTTGCTCTCATCTGAAAAGAGGACTTTGGACCACTGGGCAACAGTCCAGTTCTTCTTCTCCTTAGCCCAGGTAAGACACCTCTGACGTTGTCTGTGGTTCAGGAGTGGCTTAACAAGAGGAATACGACAACTGTAGCCAAATTCCTTGACACGTCTGTGTGTGGTGGCTCTTGATGCCTTGACCCCAGCCTCAGTCCATTCCTTGTGAAGTTCACCCAAATTCTTGAACCGATTTTGCTTGGCCAGCTTCTTTGACAATGAATGTTTGTGGCTTACCCTCCTTGTGAAGGGTGTCAATGATTGTCTTCTGGACAACTGTCAGATCAGCAGTCTTCCCCATGATTGTGTAGCCTAGTGAACCAAACTGAGAGACCATTTTGAAGGCTCAGGAAACCTTTGCAGGTGTTTTGAGTTGATTAGCTGATTGGCATGTCACCATATTCTAATTTGTTGAGATAGTGAATTTGGTGGGTTTTTGTTAAATGTGAGCCAAAATCATCACAATTTAAAAAGACTTAAACTGCTTCAGTCTGTGTGCATTGAATATATTTAATACACGAGTTTCACAATTTGAGTTGAATTACTGAAATAAATTTACTTTTCCATGACATTCTAATTTATAGAGATGCATCTGTACTTCAGAGATATTTTACTCATAAGAATTGCTAGGGGTACCAATAATTGTGTCCAACGTGTATTAGAGAAAAACATTTATTTCATAATGGTATTTCCCCCCATTTTAAATTATTATCCAATGAAAGGTTAGATTTTTGTGAATTTTTCAAACAAAAGATCAAAAGGATTAACAATGCAGATTAATTTTCATAGCCTTCTTTGATCATATTTACCAAGGGTGCCGATATTTTTGGCCATGATTGTATATGAAAACCCCAAACAACAAACAAAATGTAAATTATAATACAAACTTGTTTTGATATCACAACTTTATTTGTTCTTGATGCATTTGAAAATATTACAGAAAACAATATAAAAAAATGTTTTGCTCTGGAATTGTTCACTTTCATTATAAAACATGAACACAGACATGGCTGAAATGCTAACGTGTTGCATCGTGTCAATGATAACACTTACATGTGACAAACATGCACTTCAAGTCACATAAAACAGCACAAAAATGCACAGTAGTTCAACACAGCGATATGGACGCGATACTCCATCATAAGGCAGCAGTGGCACAAACAGAAAATGCACTAATCACATTAAAATACAATCAGTGGTGCATTCAAGTCCTCCTGAAAGTTTGTATTTATGAGTTGGGAAGACATGATTTAATTTTTGTAGTTTCATCTGACCATAGAATGTTTGAAAATCAACTGACTCTACTGGAACTTCAAACAAAACCGGGTTCTGTGGTCAGATGAAACTAAGAAAATTACCTTTTTAGCAGCAAACACTCAAGATGGGTTGGGTGTACAGTGTTATATATATAAATCTTAAAAAATGAACTAATAATAAATAAATGAAATCATGCTATCAGTCAGATGAATCCTTTTTTCTTTTTTTTTTCCTTTTTCCACCAATGAATCACTCCATTGCACACAAAAGGAACAATTACATTAAACAGAAGAGACCAAAAATGCTGGCAGAAAATGCTCACCGTTTTTACTTTAGCACAGTGTCAAAGTAAGACAATTTATGAGAATAAGTACATAATTTTACTCCAAACCTGCGATATTGTGTCGATTGAGTGTTTGAAATAACTTCTATGAACTGATTCTTATTTTATAGTTTTCTATTCATTGCAATATAAATATACATTATCCACATGAAAATACCTGAGATCGCTTGAACACAGATAAAACATATACTGTTATAATCTTGTGCTGATTCTCATCACGTTTCATAATACAAAACATTTCTTTCTGCATTTCATTCAGCTACAGAAATTGCTGGATGCCTTTGTAGGGATTTCCTGGAAAGTCATTGTTTTATTATGCCTATGATTCTCGCTTGTGGACTTTCTGAGCCAGGGTGCCCTTCGGTGTTGCGTATGAATGAAACAAATCACGTGAGAATTTAACCAAAGATTATACACTTTTTTCCCAATGAGCCTACTGCGTTTTAAATTATGGGAGGCACTTCCGGTTTGGGGAAGTTCCACTCAAAAAGACTGCAACAAATCATTTCAAATCATAAGATTGTGCTACAAATAATCCTTATCCGTCATTTTGACTGAATAAGCTGTACGTTTTCATTCATTTTCTATTTTCAGAAGTCAGGAGAATAACGTTACATTTGGTATGTTAATGTGACATGATATTACAACGATATTTATAGAATAGCTCCTTTCAGCCCGTTGCATTATTTTACTCCTGATTATTTTCATGTTTCTTTTGTATTCCGCTGCAAGTAAATGAAAAAAGACATTTTCTGCAAGTCTGGTCTCCCGATTTAATTTACGATATAAACCACGAATAATTCACTAAGTATCTTTCATTTTTCTCCCCAAATCCTCATGTCTCTTTCCAGGTTTGTTTTCACACAGATGCTGTAAAATGTAATTGTTACGAAATATAGACATATATTACTATAATGATACTTAACACGTCCATAAAATTGCTGTGGATAGAAGGAGGATCTTTAGGAGTTATTCGTGGTATGTTGAAAGTAATTGGTAAATGCTTTTACACTTTTGAATTTCCTTTTAATGATCGATGGTTGAAGGGTGAGTAAAATAATGTCACCTCATTGTACCCAGTTTTTGAAAATGCTTATCATGAAGCAAACTTTTTGCTTATTGTTTACAGTGTTACTCCCATAATTTGCGCAAAGTGTAACAGGGCGTAGGAAAAAGGTGGATAGATAACGCTGCATAATGACGCTGGTGCTGAATTATTATATGTCGTATTATCGTATGTGTACTATTCATTTTGAAATATCGCAAATATATTTTGACATCCTTAATTAAATAGATAACGATATTTCATTATTTAAATAACACGATTAATCAATCAGTGAGACTAAAAACGACTAAAATAATACTGTTTCCCACTCATAATTACAGCATTGTGGTGGTGTTCATGCGGGTTTAACTCATAAGTACAATCTTTCTGACTTGAATGCACCATTATTCACTGTACATTTTCAACCTGCTACAGAAACTTGGAATAAAAGCTTGAACTCATTGAAGCACAGTCTGCAAAATCTTTAGCTTTCAAAGATTTCATCAGTGTCAGGAAAAAGATGACCGTTTTGCTCTCTCATACCGTGATACACACCAGTCAGGCAGAATACACCAGATACGATTGTTTACAGTGTAAATGGAAGTTACTCCCATAATTTGCGCAAAGAGTCATGGGGTGTAGGAAAAAGGTGGATAGATAGCGCTGCATAATGGTGCTGGCATTGGATTATTATGTGTCATATTATCATATGTATACTATTTAATTTTCAAATATCGCCAATACCGGTATATTTCGACACCCCTAATTAACTCGATAACGATATTTCATTATTTAAATAGCACAATTAATCAATCAATGAGACTAAAATAATACTGTTTCCCACTCATAATTACAGCATTGTGGTGGTGTTCATGTGGGTTTAACTCATAAGTACGATCTTTCTGACTTCAGCGCACCATTATTCATTGAACATTTTCCTCCTGCTCCAGAAACTTGGAATAAAAGCTTGAACATATTGAAGCACAGTCTGCAAAATCTTTAAGTCTACAAAAGACGACCGTTTGCTCTCTCACGCTGTGACAAACACCAATCGGGCAGAATACACCAGATCCGCCAGGTAGATCAGGAAGTTGAGAGCGGTGAGAACGGCCACAGCAACCAATTTATCCCACGGGCACAATCCGTAACCGTATTGACAGGAGGGCGGTCGGCTTGAACTCCCCGAATAACGGCTGTCGAACTTGAAGATCGGCCAAATGATGGTAGCGGTGAGGTACATGGCGGCCGCCAAAAGGGCGTAGGCGGAAAGGAAGCGCGCGAACGGGAACGGCAGGCATCCGGTGCATTCGCCAACGCACATCACCACGATAGCCGCCGAAATCACGAAACAGATGCAATAGACAGCCATGCACCACTTCAGAGCCGAGTGACCTTCGTAAGAGATGGGGTTGCTGATGAACATGAATATAACGCTGGCAACAAAGGTCTCGCAAACTTTCAGCAAGCCTGGAACTGTCGCCATGTACCCAGCGACTTCACCCGGTTGCGCTCTTGTCAAACTCACTTCGACGAAATAAGCCACAGTGGCCAGGCAGGAGAAAACAGAGGAGGTGATTCGGTGATCTCGCGCCTCGTCGCGTCTCGTTTCGCCCTTCAGGAAGTAGAGCGGGAAGATGATGGACGCCGACAGGCAAAGAAGAGAAGCATAGCAGGCGAAAGTAATAGGGAAGTTGTTCCAGGACACAGGAGCGCGAGACTGGAGACCCATGAGCTCCACCACCAAAACCAACAGGGTCCCAGCGAAGCTGAAAGCCCAGCAGAAGATGGTCCAGTCGTACATGCCGCCACTGACTGCTCCTCCATGGGCCGCCACGCTAAACGCCACGCAAGTGAACACCAGAGCGGCCAAACGCACCCACATGAGACGGGAGGACTTCAAGACCACCAGAGGCATGATTGGAGAAGTTTTTGGACATCAAATTAAAGGTGTATCTTCTAGTGACTCTGCAAAGGACAAAAAGAGAAGCAGATGTAGGGCTGGACAATAATTCAGTATTAATATATATCGCAATATAATTTTTTTCAATAAAGGTGATATGATTTTTAAACACATTTCGAGCCCCTCTCCTGTGATGCTGCCCAGATGTTCTCTTCCTTAACGGGACTCACTTCAGTGATCCACGCCCATTTCCTTCCAAATTAGGTACTGCCTTTCTCTAACCATTTGTCTAGACTAGAGAAGGGAATCTGTATGCTAAAATTAGATGTTGGCATTTAGCATTCCATTAGCCATGTCACATTGTTTCAAATTTCTCTTTACAAACAGAAAAATGGAAACAAGAAATGTAATTGTTATCATATCCTTTTTTTTTAAATACAGTTTTGTAAATGAATCATGCTTTGTTTTTGAGTGGAACTCACTAACTCTAATTGTAGCATTTCCAGTTCTCTGTATGTGAACAGGATCGAAACCCAGGCTTGACTGAGGTTGACCAAAAACCTTGAAAATCTAAATTAAACACATTAAGGGTATGGAGCAAAACAATTACAATAATATGATAAATAATAAGGGGGGAAAAAAGTTTAGTTAGACAATTGAATAGTTTTAAAAGCAGCCTAATCATGGTAAAAACGGGATGAATTCTGTTCGTTGTAGCCAGCCTGTGATTTTACAGATATTAAACGTTTGCTATCTAATATTTCGATATTCATTACCAGTGTTTCCCATACATTGATTTATTTGTGACGATTGACCAACTGTCTTCAGAAAAGTTTGATGGCATATTCATTTTATCTGATAAAGCAGCATTCATGAGTGCAGCGCCGCTTTGTGTAAAGCTGTTACCGGGGAAACCACTGTTTCTGGCGCTCCAAAAGCGCCTCCTGCTGGCAGAGAATAAGCCCGTCTCCAGAAACATGTTTTTGTTGTTGCTCACTCTTTTTTCTGTTTTTTGCAGCACTTTTCATATTATTTATCCTGGCTGAAGCACTTTTCTTTCAATCTATACGAATAATCAGCCTATGTTATAGTTTAAATTTAAAGATTAATATTAATAAGGTGAGTCTGAGAGTCTTAAGTTTACTTGACAGTGATTTCACATTCCTTGTTTGTATGAAGGCTAAATACAAATAAAAGGTGAACATTAATTTATTTGTGCCATTTCTTTCTGTAAAATATTATATAGTTTTTTTAGGAGGAGGTTTCATAGACTTGGCAAGTTCATTTTTCAGAAGTTTATAGGTACAGACATCTGTTGTGGGCATTCTTGGCAGTTTTTCTGAAGCTTTTTTTTTATAATGTTCATATCGACCGAAATTAAAAAATATATCGTGATATAAATTTTGGCCATATCGTCCAGCCCTAAGCAGATGGACCATCTGAATCAACAAACCATGCTATTGGCTAAGAGATTTGAGATGCCCCAATCAATGATCATGTTACAAAGACCACAATCTAAAGAGAAGCACTTCAGCCCTGGATGTGTGAATATATAGCCTGTTAATGAGGTTTGACACTTTTAGTGTGGCCTGTTTCCTGCACTGCATTGTCTTTACTAAAGTGTGCATTGTATTGCATTCATGCCTTGGTTGCATAACCATTAAGTGCTGATCCACAAAAAAATAAAATAAAATAAAAAGATATGCACTCATTCCCAGAGTGGTTTTAAAGAGAAATTTGGCATCATTTACTCACCCCTGTGTTGTATCAAACATGTAGGAATTTCTTTCTTCTGCTGAATTCAAAAGAAGATATTTTGAAGAATGTTAACAGTTGCTGATAGGCCATATACTTCCATAGTATGTTTCTGAAGTCATGGCTACCAGCAATTGTTTGGTTACCAACATTATTCAAATTGTCTTGAAACAACTTAAGGGTGAGTAAATGATGACAACATTTTTGGTGAACTGTCCCTTTAGCTCAGGGAAACAACACAAGAAACGTGTCTCGTACTACTTAACACACTTTTTCTCTAATTTAATGAACATGATTACTTTTTAAGTAACAATTTATTCATTAATGGCAAATTTTAATTTTACGAAGCTACGAGAATTCCTTTTTGAACGCAAAGAAAACAAAAATAACGACCATCTGAATCAACATAGCATGCCATTGGCTGAGAAATCTGACAAGCTCCGATCACTGATCGTGTTACAAATATCACATGCTCAAGAGAACCACTTCAGCCCTGAATGTGTGAACATGTGGCCCGTTTAGGAGGATTGACGCTTTTAGGAAGAACTGTGTGGACTGTTTCCTGCACTGCATTGGCTTTACTAAAGCATGCATTGTATTGCAATCATGCCTTAGTTGCGTAACCATTAAGTGCTGATCCAAAAAAATAAATAAAAATATGGTAGATATGCACTCACTCCCCAGAGTGGTTTTAAAGAGATATGAGAAATATGAGAAAATTTGGCATCATTTACTCACCCGTGTTGTATCAAACATGTAGGAATTTCTTTCTTCTGCAGAATTCAGAAGAAGATATTTTGAAGAATGTTAACAGTTGCTGGTAGGCCATATACTTCCATAGTATTTTTTTGAAGTCATGGCTACCAGCAATTGTTTGGATACCAACATTATTCAAATTGTCTTGAAACAACTTAAGGGTGAGTAAATGATGACAAGATTTTTGGTGAACTATCCCTTTAATGTAGCTCAGGGAAACAACTCAAGAAACACTTGTCTCGTACTGCTCGAAGTTGACACTTTTTCTCTGATTTAATGTTTATGATCGCTTTTTAAGCAACAGTTTATACATTAATGAAAACTCTATCATTATTTACTTAACCTCATACTGCTTCTAACTCATCCAACTTTCTTCTGTGGAACACACAATGAATTAAGTGTTGTTTGCACCAAAGATGACAACTTTATCTATAAAGTTTTAATAAACATTTTGATTCTATGAGATCAGCATAGTCTACACCACTGCTATAATGTCCAACCTGCTGTAAAGCACGAAAATTTAATTGAACAAGTTAATTGTGTGCTGTTCCCCTCTACAATAACTCTCAAATCTGATTCACAATACCATGCATTAGGCGATCAGTTCAGCAAGCAACAATTTAAATGTTGCTCTATAAAGGACTGCCAGGACATTTTACCAAATAACTCCTTTTTAAAGCAAAATAAAGATGGGGTTGGGTTTGGAATGACATGACAGATTTTTCATTTTTGGGTACTGTTCCTTTAAGATCTCAGACATAGAGTTAGACCTTCACACATTATTTCCAAATTTAAGCTTCTTTTTGACTAGCACATAAACCTATGAGGTAACACCACTTATCTAACAAGCCCATTCTAGCAGAAGTTTTTGACGCAAGCGGAGCCAGCAAACAAAAAGAACATTTCTACTAGAGTTTTAAAGCCGTTTGGGCTGACTTAAACTATATATTACCTCTCTGTTATTTTACTCAGATACACAGCCTACATTCTGGGCTAAACTTTTACCTCAGCTCTGTCTTTGCCCCCATCTTTCTAGCAGCTAACGGATGTGGTGATGGGTGTGGTTGTTGTGTTTTATGGTTCGGATGAGGTTGAGATGAACGCAACAGTGAACGTGGAGTTCGGAGAAACCCATCTGTGAACTGAACGCAGAATTCTCATAGAACTTTAGAATGGCGTAATAAGCGTTTAAAAGATGCCAGGTGTTCAAAAAGTACTACGCAATGCATGCACAACATATAAATCTAGCGCAGATATACAGTAGGCTACTAAAGTGTTTTCACAAAAGCGTGTTTATGTAAATAAGGCGCATTCCTCAGGTTGAAGCGTCCTGTTTACCAAAAAAAAAAAAAAATCGCCAATGCAAACACAAACTAACCCAAAAGAAAATTAGAAAACAAATGATACAGACATACCTTGTACAGTCCTTTTCCGCTTTATTCCGGTTTGTAGCACAAAGGAGAATCGAGCCCCTCTCCTGTGACGCTGCCCAGATGTTCTCTTCCTTAACGGGACTCACTTCAGTGCTCCACGCCCATTTCCTTCCAAATTAGGTACTGCCTTTCTCCAACCATTTGACCTCTCCATACAGTCTAGACTAGAGAAGGGAATCTGTATGCTAAAATTAGATGTTGGCATTTAGCATTCCATTAGCCATGTCACATTGTCTCAAATTTTTCTGTACAAACATAAAAAAATGGAAACAAGAAATGTAATTATTATCATATCTTATTTTTATACAAGTTTGTAAATGAATCATGCTTTGTTTTTTTTTAGTGGAACTCACTAACTCTCTAAACTAGCATTTTCAGTTCTCTGTACGAGATCGAAAAACAGGCTCGACTGAGGTTGACCGCTGCAGATGATCTAAATTAAACATAGGCTATTAAGGGTACGGAGCACAACAATTACAATAATATGATAAATAAATAATGAGGAAAAAAGTTCAATTAGACAATTGAATGGTATTAAGAGTAGCCTAATCTTGGTAAAAACGGGATGAATTCTGCTCGTTGTAGTCAGCCTGTGATTTTACAGATTTTAAACGTGTTAGCGTCTCTAAATCAGTGACAAATCATGTGGTAAACCAGAGACTGGGGATGTTGTAGTTCTAGTTAATCACAGAAGACTGTGTGAGACGGCGCTCTCTGGTGGTCTGGTGGTTAGGATTCGGCGCTCTTCACCGCTGCGGTTCGATTCCCTGTCAGGAAATAAATGCTTTTCATTGTTTAAAAAAAAAAAAACAAAACATTGAAATATTTTTCATTGTAAACCTTTTTTTTCCCAAAAAGAATGAATTTCTTTGTATCTCCTGAATCACGGGTTACTGAATGGTTACATTCAGTACAATAATACTGAAGTACAACAATTATTTTGTTATCATTTTATTCATTGTGATAATTACAATGATAATGCTGTTGTTTTTTGTTTGTTTTTTTGTAATAAACTTAATTCAACCATGTAAAAAATTAGTACATATATATATATTACTACATATATATATACAGTCATGGCCAAAAATATCGGCACCCTTGGTAAATATGATCAAAGAAGGCTCTGAAAATAAACCTGCATTATTAATCCTTTTGATCTTTTATTTAAAAAATTCACAAAAATCTAACCTTTCATTGGATAACACGAATTTAAAATGGGGGGAAATATCATTATGAAATAAATGTTTTTCTCAAATACACGTTGGACACAATTATTGGTACCCCTAGAAATTCTTATGAGTAAAATATCTCAAGTATATTCCCATTCATATTCACAATTTTGAGCACTCCAGGGGGATTATGAACATGAAATTATCCAGCCATGCCTTTCTGTTTCACAGAAATATAAATAGGAGGGAAAACAAAGCCCAAATTCCCTTAATCATCCATCACAATGAGAAAAACCAAAGAATATATTTCTGATGTGCAGCAAAAGATAATTGAGCTTCACAAATTAGTGAAGTGGCTTTAAGAAAAGAGCTAGAGCAGTGAAAATTCCCATCTCCACCATCAGGGCAATAATTAAGAATTTCCAATCAACATAAAATGTTACGAAACTGCCTGGAAGAGGACGTGTGTCTATATCGTCCCAATGCACGGTGAGAAGGAGAGTTTGAGTGGCTAAAGACTCTCCAAGGACCACAGCTGAAGAACTGCAGAAAATAGTTGAGTCTCGGGGTCAGATAACCTTTAAAAGAATTGTCAAACAGCACCTACATCACCACATGTTGTTTGGGAGGGTTTCAAGAAAAATTCTCCTCGCTCATCCAAAAACAAACTCCAGCATATTCAGTTATCAGACACGACTGGAACTTCAAATGGGACTGGCTTCTATGGTCAGATGAAACTAAAAAATGAGCTTTTTAGCAGCAAACACTCAAGATGGGTTTGGTGAACACAGGGATAAAAAGTACCCCATGTGTACAATGAAATATACTGCTGTATTTTTGATGTTGTGGGCCTATATTTCTGCTGGAGGTCCTGGACATCTTGTTTAGACACATGGCATCATGGATTCTATCAAATACCAACAGATAAAAAAATCAATAAGTGACTGACTCTGTTAGAAATCTTATAATGGGCCATGTTTGGATCTTCCAACCGTACAATAATCCAAACACAAACCTCAAAAACAACACAAAAATGGGTCACTGAGCACAAAACCCAGCTTCTGCTGGCCATTCCAGTCCTCTGACCTGAACCCTATAGAAAATGAGTGGGTGAACTGAAGAGAAGAAGCACCAACATGGAGCTGGGAATCTAAAGGGTCTGGAGTGATTCTGGATGAAGGAATGGTCTCTGATCTCTTGTCAGGTGTTCTCTAACCTCATCAGGCATTATAGAAGAAAATTTAGAGCTGTTAAACTGGCAAATGGAGGTTTCAAAAAGTATTGAATAAAAGGGTGCCGTTAATTGTAGTCAATGTGTATTAGAGAAAAACCTTTATTTCATAATGATATTTACCCCCCATTTTAAATTCTTATTATCCAATGAAAGGTTAGATTTTTGTGATTTTTTTAAATAAAAGATCAAAAGGATTAACAATGCAGATTAATTTTCACAGCCTTCTTTGATCATATTTACCAAGGGTGCCGATATTTTTGGCCATGACTGTATATATATGTAGGTTTGGTAATTTTGTTGTTTTTGTTATTAGTTTTATTAGTTTTTGTTATTTTTAAATATGTCTATAACATATCATTTTTACATAAATTTTTATTTTAGTTTTTTTTTTTTAGAACATCAAGTGAACTAAATGAAAAGAAGAAGTGTTGCACTGGAAACTAGAAAACAAATGTTTTTCATTGTGAATACAACATGAATGAATTTCTTTATATCCCCTGAATCACGGGTGTCAGAATTGTTACATTAGACTGAAGTAGAATAATTATTTAGTTATTAGTTTTTCATTGTGAAAAAAGTTTTTAATAAACTTTGTACAAAATGTACAAAATTAGAACAACTATATCTCAGAACAGGTGTTACAAAAATGCAGTGGTGTTTAAGTATGAACAGCACTGGTTGTCAAAATTATTATAATAAACACAAGGTAAAAATCAACATGAAGAAAGAAGCTGTCTGATATTTTAACTAAACTATATATATTTATTGACTATTAATAAATAAACTGACATATAGAAAGTTTGAATGTATATATATATATATATATATATATATATGTATGTATATATATATATATATGTATATGTTATTTCAGTTAGCATTTATTTTATTTCAAGGTTTATTTTATTTATGGTTTTCGTAAACTATAATAACCCTGATTCAAAGCAGATCCATATATTGTTTAATTTAGTTTATCCAGTGTTCAAAAGATGGTTTGGCTTTTGTCTGTTTTCACACATGAATGTAATACTTTACAAACAACTGTATGATAACACAAATAATACTATTGCAACATTAGGGAAAACCCCTCATTGTTAAATTGTCTCTCCAGTAAATCTGACCCGCGGACGAATTTTTTTCCGCGCAGTACCGAAATCCCGCCGCTAGAGGCCGAGCGTGAGTCTGTTTGCCTTCCCAGTAGCAAACATAAACCCAAGGATGATGGTATTATTCCGAAATGGCGATGGCTGGAACATTGGGATGACATTACCATTAAAGACCTCCAGATCGCACATCTTTGGGAAGCAACGTCAACTTTAATCGCCCGCACAGCGAGAGACGGATGCGAAAGACGCGAGCGGCCAGGATTCAAGTGGTTACGGAGCCGTCTGCGGTTCAAATGAATCTCGCTGGTCACCAAACCAGCGCGTGCAAGTCGCCAAAACCCGGACAATAATTGCACCCCAAAACAAAAGCGATCCGAGGCGGGTTTGTCGCAACTCGAGCGCAGAAGATCGCGTTTTTGCACCGCGCGCTAGCGTTCCACCGCAAACGCGTGAAGGTGAACGGCCGCGGCCGTCAGAGTCGCGTTCGCCCGCGGCACCCGTCCAAACGCAGCGGCGGGGATGCGTGCCGTTCGGCCTCGCGCTCACTGGAAACAGCGGGTGTGTTAAATTCGCAAAATTCGGGAGTTTCCGCTAAAAAACACGGGATTCTATGGGTTTGCGCATTGCACATTATGTGTTTAGAGGAGTGCATTGTGCATGCAGCTGCAGAAGTCCGACTGTCACCACTGTGAACCTTGCTGCTTATGAATTAGTTTTACGCACTTTATTTCTCTCCTATCACTGTGGGTATGTCATATTCTCCAGATTCTGGATTTGAGAAGCTCCACTTGCACTGCATTGAGATCAGTAGCTCCAAAAACCAGAATAACCGTGCTAAAAACACTGAGAGCCGTATAGGACCAACTGACTGAATCATCTCGCCTCGTTATACACTGAAGTGAAGCCGCAGAATACAACAGCGAAGCTGATTCTTCTCATTGTGTGTGGAGCTGGTGACATCTCCTCAGTCTGTTAGTGTTTTTAAAGCGATCCTAAAGTGGGAAGATGATTCAGTCCTCAGGAAGCTCCAGAGATAGCTGATACAGAAATGTGGCGTATTGATCCTGAGGGAGTCTAGTTGTTGTGACACAACCAAAGACTGAAGTGTTTGTGATTTGACTGGGTTTTTGTGGACATTTGGAGTTTGTTTATGAAATGGGACGATGCTGGTGAGGAGGACCACTGTGTTTTCCCGAAAGGAACTTTGACCCCTGAAGCGGCGAAAGGACAAATCTCACCTCAAGGAGTGGAGAGAGGAAATATAACTAACCCTACACTAATGACATGATCTCAGACTGACATAAAAACACTGCACAAATAAAGCGACAAACCTCTGTTGGTTTGCAGCCATGAGTCTTCGACACCCGACCTCCACGCTGGACAGGTGAGTTTGTTTTCTTTAAACGACCTTTAGACCGATACCGATTGTTTTTATCTTAACGTGCCCAGTGACGTTTTAATCATTGTTTTATTTCAGCTGTAACTTACGATTTCAATAACACTTATTGTTTACATATTCCATTCATAAACTGAGCTAGTATGTGCTATTTCACACAGCTAGGTCCTCGAATCTGATTGGTCGAGCTGCGTTAGCAAGTGTGTCAGTTCTTGAAATCTACTGACAGACTTCTGAATGCACAGTAAATAACTTCTAATCTAGTGTTAAAAATGGTTATATGTGACCCTGGACCACAAAACCAGTCATAAGGCTAATTTAAAAAAAAATTGAGATTTATACATCTCAGTTTAAACATTTGAAAGCCGAGTAAATAATCTTTGCATTGATGTATGGTTTGTTAGGATAGGACAATATTTGGCTGAGATACAGCTATTTGAAAATCTCTGAGGGTGCAAAAAAATCAAAATATTGAGAAAATCGCCTTTAAAGTTGTCCAAAAGTTCTTAGCAATGCATATTACTAATCAAAAATTAAGTTTTGATATATTTACGGTGGAAACTTACAAAATATCTTCATTGGAGTTCATTGGAACATTTTTGGCATAAAAGAAAAATGGATAATTTTGACCCATACAATGTATTTTTGGCTATTGCTACAAATATACCTGTGTTACTTAAGACAGCTTTTGTGCTCCAGGGTCACAATATATATGTTCATTCTACTGAATCAGTTTCGTGCACATTTTCATTTGATGTCATTGAGTATTATGTGGGTGTTTCTATAATTGCAGGTACATTTAGTGTCCAAAGTCATTATTTTTTCTGCTTTTTTTTTCCAAATGGTTATTTTTAATTATTTTAGTAATTTGTTGCTCATTGTTATGATGAATTACAAGATGTTACAGGCCATACCAATATAATAATTTCTGTAAAAAGTGTCTTGTTGTCCGTATTAGTCAGTTTATTTTTTTTCCATCATGTATCATTGTTTCTTTTGGTAATATGTCATTCATTTTATTTATAAAAGCCCTAAATAGTCATTTACTTAAACAATGCTGTAACAGAATTGACAGTCCACCGGATAGTTCTGTCAATTGTTACTTAAAGGGTTAACTCTGTTTATGATCCATTTTCACAAAAAATCATGAATATTATTGATGTGTTTTTCCACCCTTAAAATATTTCAACATTTCAACATATTTGTCTGTAACAGAGTTGACAAACAGTACCATAAAGACATCTGTTTTTTTCATTAAATGTAAAAAAAAAAAGGAAATAACTTGTAAATTTGGCAAGTTTGGCAAGCACTGAAATATTAAAATTAAATTTGTTTTCAATACGATAGTGGAAAGAATTTCTGTTAGTGAACAGCTTTTTTTCTTAACTTTATGAAATGCCAAATGTATCTCCAATTATAGAATCACCCATGTATGAATCTGCATTTTATCGTCCATCCTAAATGCTGCAAACTGTAAAAAGTCACACTGATTGACCATTATCCTCAACATCTCAAAGAATGCTAGAATTGCAATTTTTGTTCTTTTTAAAGGCATGAGAGATCTGTCTAAATTGCTTTCTGTGATAGCCATGCATTCAAATGTATTATTTATGCAGCATCGCTTAAAAGCAGCTCTTTTCAGTTACCAATAACATTGTAGAAATGCTTTATTCGCCATCAGCCACTCGATTGATTTATTCCACTAGTGAAAGTGCATTCAATAAAAATGAGTGTGTAGTATTCAGCTGATCACGTGATATCAACATGTCGGCCCCCATGAGGCAACCCGCTTCATGCAAAAAACACATATGACTGGAAATTTGATCAGATGGAAGTGATTTAAAGTAGATCTTTACCTTTTATTGAGAATGTTAGTTTAATTATGATGCCAAGCCCTCAGAGGACCTCAGATGATGCCAACCCTGAGCAAACATACAAAACTACCAAATTTTTCGAATAAGTTTGATCACAACATTGCTGTTAATAGTGTTCGTTGTCTGTTTGATTACAGGTCATTAACTAACTGCATGATTTTTACTGTACATTTCAGCCATATGGACATCAACTTGACAACTAGTCACTGAAAAATGCTATACAAATAAACTTGAATTGAATTGAACTAAGTAAAAAGTTACCAAATTTATCGGTAGACCTGATATTTGAGTAGAAATGTGTGATTATCGCACTTATTGAATCTCTAGACTCTATTTCCTAGATTTTACTGTAGATTTTTACCTGGACTTAGCTGATAGAAGAAAGTACAAACACAAAATAATTGCTTCATTGGCTAGATTCAAGGTTTTGTGCGCTTGCAAGGATAACATTAAGTTCAGACAGTCACTGCTTCCTCAGATCAGTGTCTCATGTCCTCTGTCTAACAATACAGGTTTTTCCATGCGTCCAGTGTGCCTTAGTTTCCTTGTTGCTATTTTTATGCTCTGGGTGCATCAGTTTCTAGCTGTGTGTTTGTGTTTAACTGATGAATGTTGGAGTGGCTCTGGAAAAGATCATCCATCAGAAGT